>CM029373.1:8213793-8734115 GCA_017165825.1 Hepsetus odoe | reverse complement strand
ATATATATATACATATATATATATATATATATATAATAAAAGCAGAGAAGCATGTCTCTGTAAATGAGAAGTATTTCTACTTGCAGGGGCACCTAAACTTTGCATACGCCTGTATAGCAAAACATTTTACTACAATGAAGAAAAACAGTCTCTCTTTACCAGTTTGATTTCTCCATTGCCAACAATGGTACTAAACTCGCTTAGGTCACGCATGAGTCCATTCAGTACATCAGCGATGCGCTTCCTCTGCTGAGAGCTCACTTCCTGCATCTGAGCCAGTTCAGCCTCAAGCTCCATAAGACTGGCCTAAACGTGGCAGAAGCATGAAGAGCTGAACAGGATGGGATCTGAATCTTGTGAAATGTGTATACTGGTATTTCAAATATATTCTTTATGTATAATTTTTATGAACATGCTAAAAACAATTAAAAAAATGAAAGACTCAAACACAAAACAGTATAGAAAAACAATGATTATTGTCTCTGTGTTACTGTTGCAGTACAGGTTTCACATGGCCTACATCATTTATTAGTCAATGTTTACAATGACTTTTGTATTATTTAAGAAAGTTTTAAGAAGACGTTGCCACTGATTTGAACTAAATTGATGTGTTGATGTACAACATACGTCAATGTGATGATTTGTGAAAATCTGGCTTTTTAACAGTGTTACAGGTGCCAGAAATCAGGGCTTTGGGCAGCACTTCAGTCTAGACTGTTCTTTAAATATGGTTTCACATCATTCTGTAATCAAAAACAGGTAAATATGTAAGATGACGGCTACAGCAGAGGAGGAGGAATGCCAAAGCTGTACCAGGAAATGTAACGTGACTTTAAAGCTTTAAAAATAGACTTTAACATTTTTATGGTCAAAATACTGTTTCATGAGTAGAAGCACTTCATAGCCATATGTGTATCTCACTTGCCATACCATCTTTTGGCTGAGCTGCTCAGCAAGCTGCTTGTTGTGTAGGCTCTTCTCCTCCACCTCCTGGCTCTTCTGGTCATAGTTGACAGCCAGTTCCTCTAGAGCTTGCAGCACCTCCCTGACCTCTGCCTTGGCACTCTCGCTCTCTGACTGTAGGCGACCCAGTTCTGTCTGCACCTTATCACTATCGCCACGAGTAGAGGCCAGGAGCTACAACACACGTTTACATCTGAATGCTAAGTTTGAGCACTCAAGCTGAAGTTACATATTTTGCTGTATGAAAACTAAAAAGATGTTGAATGGAACAAAATTCCAGTTTGTAACTATTTGTAATCTCTGAGTATTAATGCACAACTATTTACTTGCTGAAATAGAAAGACTTGAAATAACAAATAAGATTTGATGATATTAGTCAAATATTTTTTTCCTTTATTCAACAGAACATAATAGTTTCTTACCATGCTTAATGTGTAAATGTGTTACTTTTACATTATTTTTTCTCTTTTTTTTCCAAACATTTTTCTGTATAAACAGTTCAATTCCTTTTGTGGTGCATACTTCAGATGCTACATTTTGAAATTAGATCAAGTCAAGACCCTTCCATCTAGATGATGTTTATGCAACAACACTATATAGTGGACTAGTGCAAAACATTCCTGTGTCAGCAAAATTTTCCTGTATGTCCTTGGTGTTGCCTGCAATTGGCTTCTGTTAAAGCTTAATAGACCCCCAAAAAAACACCCGAAAGAGTGCACAAAGAGCATGGCATTTTTCTTTAGTATATATTCCTTTTGACAAATAAATTGTGTAGTCATGTATTCAAATCTGTGAGAATGTGTCATACTAAAGTTTTCAAACTTCCACATACAACTGTGTATATACACATATGCAGTTTACAAATAGTTGTATTAATTTAACTTAATCTAAACTTAACCATAACCTACAATTGTGTACATCAGATACTGTTACTACAAAGGATGAATGTATGTAAAAGCTTACTTCATCTTGAGCCAGCATTTGCTGCTTCAGCTTTTCCACCAACTGACACTGCAGATTGATCTCATCATCCTAAATGCATGCACGCACACACACACACACACACACACACACACACACACACACACACACACACACACACACACACACACACACACACACACACACACACACACACACACAGGACAATCGAGTAATGCAGCATAAAGATGATAAAAAAATCAACCTATGCAGAGGTTAAATTTCAGACCATGGCTGTTGCTTTGTGTGCATCTTTGTGTGACTGACTGCATATATTGCCAGTAACGAATAACCTTGTCATCCAGCTGGCGGTACAGCTTGCGGATCTCTTCCTCATACTTTTGCCGCTCCTCTTCAGAGATGCGCACAACGATGGAAGAAGAATCCGAATCCCTCTCTTTCTCCCTCTCCTTCTGTCTCTCTACCTCTCGCTCATTATCCAGTGACGACTCATCGATGCTCTCCAGTTTTATCACGTCAGTACAGGCCTGTTCTGTCTCTGGAACTTCCTCTCCTAATAAAGAATGGGCATAGAATAAAAAAATTAAAAACAACAATGATGAAGTAGCTTTTCAATCTGGATATATATATATATATATATATGAAAACAGATAATCTGAATATCAGTAAAGTGCTAGCTATGGACAATGAACATAGATAAAAGTGTACACTGTAAATTGTTTTGTTGGCAAGTTAAGTAAACAATATTTTTATTTTCTTAAATAGGCGTACAAAAATGGCTTAACATATTGCTTTCTCAGGTTTATTGGTTGTGTGGACATCTTACCGCTGCGCCAGCGTTTCAGCTCAGCCTCCAGCCTCTGGATGCTTTCTCTCAGGCTCTTGTTCTTCTCCTTCTCCTTCTCATATTTTCTCTTCCATTGCTCAGCTGTTAGCTCCAGATTTATAGAGGCTGTGTTCTTGATTGTCTTAGCACTGAGAGAGGCCCAGAGTAAAAGAAGAAACATTTATACATAAAGGAGAGATTGAGTTAGAGGCAGTAGCTTTTTCTAGTGTGGCTGTAGAAAGGCAAACATACACATCAATACTCATTACTGAAAATGCATGACTGAACATCTGTTACCGTTGTCCAAACATCAGAGTAGATCTGGTCTCAGCTTCGTTGAAACTAGAGGGAGAGCAGCAGATAAACATGGTGGTTCTGCAGTTTCCCCCCAAAGAGTCCTGCAGGATCCGGGTCATTTTGCTGTCCCGATATGGCACGTGGGTCTTCTGCTCTCACATACAGCATGAAAAAAAACAACAACAATCAAACACTGCACAATTCTGGTCCTAAAATGTGGTTGGCCAAGTCATGTGTACTACTAGCTGCAGAACAATCAATACAAAATATACACTCACAAAAATAATTTGGCCACAAATATCTATATTGAAGCACTAAATTAACCACCATATATATTCAAGCACTTTTGAATGCAGCATTCTTTTGAAAGAGTAATCCATACAGCAACATGATGATAAATTGGCTTACATTATAATTATCAATAATAAATTAACTGTGATTTTTAAAGGTTGCCAAATGTTTCCTCCTGACTTTCTCGTATGGTTCCAGTACTTCCCTAATGCCAGTTACTCATTGTCAGTCTCACATGTGGCTTTTAAAGAACTGCAGTTGGTACTACTGCTGCATTTCACCGTACACCAAAGTCAAAGGTAAATTTGTGTCATTTTCCACCTGCTTAAGCTATAAGGTGGGTTAAAGTTTAAATGCCTCCATATTGCAACAAGCGAGCCAATTAACATTAGTTACATGAGTGATTACTTAATGCTTAAGATGTGATAAGCACTTAACATTGTGTTTTATTAGAATAAGTGCAACTGATGTGCTTTATTTTCCTTTTCATTTATGCTATGAGAAATACCATGATAAATCCAGAAGAGCACTTAATTTATTTGGAATCAGATATAACAGGATGAAGACTTCTCTTTTTCCTTTCCAGGAAATATTCTAGTATATATATGACTAGACAGGCTTCGCTCCTTAAACAGCCACTTCTTTGTGCACTTTTCAGTCCTTTTCTTTGGTTTTCTGTACTTTGGTCTTTGATCTGTTTTGCAGTTTTCTGAAAAGGCATACTCACGGTTCCTTCAGCAAGAGCAGAAATGACGTTGCCCAGGGCAGACAGAGACTTGTTGATATTTTTAGCCTCATCCAGCACTGCTCCAGCGGCACCGGTCTTACTGACCTAATTGAGAGTCAAAGAAAAGCTTCAGAAAGGTGAACATACTGTTTCAGTACTAAATTCAGCCTCCTGAAATCATTTTAGAAGCTCAGAAATCCCAAAGACTAAATGTGTCTTCAGATTAATTATATTCATAATATAATAATATAGTATTTTTGGGAGCCCCTAGACTAATCACATATTTACTTGGTGTGAAAGTAAAAGTTAGTACACTTTTGTAACAGTTAACAAACTTTCACTACACTGAAATTCAAAACTGCTGCTGTCAGCATTTAGATGATATGTGTAACATGCAAACTTGCATATGTGTACACACATACCTTCTCGCTTCCAGCCAAGTCCACCAGATAGAGTTTTCCACACAGCTTCTGCTCAGTTTCCATATGTTCCTGCTTGATGTTTATCAGAAAGATGCTGTGGCTGCGAGAGCTATGCTCATTCATGTCTGATGAAGATGACGAGACAGAGGACAAAGAGGCAAAGAGGCAGACATGTCAGAAAACAATTTCAAGAAGGAAAAAATACAGCTTCCTTCTCTTGTCTTCCTGCTTCAGTTCTAACACCAGTCTTATTTATGCAGCCATGCTTGTGTGTGGGGCAGATTTTTGTCTTGAATTATGTACATTCCCAGGAGTATATTCTACTTTTGTTTTTATTAGACAATAAAATAACTCACGCAATGTTCAACTTTGTCTTCTCAAACCTGGAGATCATTGTATTTCACTGTGTAAAACCATTGTGTGAATACTTTAACACACTTAAAAATCTTTCATACACTGGGACTCTAACCCCAATGTAATAAAATACATTTACACTAACAATAAGGAATGAAAATGTACTCTTTTCTCACCAAATTCTCTGTTGCAATTTTTGGATATATTGTATGTCTAGGTCTTTATACCCTTTTAAGTGTTCTACATTTTGTTAAGTTTCACACTGATCTCTTTTTAAGATTCTTAAGATTTTAAGAAAATTTAAGAAAAAAACAATCTAAAAGTTTTGCCACTGTGATGTAATGTGTGTAAAAAAATGTATTTAGTTAATAAGTTTAGGACAGGACAAAATGTGTAAAACTTGAAAGGGTCTGAAAATGTTTTAGTATGTACTGTAAATAATGTAAGCCAAGTTATTACACTCAAACTCTCCTTCAATGCTCACCCCACAGGTTCACGTATAAAACAAAAAATCAAATGCAAAAAAATTGCATTCATCCTTTCAAAAATCAGGAATCCTTACAGAATAAGGCCACAATAACCTGTTAAATCAAAGATTCAATATGTGGCAATGCCAACTTAATCAAAGTTAGACTCAAAGTGCTAATAAGACTCACTGGTTACGGCAACATGACGGTTGGATTTTCCTTCATCAATGACATCCATTACCTCCTCTGGGCTGGAGACAAAGCGCTCAGTACATCCCTGAAAGAGGAAAAGCAGAAAATGCTCACTTCACTGCAGATATGAGGTGTCACTAGAGATTACATCAGCCTTTATTTGATTATTTTGTGGGTAACCTTTATTTTCATTATATAATTTTAGTGCAAAAAAAAGGTTAAAAGGTCTCCCCACTATGTTACAGACTGTCATGTAATTGATCAGATGTTAATAGCGTCTATGTGAAGACCACTCACCTTTACATAGGGAACACGGTTTTTGTCCTCATGCACAGACAGGTTTGTTTTGGTAACTGGATGTAAAAAATGAGTAAAAGAGGAAGAAAGAAAATATGATTAATTTCGCCTTGGCTGAGAAACAAAGTAAAGACTTTTCACAAAGAACAGAAACAAAACAGACCATCCAGAAGATCACGGATCTTTTCCATGTAGATCTCAAAGTAGGACACCTGAGAAAGACACAGAAAAGTACAGAAGAAAAAGAACAGGGCAGTGTGGGTGGCAAAATAGAGTGGTATGTATTAAAAACAGCCATTGTAACAGAATCAACTTAGTCACAAAACTGAACTGCAAAACAAAATGATAAAATAAAAAACTATTCAGTTCTCTAAATCAGTGGTCCCCAAACACCGGACCGGTACTGGTACATCAAGAATTAAGCCCACAAGCTTGCAAAAATGAGTAAAAAACAAACATGTATTTTTATGTTTCCATGCCGGTCATTTATTAGTGTATTTAGACCAGGTTGGGGACCCCTGGTACAAATACACTAATAAAGCTTCTAGCAATTGAGTCAGATTATTTAAGATGATGGGGGCAGGGTCAGCAGTTCAATATTCTGGATAAAGCAGTAGAAAACCCCACATTGCAATGATTCTGCTTTACAATGTGACTGCAATGAAGCTTCCAATGTACTGAAATGGTTAAAGATCAGCCAGTATTATTTTTAATGAAATTAATTATGTTTATTTGAACATTTGATTGCCTAGATTCAGCAAAACACACAGAACAAAACTGATTTATTGCGTTTACACACAAAGAATGTCTATGATTGTTAGAGTGCAGCACATAAAACAGCATATAATTGACTATTTTGTGACTGAAGCTCATTTGCATATTTTGCTTCCCAGGATCAGCTTGTCAAATCGCATTAGCAAGCAATACATTGCCCTTTGTTCTTCTCATACTCTAGGATATATGCAGTGTTTGTGTGTTTACCTTGATGTGGAACTCCAAGTTTTCGTCCATGGAAAAGATGTGGTTGAAAATGTCATCAGCAATGCGGGGAATGATTCCCATCTGCTGGGGGTCATGCAGGTTTCCCTGGAGTTCAGACAGAATGAGAGTTAGATGAAGTTGATCAGGATATGCACACGGTTGTTAACAAAGATCCAGACATCCCTGGTCAAATGAAATGTTTTTAAGTTAAAATAAATGCCCATCCTCTAAACAGAATTTTAGCGCACAATTACTGTTTGTTTGTGGTCATGGAAAAAGGCATTTGAAACATTTATTCTTTTTATCAATATGTTAAACTATTGATAAAAATGTTTTTATCAATATGTTAAAAAATGAGCAAATATTTAAATTTGATG
This sequence comes from Hepsetus odoe, assembly GCA_017165825.1. Taxonomy (NCBI): domain Eukaryota; kingdom Metazoa; phylum Chordata; class Actinopteri; order Characiformes; family Hepsetidae; genus Hepsetus; species Hepsetus odoe. The sequence goes on along the minus strand of CM029373.1, from coordinate 8,726,979 downwards.
CCATGCTTAGGGTTTTTTCATGAGATGCATTAAAACATTTCCTTCACATTGCTTTCTAAACAATATCCTATAAACATGCTACAGACATATTTGACTCACTATGCAATACACAGAATTGATTTTAAAGGAAATTAAGCCGAAATCATCAAAAATCTTGTTTATTATACTGTTGTGACACAATATTAGTGTTAGGAAGTGGCTGGGGGTGAATGGGATGAATCATGATATTTGCAATTAGTATTTATTATAATTATTATTTTTCTCTGGCTACTGGTGCTCAAAAATCAACAAGACATTTAGGACAAAAGACAACAATAAAAAAACTGCATTTTATAGAAACGTTATTAAAAATTAAGAAATGTGTCTTTTCTGTGATATGATGTGATTAATTTGAACATGAACTTGCAACATAAAAAGGTAAATTTTGAGATTGTCCCCTACCTCCATGGTATGAGTCTTTCCAGAAGAGGTCTGTCCATACGCAAAGATGGTGCCATTGTAGCCACCCAGCACATCTATATATGCACGTAAACAAAAAAATATATATAGATACACTCTATTAACACAATAGTTAATACTTCATTTTAAATGTATTTTACAGATTTTCACCTTGTCTTTTACTGACAATTAAATGTGACTTGTAAATTGCATTACTTGGTCCTAATTTTAACACACAAGCTGGTGAGTTCATAGATCATTACCACATTCAGCAATTCAGCAATATTAGAACAAAACATTGCATTTAATATCAGCACTGAAAAACTAATGCAATCATTTCTCTTGGTCCATCTCATAGGTTTTATGGTGATTCAGATATTTCTTCAGCACTGAAGCAAAGATGAGATCACACTTGAAATAGATCACTCTGAACAGTTAAGTCATCCTTAGTCATGAAGCAAAGCAAAATTTAGCCATGAGATGAGGTGGCTTTTTAAATTACAACGCAATGCTAAATAAAAAGTAAACATACATATCCAGTATGATTCAAAAACATTTCTGCTCTGCTCTATTTCAGTGCACATGACTTGCATGCCCTTCAAGTAGAGGTGAGTGATATGGCAATATTAAATCTATTTACACCTTTATATATTTGTTTTTTCTAACATTTCAGGATTATAATTTTGAAATGTATTATTTCAATTATTTTTTTTATTGTAAAAATCATTTCAAAATACCCTTGCACCAAATCAAATGAAACTGGATTAATTATGCTCTGCTTGCAATGAGAAAGGCAGGGTGATCAGTGTTCTTAAAGTACTTTCATTACTACAAAGGCATTCTGGGACATATCTTAATGTAGTTTATGATGACAATGATCACTGCCAAGGAAAGTCATGTTAAAAACATTATGAAGGTTAAACACTACAGGATAAAAAGGAGACAACTGAGAGGATTTATAATAGAATACTACTTTTCTCTGAATGGGATTAAAGCATTCTCTATTTTTCTTGTTGTACTGCTTGTTTTATTTGCTAGACTGCCCCTTAGGCTTTATGTAAGGCATGATTAAGCATAGTTAAGAGTTGCACGCTTCCTGATGTCATTGCATCTGGGGGCAGGATGGGGTTGAGAGGGTGAAAATATCAAGCAAAAATCAAATATTTGCCATTTATTTCAGCTAACCTGCCTGAGGAAAACATTTGAATCTACTTTTGACTATTAATACAAATACAAATGGATATATACAAAGACTTTGGCCCTGACCTTTTACTATTTGCTTGGCACAGGTGTTGTAGACTTGCTCCTGGGTGGTGTTGGTGGGGAACACTCGATCAAATGCATAAGGTTTCCCCTGAAGACACAAGAATCAACCGGGATATAGTCATGCATATTAAAAGGTATCATAATAACAAAAACAGTTTTCTTATGAGCCTTATCCAAAGAGAGAGGGGGACGCTTGAACATCATGCAAACTGACATAAACAACATGCAAAAACATCTAACTCTCAGTGAAAAAATCTCCCACTCAACTTACACATGCCTACTTTTCTCATTTATGATGCCTTTTGTTTTCCACACTAGCCATCGACCCAATGTGGCTGCTGCCAATTATATTTTTTGCACTTTTTAAATACTCTAGACACAAAGAAATTTGAAAGCAACATAGCAAGGTTTAAGATTTAAGCTTTTCATAAACCTGTGGTAGCTAAGGCCATTTCTTCAAATGACTTCATCTTTAATAGTAGTCATCTTCTAATGTAATTCCATCCCATGTGATGCAGATAGCCCAGCCAGGAGGCCATTCACATCTGCTAGGTGCTGGTAGACAACTGGTAGACAACACAGAAATTAATCCTTGGTGCAGCGGCAACCTCCACCTTTCCCTGCTCTGCCCCTTATTAGCAAAGAAACTGGGCTGAACCAGGCCAGAATAACCAGGTTTCAGCATCTGCAGAAATGACCAGATTAACTGATCATCAACAATGGATCTGTATCTGTTTTGTCTTGTTAAATTTGTGCAAAGCCTTGTCCGTAGATGAGGTCTGCTGAGTTTCACTGCCATTTAGCCATGAGCTCATATTTCTATCAGAAAGATGGTTCCAATGATTTAAATGCCTGGCCCTCGTTCCAAGATTTCAATATCTGACATCAGAACAATCTTGATAAGCATTTGGAGCATTTTATACTGAAGCCCCTCAGATTCCAAGTGAGCTGGGGTGTTTTTTTCCAGCATCAGGGGCTGTAAACAGGGCTAGTCCATGGGGGCCTGTGGGGGGGAAAAGCACAGACGCCAATGCAGGACCACCCAAGGGCAAGGCCTAAGACACACAGGACAGCACACAAAGCATCATATTAGCCCGAGAGAGGGGGGCGTTGTGATGGAGCAAGAAATGCTAAAAGAGGTCTAGCAATTGCCATTACGTCATGCAGTCCTCCATCAATGACTGAGCATCCTCACTAAAGCACCGCCATTTCAACAACACAGGCCGGCTCCTAAAAGGCCTCATATGATTCATATGAACAGAAACAAGACATACCCCGACGACAACAGTGTCGTCCTCTTGGAAGGTGGGGAGAAATTTATCCCCCCGGAGGATCTCGGCTTGGTTGAGGGGGCGAAAGCGGCACAGCACCTTGATGCTGCACTCGGAGACGGGCTCAGTCATGATGGCAAGCTAGCTGAGGGAAAAACGAGAATCGTGAAAGAAAAGCGTCTGGACACTTACAAAATGTACAAAAAAAAAATCTAACAGACTCACTTACATTGTGTAGAGGTTGTTCAGTTGAAAGATCGCACGTTCTGGGGTGGTTGTTTGGGCGCTGCTGTGTGAAGGTGATGCTGGAGGATGGAGGAAGAGGATGCTGCGCTGTCTGTAGGGCGTGGTTTGTTCTGCTGCTTCACAGCGCCGCTCCGCTCCGCACGTTCAGATCTGCTCTTTCACGTCCACACACCGCCGCCGCAATTGGCTGGAACTGTCTCAGCAGCCGGCCTGTGATAAAGCAGCTTTAGAAAACTTTATCTGTTCAGAAACGCCACAATAATTATTTAATTATTTCCTTTTGTTTGTCTCAGATTAATACTACAGCAGACATTGGGCCGTGTCCGAATTCTTACCGATTAGGGCTCTACTTTGTGATTCAAGCTAATTGTAGTGTCCGAATGAGATATATATATATTCATATATGAGGTAATATATTCTTACTGATTAATAAGAATATATCATCTAATCAGTAACAATATATTTATATATTTATATTTATTATAAGTCTTTAATAGAAATACATAAATAAATATATAATTTCAGTAGAAAAAGCATAATGAAGATGATGAAGATGAATAAATTAACAGTGAACAATTTAACACTGAACACTGATTTACATTACATTACATTTACGCGCTCATATTCACGTCCACTGAATTACACACAAACATTTCCATTCCTATAAATATTCGGCGGTGGCCTAGTGGTTAGGGACTATGACCCAGGATTAGAAGATTGTGGGTTTGAATCCCAGACCAGAGAGTTGTGCTGAGGTACTATTGAGCAAGTTACTGTCCCTGTCACTGCTCCCCAGGTATTTTCAGTAGCTGCCCCCTGCTGCATGGTGTGAGCGTATGGGTAAAATGAGGTCTAATTTTGTTGTGGCTCACTGCGTGTCATGCTGTGTTTCGCAATGACATGAATAGTCACTTTCACTTTAAGCATTCTCATACATTTTTCATGCCCATAAACAAAAACACATCAAACTCTTTATTTCACTTATAAGAGACAGTAAGGCTGAATTCATGATGGTACTTTTAGAACCCTTTGTAATGGTTATACTATTGCAAAAAAGGAGACATAACACATCAAACTTTCATAGATTCCAATTAAGAAATCTTTTGTTGTTACATTTTTGCCTGTTTACAAGTGTAGATGTGTCATGTGTTTTCATTTTTCTATTTAACATTACTTCATTCTGTTTGATTCTTTGTTTTTTTTTTTTTGCTGTTTGTTTCATACTTTCTTCTAATAATTTATTACATTTCAGTCAATAAGGCTTAATTATACTCTTTAAGAGGTAAGCTTTACTATAAAGGTGTGATCATAAGGCCTAGGAAGGATCATTGTCAGGGCCTTCTGTTGTGATTCTTCAATAAATTGCTATATATTTAGCGGTTTGCCTAGTGGTTATGGACTAGACCCCAAGATCAGAAGATTGTGGATTCGATTCTCTTACCAAAAGGTTACACCCTGACGTAGCCTTGAGCAAGGTACCTTCCCCCTCACTGCTCCCTGGGTCCTTTCAATAGCTGCCCCCTGCTGCAAGTGTGTGAGTGTATGGCTAAAAAGCAGGGGTGTAATTTTGTTGTGTTTCACTGTGTGCTGTGCTGTGTTTCACATTGATGAGAATGTTCACATTAAATTTCACTTAACCCTAACCTGAATGGGTGTCAATTGGGAAAATACAGATTACATACACAATACACACACACACACACACACACACACACATTTATTTTCATCAATCAACAAAATGCAGTGAATGAACAAAAGAGAAATTGAAAGTGTACTTATAAGAATTGATGCTGGTTTGAAGGCAAAAGGTAGTAACACCAAATATTGATTTGATTTAGATTTTTCTTTTGTTCGCTCACTTTATTTTTATCAGTTTACAAAATGCAAAGTGAGCGAACAAAAGAAAAATCTAAATCAAATCAATATTTGGAAAATCAAGTTTTGCATTTTGTAAACTGATAAAAATAAACAATCATTATTTATATTTCTGAAAGCGTTCTTTGTTTATATATATGGATGAACACCAATATGATTTTACACCATATTTCAGCAGGTTGTCTGACAGACAAAAAACATCCAAATCTGCTTTCTTCCTTTCCCTGGGCATGTGTGACCAGTCAAATAAAATTTGACAGTCCACATGGTTATAACTTAAATATGGATAATTAAGCTTTTCACATTTACTTTGTATGCTATATTTTTTCCAGGATCTAAATTGAAGGTAGAGCATGCTAACAATTTTACCTTAATTCCACATCTGATTTGTGTTTAAGCTGCTTAAAAGCATGAGCTGTGGAATACTGCCCATTCACTCTGTTTCCTTGTTATAGTCATTAAAGAGTACATCATACCCTTGAGTCATAAAAGTGAGCATTTCTCCCCAGAAAGTTGTTGTTGCTATGGTAACTAGCATGGATAAACTACTAATTGCAGTACACTACATTTACATTTACGGCATTTAGCAGACGCTCTTACCCAGAGCAACTTACATGTCCTAATTACAGGGACAGTCCCCCTGGAGCAACTCAAGGTTAAGGGTCTTGCTCAGGGACCCAGTGGTGGTAGTGCCAGAGGTGGGATTCGAACCTGGGACCTCTTGAGTCATAGGTCCATAGGCAAGTGCCCTACCACTAGTCCACCACCACCACCCCATTATGAACATGTAAATGGGATTTAATCAATGAATCTGAATACTTTTCTTCAAACCAGATTAAGAAAAAACCTGATTCTGACTGCACCCCGGGAAACTTGGGATGATAATAATGATGTTTTCATATTACTTTTTTCAGTTTCAGTCATGGCAGATGAAGAAGCTGTGTATGCATGTGTGTGTGTGTGTGTGTGTGTGTGTGTGTGTGTGTGTGTGTGTGTGTGTGTGTGTGTGTGTGTGTGTGTGTGTGTGAATGTGTGAGAGAGATCTATAGGGCAGAGTGTCTTATTACCCTTCGTCATCTACCATCTGAGGAATCCAGCAGCTGTCTCCACTGCTCAATATAATGGACAGACAGACAGGCCTACACACTCACTCACACACACACACACACACTACCCCATTATAAAGAACAACTGTGGGTTATGGTCTGCATACGGCTGCTGAGGACATCAAATGGTTCAGAGAGCCTCTATCAGGAGTCAGTTATAAAACTAATTTGTGAGTTAATTCTTTAACTGTGGTCAACCAGCTGGATTTTTCTGAAGTTTTGCTCAGTCAGCAGGTATGTTTGGTCTTTCTTTCTTCCATGTGTGTCTATGTGTGGCTGTTTAGTATGTGTGTGTCATGTTGTGTGTGATACAGGCTGTCGAATAGGAAAATTCAGTGAAAATGCACTGTTACAAACACACACATGGTGAAACACAAACTCTACACAAGTCTTTTTCACTGCAGTAACTCTGCCTGGCAGGAGACCCAAATTTAGGCTAGCTGAAGCAGGCTTCTCTGCCCAGGAATAGAAGTTGTGTATGTGTGTGTTTGTGTGTGGAACTGTGGAGAACTTTCTATCCAACAAATAGACAATTTCTCCTTTTCTTACTACAGCAGAGTGATCCCCACTAAAGGCCTGACCACTTCCACTCTACACCATGGCTCAGTATGACCAGTGAGTATACCTGAGGGTCTGCCTGAATCATCTGAGGCAAAGTGTAATGCATGCTGAACTTTCTTTCTTTCTTTCTTTAATTATTTATTATTTCTTTATTCCTTATTCCTTTCATTCTTTAAGACTCGAGGATAAAGACTCGCTGGACATCCATGATAACCCTCCTGTACCAGAAAATGTAGTCAGAGAAGATGAAAACACTGTATGTATCACACACTCAGTATATGGTTTAGAAACAGGCATAAGCTCATTAATAATAATATTAATAAATAAATTATGTAATCATACATTATACATTTAGTCTCCTAAATATTTTGATTAAATTTTGCGTTTCACTTTTTGAAATTGGGACAAAATTTAAAAATGAGCAATTATGCTGCAACTTTGCAGTAATATTAGCAGGAACAACCAAATTTTTTTATTTAGCAATTATGCTGAAACATTACAGTAATATTAGCAGGAACTACCAAATTTTAGATTGTCATCTAATCATAAATCAGTAATTAGTAAAATCAATACTAATCTACAAAAGTGAGATACATTTTTTAAAGTTTTTTTTGGTTATGTCTCAGCATTTAGACCAACTTTCTGTGTATCTCTCAGGTATATTTTGTGTATGATGAAGAGGTTGAGGAAGAAGAGGCTCCTCCACCCCCTACCCCTGAACCTGTAGTGCTAGTAAATGACAGGCCACATAAGTTTAGGGACCACTACTGCAAGAAACCCAAGTTCTGCGATGTTTGTGCTCGAATGATTGTCCGTAAGTCCAAACAGCACACAGACCAAAGATGAATCGCTTTAAAAAAGTCCTTTGGGGCTGATGTATCCATATGATGTACCACATGTCATGTTGTGGGAAAATCAGCTGCTGTAGAATCCCTGTAGTAAGCTGCCATAGATGCAGTGGTAAATAATCATTTAAAATAATGGAATAAAATTCATTGTTTTACAATAGTTTTACCAAAATGTTTTGGCCTGTCCTAAATTTTTTTAAATTGGAATTTTACATGTGGAAAAACCTCAGAAGACATTTTTTACTAGCAAATTAATTTGTTTATATTCATGCTGTGGCCATTATTGTGAAGAAATCCAATTCAGTAAATTCCTCTATAGGTAAATATAAAAGGGACTTTGTATATAATGCATCTTTGAATAACTTTTATGAAACATTGGTTATCCAATACCTTTAAAATTTGATGAAAACTTAAAGTAGAATGCAAAATATGCCCATTTTATGTCACATTTTGTTAGATTATTAGAACACAGATGTTTCCTAACAATGAGCAAACTTATGAGCAAACTAGTTCATAACACCAACCTTAAACACAGCTATTCACAGACCCACATGCCAGCTATGAGCATACTAGCATAGTAAGTATGGTGTAAAATTATTTTGGTTACATTTTTTCTAACACCTCTGTTTTTCAGTCAATAATAAATTTGCCCTGCGCTGCAAGAACTGCAAGACTAACATTCATCATGCATGCCAATCATACGTGGAGTTCCAGAGATGCTTTGGAAAAATAGTGAGATGCTTTATCTTCCATCTTTCATGTTTTTCATGTTACCACTGAGCACAGTAATGGAAAACCTGTGTTAACACTATGTTGTTGTGCCCATTTTTTTTCTCTCAGCCCCCAGGGTTCAGACGAGCATACAGTTCCCCTTTGTATGATCAGGAGATAAATAATCCTGGTGAGCATCACAGTTAAAATATACCCAGCACTTGCCAAAAGTATTGGAATGGTCAAAAGTCAAGTTGAACAACCTGATGTTCTTTATGCTTTGACTTCACTGTCGCAATACTAACTGTTTCAGATGCAAGAAGATTTGAACAAAAGAAAGTGCATGTGAGTGTATCTATGTGTGTTTGCAGGCCAGCAAAATCGTATGGACCCAGTCTTTGAAACTCTACGTGTTGGAGTTATTATGGCCAATAAAGAGAGGAAAAAGGCATCAGACGATAAGAAGAATGTGAGTAAATTCTTGCAACCTTTCCAAAAGAAACTAATGTAAGCAATACAAGCTGCAGGATATACAGTACTGTGTAAAAGGCACAAAATTTTTTTTAACTATTTATTTTGGAATATGTCTTTAACAGACATATTTAGGTGTTGGATTAGATGAACCCACACATGTCCATTGCATTAGTGGCAGGTTGGCAACTTGCCTGACTGTACAAACGAACAAGCGGTGTATACAATCCTATGTCACAGGTGTATGCAGCCACAGCAGGTTAAATTGTTGCTTTTTCTAATTGAATATACACCTCCTCTACAGGAAACACACTCCTCTATGTTTTAAATTGCATTAATTTTAATTTGCTGAATTTAACTAATTTACACATAAAAAAATGTATGTGATACATTTGATGTGACATTTTGTGCCCTTCATAAAATATACTCAGCAAAAATAGAAATTGTGGATATGTCAACAGATTTCAGATCAAAAAACATTTCATTTGACCTGTTCAAATTTTTTAGCAAATTTTCTATTTCTAGGGCTATTAAAAAAAAAAAAGTATTTCCTCTGCTTCTAGATTCCAGCATTAGCCCCACAGTCAGGATATTATTTCATACTCACAATCCAGAACATGCAAATTTGATTTAATTCTTAAATACATATTTATGCTGTCTAAAGATTATGATGATGATGATGGAAGAGGAAGATGCCCAGCAGCCCAAAGAGGATGAAGAGGGTGGTGAAGGTAAGTCTTTATGTTGTTGGTTGCATTGGGTTTTAGGATACAAAGCTTTTAAATAAATATCACCTTTATTGGGTCTTGTTATACTTTCATTTTAGTGGTTTGTATCATTAGGCAGAAAAGATTAATTAGAAATAGAATATCCTGCATATTTCAGGAAGGGCATGAGTGTAATACCTTTGTCAAATCAAACAGATTTCCATATTGGATCAGTCGAGGCCCAGATTATCAACAACCACCAGTACTGTTAGCCTACAGGGTACTGGTGGAAATTGAGCTGCTGTTGGCTAAAGGAAAAGAACAAGAGGAGGGAGGCAGGTCTGTACAACAAGAAGCTGAAGGTGGATAAGTAGAGTAGAGTAGAGTAATCTTTTATTATCCCACGAATGGGAAATTTGGGCTTTACAGGGCTCTTATAAAAGTGACAGATGTACAGAAAGAATAGAAAAAAGATATATAAAAAAAGTACAGGAGCTATAATAAATTATTTATCTATATAAATATATAAATATAAATATAAATATAAATATATATATATATATATATATATATATATATATATATATATATATATATATATATATATATATATTACTAGATGCATATACATATCTACAAGAAAAATTAGGTGACCATATGCAGTACTACAGTAATAATACACGATAATAGGTTTTAAATAAATTATAAATATATATAAATAAGTAGTAGTAGATATAGTAGTAAGATATAGGTCTAATAATAATAATAATAATAATGTTTGTGGACCAGTCCAGTTTGCTGTTGATGTGGACACCCAGGTATTTGTGCTCCTCCATGGCTCTCAATACAAACCCTGGATGTCCACCCGGTTGTGATGGGGGGTGACTTCCTCACGAGGGTGATCACCAGCTCCTTCGTCTTGCTTAGCATTGATGCTTGAATGATTTTGACCACTTCCATCTGGCCGAGTCACTGATGACCCCCCTGTATTCTGCTCATTCCCCTAAAGCAATAACTTAATAGTGGTGTCGTCGGAGAGGCACCTCTGCAGGTGACAGGTGTCCGTGTTGTCTGTTTGAAGTCTGCGTGGCACAGGGTGAAGAGGAAGAGGCGAGGACTGTTCCTTGTGGGGCTCCAGTGCTACAGACCACTACCTCAGACACACAGTCCTGGAGTCTCACATACTGGGGTCTAGTGGTGAGGTAGTCAATAATCCACTCAGACATGTGATGGTCTCCACACCAGCTCCTCAACTTCCCCCTCAGAACTGAAGGCTGGATTGTGTTGAAAGCACTGGAAAAGTCAAAGAACATCACAGACTCTCACAGTGCTCTTGGCACTCTCCAGGTGATGGGCAACGATACGCTGGGTAGATGACAGCGTCATCCACGATGCGGCTGGTAAACAAACTGCAGCGGTCCAGGGTCCTCCCTGACCAGTGGACCGAAGGTGATGGAGGATGATCCTCTCCCACCAGCCTTCTTCAGGTTAGAGTGAGACAACAGGTCTGGTGGTTTGGCTCCTTGGTGCGGCGTCTTGAGGACTGGAGCCGAGGCGCTTGAGGTCTTCCACAGTGAGGACATGCTCCAGGCTGAGGCTGAGGTTAAAGATGTAGGTGATAACCTCACAGAGTTGATCTGCACAGTCCCTCAACAGGCTGGAGTTGATGCCATAAGAACCTGTGGCTTTCCTGTGCTTCAACTTCCTCAACTGACTCCGCACCTGGTCAGCTGTGATAGAGAGGCTATTGTGTGGTGAGAGAGTGGGAGAGAGGGCAGTAGAGTCCTCAGGGGAAAGGGGGGGTAGAGAAGGAAGAAGATAAAGATAAGGGGATACGCGGCTTCAGTATCCTGGTGGGGTTGCAGAGAGGTGTGAGAGAGGAGGTGCCGTTAGGTACAGGAGGTGTGAGAAGGGGGCACTGGCATGTATTGGGCTTTGGTGGTTGGGTGAGGGGCAGATTCCTGAGTCAAACCTGTTGAAGAACAGATTTAGACTATTAGCCCAGTCGATCTCCAGACTCTGGGCCTCCCTACTCACTGTGCTCCCTATCAGTAATGGTGTTGATCCTCTCCACCTCTGACATTGTTTTGTTTGAGCTGCTCCTCCAGCCTCTCTCTGTATCTGTCCTCCTTATCTCTCTTTTCAGCTCCTTCTGAGCTGTTCTCATTGCCTCATATCTCCTGATCTGAAGGCGCTCTTGACTAACTGCAGGCTCTCAGATCAGGGGTCCTTCATGGTTTTATTATTGAGTAACACCCGTACTCTCTGGTTGATACAGTGTTCTCCACACAGAAGGTGATATGAATCCGGTTATGCAAACAGTTGGAGCTGTCGATGTCCTCTCCATGCTGGGCTGCAGAAAGCGCCTCCCAGTCTGTGGTTTAGAGCAGTCCCTCAGTGCCATACTAGACTCATCAGACCATCCTCTCACATACCTCGTGGTGGGGGGTTGATTGCATACTAGAGGTATGTAAGAGGGAACCAGATGGACCAGGTTATGGTGCAAAAAGGTGTCCCAGTGGAAGGTGATGCTCTGTAGCCATCCTTAGCATTGCATACAGTAAGTCTAGTGTCCTGTTTCTTGGGTGCAGCAGTCCACATGCTGGGTGGAGTAGGCAGAGTGGAGGACAAGGAGACATGATTAAAATCACCAGAAATCAGGAGGAAGGCTTGGGGATGTGCTTTCTGCAATTGAGACACAACTGTGTGTATGGTTTCGCAGGCTGCTGTCGCATCTGCCGCCGGTGGGATGTAAACAGTTATTGCGATGACTTGCGAGAACTCGCGTGGCAGATAGTACGGTCGGATGCTGACCGCTAGCAGCTCCACGTCCCGTGTGCAGCACTGCTCTTTAACGGCGATGTGCCCTTGGTTACACCATCTCCCATTCACATACATCACAATCCCCCCGCCTTTCCTCTTACCGGTCTCCTTCACGCTCCGGTCCGCTCTCACCAGGTGGAATCCCGGTACGGCAGCGAGAGAGTCTGGAGTGAGGTGTGTCAGCCAGGACTCCGTGAAGCACATCAAGCTGACCTCCCTGTACTCTCTGGAGCCTGGTGAGCGCCATTAGCTCATCGATCTTGTTAGGGAGAGATCTGACATGCCCCATGATGACCGAGGGTACCGATGGTTTGCACCGTCTCTTCCTCTCCCAGTGTTTCACCCCAGCTCTGTAGCCCCGTCGCCTCCGCTGTAGTTCTCTGGGGATCTCTGCTCTCTCGCTGGGCTGTATCAGCTGGTTGCTAAGCGCTAGCAGCTGATCCCGGGTGTAAACAATGAACCCATTGCCTGGTGTCTCACCGCGTGCAGGGTAAAACACTCCAAATACGATTAAAAAAACAGAAAAAAAAGTTAACAATGAATGTTTTTAGTGCTTATGACCCACAAGTGACTTAACTCCTGCCTGAAATCTACCTTGCAGTCCTCCTTCTTCATCTTCCACCATTTGAACATCACTGCCCTCACTTTCCTCCTCTTCTTCATCCTACAGATCACCATCCTATGCTGTTTAGTTACGATCTCCCCTGTCACTACTTTGCAGTCTTCTATTTCAGACAGACCCTCCTACAAAAGATATAATTTACTTGTGTGGATCTTCCTCCACTCTTATACATAATCCTGTGCTCCTCCCTTTTCTTAAAATAAGTATTAACTACAGCCATTTCCATCCTTTTATCAAAATCTACAATCATCTGAACTTCTGCATTCCTCTCCTTGACACCAAACCTACCCATCACCTCTTTATCACCTCTGTTCCCATCACCAACATGTCCATTAAAGTCCTCACCAATCACCACTCTCCCCTGGGTATTGTCACGGTGTGGTGTTGTAGACTGGATGCCAACGCAGAGCTGAGAGCTTCGTACTGGACTTTAATGATGGATAACGTGCACAAAACTCAAACTAAACATATTAAACGTAAAACATAACATGAATAATTACAAAGTGCGCACACAGAATGACCAGTGCCATGCTCTGATTCATTGGGGCTTATAACGCCAGCCCCCGATGAGGCACACCTGGCACCCAATGCCCAGGTGTGCACAATCAGAGCAGGGCGCCCTCTACTGGCACAGAACCGTTACAGGTATATTCTCTATCACTTCATCTAACTTGCTTCAGAAATCTTGCAGATGGTCGGTTTGAAGGAGAAAGATGCAGAGGAAAGAAAGAAATGTAAATGGATGATCTGCTGTGGTGTCTCCTAAATGGGAGCAGCCGAAAGAAGAAGATTTTGTAGAGACTGAATCAAGTCTTGATAATCTCTTTTTTTGACAGGAAAGCAGGATGGAGATAAGAAAGACAAGGCAACTGCAGATGACAAGGTAAGCCATGGCAAGATTTCAGCATTCATCATTTCATGCTTTTGGTTCCATTTAATGGAATCTGATCAATATGTTTAAGAAATGCCTTATCATAACAATTATAAAATACATACAGATGGGTGACAAATTATTTCCTTCCGAACTCCATTTAAAGCTGTTTATGGTCTAAAAACAGTCTAAAAACAGTTCCAGTCATTTATTTTAGAATTTTTGTGTAACTCTTGGTGTAATATTACATTTATCAATATTTAATTTCTCTGTTCTTTATTCACCTCTTCTTACTGTCTTAAAGCCAATTAGTTGCAGCTGTGACCTCAGCAAAAATCCCCTGCTGATATTATGCACTTTATAGTGATACTATGATAACATTATGATATTTTGCTATTGCTAGCATTCACATCAACCACTGTCTATACTACCTCATGATTTTTTCTTTTGGAAACAGAAACTATCTAAATGAAAGGGAAAAATTTGGGAAAAATAAAAACAAACACACTATCCATCAAAAAAAAAAAGTCAAACACTCTAATATTTCAATATTTCAACTACCATGTCCTAATTACAGGGACAGTCCCACTGGAACAACTCAGGATTAAGCACAGGAACCCAATGGTGGTAGAGGTGGAATTTGAACCTGTGACAACTTGGTCCATATATCCAAGTATCAAAGATATCCTACAAGTATCCTAACACTAGACCAGCAGCACCCCGTAATGTCACTGAGTCACTGCGCAAATTCTTCTCCAGCACATCCCAAAGATTCTCAGTGGGGTTAAGGTCTGTACTTTGTGGTGGCCAATCCATGTGTGAAAAGGATGTCTCATGCTCCCTGAACCACTCTTTCACATTTTGAGCCCCATGAATCCTGGCATTGTCATATTGGAATATTAGCCTCACTTATCAGTAGTTTTCTTAAGGCTACATAGCTGTTTAGTCCCAATCCCTTGAGTTCCCTTCGCATTGTGTGTGGAAATACTCATACTATTGAACACAGCTGTGAGTTTTCTGTTGTTTTTTTTATGATTTGATTCACCAAATGTGATTGCTGATCACGCTCATCCAAGATTTTCTTCTGTGACGATGAGGGTTCCCCACTACCCTTCCAGTTTTTAATAATGTGTTGGACAGTTCTTAACCCAATCTTAGTAGTTTCAGCATCTCCTTAATTGTCTTCTTTGCTTGATGCATGCCAATAATTTGACTCTTCTGAAACAGATTACCACCTTTTCCACAACCACAGGACGTGTCTGACCTGGTTGTTTAATTAAAGAAAAAAGAAAAAAAAAAAAAAAAAAAAAAAGCTACTCACCTCAGTTAAATAACTTGTTGCCAATTGAAACATAATCATCCATGCAGTAATTATCCAATGGGAGGCTCTTACCCATTTGCTTTGTTAAATCCAGGTGGTGACATTTTTGTTTTTGGACAGGCAGTGTAAATGATATGATAATGCTATTTAGTACTGACAATATGTGTTATTCTTAATTTTTTAAGAATAAGAAGCAGCAGCAGACCTTTAGTCAGTCTCACTACTACATGGCTCTGTACCGTTTCAAAGCAATTGAGAAGGATGACCTGGACTTCCAGTAAGTGTGCATTTTTTTCTTTTAGAATTGCACAATTTTTCAAAACTTTATTTCACTTCATATTTTTATGTTTTCTGTAAAATATATGATATTGCTCAATTTTACATCAAGCACACAAACATAATTTATTATGGTTAACAAACTGCATGTGTGTGTTTTAGCCCTGGTGATCGTATTACAGTAATTGATGATTCTAATGAAGAATGGTGGAGGGTATGTTTTACTTTACTGTTTTTAAATTTTAAACATGCAAAATGTGTGCTAAATGTTTGCTGAGATTCCTGTTTGTGTGTCTACTGCTGTGTGTTCTTCCCCTTAAAGAGACATATCTTCAATGCTAAATTGTAACAGTAGTGATGTGTGTATTTGTGTGAGTTGCAGGGTAAAATTGGGGAGAAGACAGGTTACCTGCCAATGTCATACATCATCAGAGTGCGTGCAGGAGAACGAGTGTATAAGGTGACTCGTTCCTTTGTGGGGAACAGAGAAATGGGCCAGATCACACTAAAGAAAGATCAGGTATCTATTAGTCTGTAAATATATATAATATATTTTTTGCAACTAATTTCTCAAAGTTATACAGCTTTCTCAGTTATTTCCTGATTATCAACCTGGAAGAGACCAAACCTTTAAACATGATAAAATAGTTTGAGAAAGGCCTGTTTTCATTTTAACTGTAATAACTGTAACAGGATTAGTCAATTTTGTGAACTATTTCAGTAATTCCTTGAATTTTAGTGTTACTGAATCTAATTGCAGGTTTAGCCTCTTTGGCACAGAACGTTTAGAACATTTTCAATCATATATAATTAATAAATAGTATTAGGTTTCATTGGAAAATCATTCATCATGAATTTTAGGACCATCTTAAACATGCTTCCTCTTCACCATGTGTCATCCTGTGAGGCCTGGGTGTTATTTTAGATTGTGAGCTTTGCATGTATAATCCCTTTGATTATATCCCTTAGGGCATAGAAGATGTGCTTAAAAACCTTTTCTCTTTTTTTTGCAGATTGTGGTGAAGAAAGGAGAGGAGGTGAATGGCTACCTTAAGGTCAGCACAGGCCGTAAACTGGGCTTCTTTCCTGCTGATCTGTTGCAGGAGATCTAAACAGCACCACTGTACCATCCTGTCTGAGAAAACAAGCAAGCATATGAATGAAATTATGTACCTATAATTTTAAACTTGAATAGATACAATTCTAATGGCCTGGTCTTTCAAACAACATTTTGCTAAAAAAAAAATTAGTTTACACAATTTTCCACTATCCACTTTTTTTCCAAAATGGAACTAGTTTCCTTAATGAGGGGCTGGATTTGTTTCTTGCCGGTTAAGAGAAATCTTTAAGGATCGACTGCTATGAGGCATTCAGGTGCAGGTACGGTTTCAGATGTTCTTTTATCTGCAACCCGAGATCAGAATCTAAATAAAAGCAACTATTTTTCTATCACATTTCTGCTGCTGTGGGACACTTCCAATAATGTCTGTGTTTATGTGTGCTGGGGTTTGGGTGTTTGAATTGAAGGGGTTTATTGGAGATTCCCTAGAAGCCACTGATGATTCATGCTCAGTTGGCCATGGCACTATATGCTTTTACTGTGTTCACACAAACTGCAAATGCTAAAACACATTTTATAGATAATTAAACTATTCATCCATTCATTCATTGTCTTAACTGCATAGCTAATAGGTGAAAATGCTGGTTTACTCCCTGGAATGGGTGAAAGGCCAGACATGCAAACAGTGTCAGTTGAGGGACAATTTAGCATCTCCTATATTACAGTCATATCTTTAGATACAGGGCAGACCAGTAATCTACACACTTTTACTGTGTAAAAGATGTGCATAAATTGTGGACAACATTTACTGTTTTTAGAAAAGGTATTAAAAAATTCCAAAAAACACCAGGTGAGTGCTACACCACCCGTGTCATCAGACAACACTGTACATTACTCCTACCCTCAGCTTCCTCGACTTATACTCTGATCCTATACTCTGCCTCATCCCTACTGAGGAACTAAAAATCACTATGCACCTTTTCTTCAAGCCTACTAAGGAACTCATAACAGACTACTTTAGATTTTTTACTGATGCCAAATAGTTCATACTGGACTTTCATCCTTTACTGAATAACTCATACCACCCTGTTCCCCCTTCCCCCACTTTACCATCTCATAGCAAACTGTTCTACCTCTTTTTGACTACTAATGAAAAATTCATACTAGGCTATTCACCCTTCCTAAACCAAACTGAGTATTTCATAGCACTATTCACCCTTCGTCCTTTTTGAACCCTCTTCTGCGCATATATATTAATTCTATTATATTACTGTGTAGTGATCTACTGTATATGAATATACAAACCCATTCATTAACATAAGAAATCCAGCTAAAGCGAAGTATTGAACATTTCAAACAAATGTCTGGACCTTTCAAGATGTAACACTAATTAAAATCTTCTGCTGGATGTTTCACATATTCCAATTATGACAGCAACTTTTCTTTCAGTAAGGAGATTAAAATGAAACATGCACACACACACACACACACAGAGTGAGAGAAAGTGAGAAACACTTGGTCTTGTTTGAATATTTGGTGGATTCTAAACAATTTACTAAGATTTAAATGCAATTAAAATGACTGATGAGCATTATGGCTGCATTTTACTCAGCAAAAGTCTAGTTTTTGTAATCATATGCAATTATATTGTTTGCCTAGTTCCATTATAATATCCCATATTTAAAAGAACATTTTTGAATGATATATATGAAAAATACCATAAATGAAAAGGAAAGAAAATTTGAAGTATGGGCCATTTAAAACAGAGAATTGTTGTCTTTAAAGGTTAAAAAGAGGCCAAAATAATTTGCTGAACATGAACACCTCAATTCATTAAAACACCCAGTGAACAGGTACTGTCCTTGGACACCTTGTAAAATTCTGAGCTGTCAAAGGCTCATTTGCAAACTGCAGCCCTCTACTGTAGAGAATATCTTAATAATGATCAGATTACACATTGTGCAGCCCTAATGCATATACAATCTGATTCCTTTTCATATTTTCATATTTCTGTCATTCTAAAAAGAAATGTCAAACAGTCCAATTACTCCTCCTTATTATTTCCATTTCCCCAACCTTACAGAGGATCTAATAGCACATTACTCTACTTTCACAAACTTATGTCACCAAGTAAAACCCTCCTCACCTTATACTGTTTCTTATTATTGTTCATGAAAACAGAACCAGTGTTTATCACACTTTAAATGCGATATTTAGGATGATTATTTAGGATGATCATTATGCCTCAATTATGATGGCAGCAGAATAAAATTAATCCAGACTGAGCCTTAGCATAACCTTTTAAGTTTTAAATGCTGCAAACTTAACACACTGCTTGTTCTCACTTAAGGAGTGAAATTAGTTTCTCCACTAGGGAGAGCTATAGTCATGTGTAAAAATCTCAAAAAGTCTCAACAGATTTAGAAGAGTATGGCTCATAGACTTCCAAATAAATATCAAAAAGCCTCTCTCTCTGCTCTGCATTAATTGGTCTCTCACCACATTTTCCAGTGATGACAGTAATTTTTTTGTTTCTGTGGTGAGATCAAACATGCATATATACACACACAGACACACAAAGACACAGACACAGACACACACACACTGTTGTTTTGTTGTTTATTTTTAACTTGTAACATAGAAGGTACCAGCAGAGGGCAGTAATGTAAGAGGGCAGCAAAAAACACAATGTGAAATTACTTTTACAACACTCCCACTTAATTTTACTGTGGCATTTACATATTTAGCTGCAACTTCTCAACCTTTTATTAGAAACACAGAATTATGTGTTTTAAACAGGGTACAGTCCAATCTCTTCTTTGAGATACTCAAACTTTTGTTTAGGCAATGGCTTGGTTAAGATATCAGCCTTCATCTTATCTGTTGAGCAATACTTCAGTTGTATTTGTCCATTTTTGACACATTCACGACTGTAGTGGTAAGGAATGTCAGTGTGCTTTGTTCTTGAGTGTTCAACTGGATTCTTTGCAATTGCAATTGCAACTGCTCCTTGCTTGTCCTCCAGGATCACTGTTGGTGTGCTCTCCACTCCAAGTTCAGTTTGTAGTCGTCTCAACCAAGTTCCCTCTTGTGCAGCCTGGCTTAAAGCGACATACTCAGCTTCTGCAGTTGAAAGTGCAACTGTCGCCTGTTTCTTGCTCAGCCAACTGACTGCTCCTCTAGCAAGAAGAAAAATGTTTCCAGTTGTAGAGCGACGATCATCCTGGTCACCTGCCCAATCAGCATCTGAGAATCCAACCAAAGTTCCTGTTTCTGTTTTGATGTAACCCACTGGTTGCTCCATGTAGATTTCCTCTTCCAAGTGTCCATTTAGGAATGCAGTCACTACATCCATTTGATGCATGTAAGATTAAGTTAAGATTGTTCTGCACAGCGAAGGATAACAGCGTACGAATTGAGCTGAATCGTACCACTGGAGAAAACGTTTCATCATAGTCAGCTCCATAAATTTGTGAGTAGCCTTTAGCAACAAGTCTGCACTTGTATCTTTCCACTCAGCCATCACTGTGATGCTTGACTTTGAACACCCATTTTGACCCAATTGTCCCATGTGTCATTTTCCAGCAGTGACTCATATTCCAAATTTGCTGCTTCTTTCCATTCCTTTGCGTTTGGACTTGTCATTGCTTCTTTCAGTGTGTTTGGCTCTGTGAGACAACAAATGTTGGCATAATGCTCAACTGTTACTATGTCAGCAAACTCATCATATCCAAATCTTTTTGGCTTTCTGCCACTTTCTTTTGCAGCTTTACTGACTGTAGTGTCCTCAGTATTTGTTTGACTTTCATCTGTGTTGTCACCTCACTTTCTGAAGATGAATCACTCTCACCTTGTTTCCATCCAAAATCTGTTTCATTGAATACTACATCTCGACATATGAGTATTCTCCTCTTTTCTTCATCCCACAGACGGTAACCTTTGGCATTAGTTGCATATCCCACAAAACGAACTTTAACAACCTTTTTGTCCAGCTTCTTTCTCTCCATGTCTGGGATGTGTGCATAAGCAGCACACCCAAATACTCTCATGTGACTAATGTTTGGCCTTTTTCCATACCATCTTTGGAGGGTGTCTCCTCCTTTATTGTAGATGTGGGCAGCCTGTTCTGTATGTAAGCTGCACTTGCAACAGCTTCTGCCCAGTACATGTTTGGTAGTTTTACATGAAACAGCATACTTCTAGCTGCTTCCACTAGAGTCCTGTTTTTTCTTTCTGCAACACCATTTTGCTGAGGTGTGTATGGTACAGTCATTTCATGATGGATGCCTTGAGCTTTCAAGTATTCTTGAAAATCCCTTGACGTGTATTCCTCACCATTGTCTGTTCTGAGTCTTGTGACTTTCTCCCCACACTCATTTGAAAAGATTCTTTCAAACTCTTTAAACTTACTCAGGACCTCGCTTTTCTCTTTTATGAAATACACATTACAGCATCTGGAGTAGTCATCAGTGAAAGCTACAAAGTACTTTTTTCCAACTAGTGATTCAGTCTGCATTAGGCCACAGACATCACTACATACTAGTTGCAACTTGCGTTTTGATCATATTTCTCCCACTGACTTGCAAGGCTTTCTTGTCATTTTTCCCTCAACACAAGCTTCACAGAAGGTTCCCTCCTTTTCTGCAGCAAAGTCCCTTTCTCTTACCAGATTTTTAAGTCCTTTCAGATTTGTAGTGTGGCCTAAGCGCTGAGGCCACAAACTTGCAGCAACTGATGCAGTTGATGCTTCGTGACAAGATGTGCAGGGTTCCTCAGTGTCTAGCTGATATAACCCATCAGACCCTTGTGTTCCCATTCCATGTAGAGCTCCATCCTTTCCTCGTATGTAGCAGTGAGACTTCACAGTATTTCCTTTCTTGGCAGCAGTTCTCACTGAGAAAAGATTCATAGATAATTTGGGAACATGTAGCACATCATACATTGTGGCATTTTTCCATCACCTTCCATCACCAAGTTTTACAGATTGTGGTTCTGTAAATTGCTGGTAGATTAGAAGCATCTTTATTCCATGTCATGTGTTTTGATGCTCCAGAGTCAATCAACCAGTCTTCATGTTGTAAGTCATTTTGACTTGACTCATTTACTACAAAAGCACCTTCACATGAGTCTTCTGTGTCCTCATACACCATACTTTTAGCCATATGGGTTTTGTATTTCCTTTTCGTGCTTGGACAGTCACGTTTGATATGTCCCTTTTTCCACATTTATCACATCGCCATGAGCAAAAACTGTCTGCTCCCACTGCTTTTGACGTGTCCTGCATATTTCCATGCACTTGAGATGACATAGCTGATGCACCACTGGACACTGTGCTATTTTCAGTATGTACTCGTTTTTGTTCCTCATTTATCAAAGCTTGTTGGACAAACTGAAGCGTCAAATCATCCATCTTTGTCTCCAAAGCAGTAACAACTGCAGCTGGGTGGTAAACTTCCTAAAAGAGTGACAATTTGGTCCTCTTTTTCAATCTCAGAACCTATTGCACCTAACTGATCAGTAAGCTCCTTCATTCTTTTCAGACGATCACTGAGTTCTTCTCCTTCCTTCATTTCACACCGGAAGTACATATTTTTTTTCAGAAATAGCTTATTAGCAACAGTGTCTCTTTCAAATTGTCCTTTTAAGTAGAGTAGAGTGATCTTTTATTATCCCACGAATGGGAAATTTGGGCGTTACAGGGCTCTTATAAAAAAAGACAGGTGTACAGAAAGAAAGGAAAAAATATATAAAGATATAGAGAGAGAAGGGAACAAGTACAGGAGAAAAGTAAGAATATAAATAAATAATAAATTATCTATCTATATATATCTATATATATATATATATACATATACATATCTACAAAAGAGTAATATACATGGTAATAAGTTTGAATGAATTATACATATAAATAACAAGTAGCAAAATATAAATATAGCAAAAATATGAATATAAATATAATAATAAATAATAAATGTAATAATGTAGTAATAATAATAATAATAATATACAATACAGTAATAATAATAATAATAATATACAACAATAATATAGTATTATATAAATAGTAATATATATATAATATAATATATAATAATAATAAACAAGCAATGTAATGTTATGATGAGTTGTGAGTCTTATTGCAGCAGGTAGGAATGACCTCACCGGTGGCGTTCTTTTACACACTGCGGGTGTAAGAGTCTGCTGCTGAAACGAGCTGCTCAGTGCTCGTGGGAGGTGTTGTCCATGATGGATGTTAGTTTGGATAACATCCTCTCCTCCCCGACCTGCTCTATGGACTTGAGTGGGCAGTCCAGGACTGAGCTGGCCCTCTTGATCAGTTTGTTTAGTTTCCCTCTGTCTTTCACTGCGACTCTTCCACACCAGCAGACCATAGCGTAAAAAACAGCCGACGCTACCACAATGTCATAGAATGTCCTCATGAGATGTTTGTTTTAAAGGACCTCAACTTGCCTTAGCAGTGTAGGCGACTGAGAGCCCTTTTGTAAGAAACAGTAGTGTTAGTAGACCAGTCCAGTTTATTGTTGATGTGGACACCCAGGTATTTTATGCTCCTCCACGTTTCAATGTACAAACCCTGGATGTCCACGGTGTATGATGGTGACTACTCGCAGTCAATCGCAGCTCCTTCGTCTTGCTGGCATTGATGCGCAGATGATTTTGATCGCACCAGCAGCGAAGTCGCGGTGACCCCTATATTGCTGCTCATTCCCCTCCGACACCCACGACCAACAATAGCAGTGTGATCGGAGGCTTCTGCAGGTGACAGGTGCCGTGTTTGTGTTTGAAGTCTTTGTGCCACGGTGAAGAGGAAGAGGCGAGGACTGCTGTTCCTTGTGGGGCTCCAGTGCTGTAGACCACCACCTCAGACACACAGTCCTGGAGTCTCACATACTGGGGTCTATTGGTGAGGTAGTCGTAATCCACTCCAGATGTGATGGTCACCTCTCCCTCCTTCCCCTCAGAGACTGAGAGGCTGGATCGTGTTGAAAGCACTGGAAAGTCAAAGAACATGGCTCTTACAGTGTCTTGCACTCTCCAGGTGAGTAAGGGCCCGATACATGAGTAGATGACAGCGTCATCCACTTACGATGTCTTGACTGTTAAGCAAACTGCAGCGGGTCCCAGGTCCTCCTGACCAGTGAATGGCGAAGGTGATGGAAGATGATCCTCTCCCATAGCCTTCATCAGGTTAAGTGAGAACAACAGGTCTTGAAGTAGTTTGGCTCCTTGGGGTCTGCGGCGTCTTGGGGACTGGAGCAGCGCCAGGGTCTTCCATAGAATGGGGACATGCTCCCGAGCTGAGGCTGAGGTTAAGATGTGAGTGATAACCTCTGGGTTGATCTGCACAGTCCTCAACAGGCTGGAGCTGATGCCATCTGGACCTGTGGCTTTCCTGTGCTTCCAACTTCCCTCAGCTGACACCGCACCTGGTCAGCTGTGATGAAAGGCACTATCGTGTGGTGAAGGTAGGGCACTCCTGATGAGTGGGGAGGTAGCAGGAGGGGCGGTAAGTCCTCGGGAAGAGGTAGAGAGGAGAAGATAAAGATAAAGGGGATACATGGCTGATATCTGGTGGGGTTGCAGAGAGTGTGAAGGGGAGGTGCCGTTGGAGTTTGCAGGGAGGTGGTGAAGGGGGCACTTTGGCATGTGAGCTGATGGTTGGGTGAGGGGCAGATTCCTGAGTCAAACCTGTTGAAGAACAGATTTGAACTATTAGCCAGTCCTTGTCTCCAGACTCTGGGCCTCCCATCACTGTGCTCTACAAGTAATGGTGTTCAGTCACTCTCCACACACCTCTGATGTTGTTTTGTCTGAGCTGCTCCTCCAGCCTCTCTCTGTATCTGTCCTTCCCCCTCCTTGTTTCTCTTTTCAGCACTCCTTCTGAGCTGTTCTCCTTCACCTCCTTATCTCCTGATCTGAAGGCTCTTGACTTCTGCTTCAGCAGGCTCCTCCAGATCAGGGTCTAGCCATGGTTTATTATTGGAGTAACACACGTGCTCTCTGGTTGGTACAGTGTTCTCCACAGAAAGTGATGTAGTCGAGTTATGCAGACAGTTGAACTGTCGTGTCTCTCCCATGTGGGCTGCAGAAGCCTCCCCGGTCTGTGGTTTAAACAGTCCCTCAATTCTGCATGCTAGACTCATCAGACCATCCTCTCACATACCTCGTAGTGGGGTTGATTGCCACCCTAGAGGTATGTAAGAGAGGACAGATGGACCAGGTTATGGTCTGGGTATTCTGATGGAGAGGGTGATGCTCTGTATGCATCCTTAGCATTTGCATACAGTAAGTCTAGTGTCCTGTTTTCTTGGGTGCAGCAGTCCACATACTGGGTGGGAGTAGGCAGAGTGGAGGATAAGGAGACATGATTAAAATCACCAGAAATCGCAGGAGAGGCAGGGGATGTGCTCTGCAATTGAGACACAACTGTGTGTATGGTTTACTTGAGCTGCTGTCGCATCTGCGCCCGGTGGGATGTAACGGTTGTGCCCGATGACTTGAGAACTCGCGTGGCGAATATGAAATGCGGTCGGATGCTGACCGCTAGCAGCTCAGCGTCCGTGTGCAGCACTGCTCTTTAGCGGCGATATTGCGCCCAGTTTACACTATCTCCATTCATACCTCCACAATCCCCATGCTTTTCCTCTTACCGGTCTCCTTCAACCGGTCCGGCTCGCAGGTGGAATCGGTCACGCTGGCGAGAGAGTCTGGAGTGGTGTGTCAGCGGATGGTGGTATGACTGGTTCTGCTGCTGGTTTGAGACCGTTAATCAGTGGATCTTCCGGCCCAGGAGAGAGTCTGACGCCCATGATGACCGAGTGCCGATGGTTTGTGCCGTCTCTTCCCCAGTGTTTCTCCAGCTCTGCCAGCCCGTCTCCTCTTTGTAGTTCTCTGGTCTCATCTCTCGCTGGGCTGCTTGATGGCTAGCGCCAGCAACTGGTCACGGTGTAAACAATGAACCCATTGCCTGGTGTCTCACCGCGTGCAGGGTAAAACAGTCCAGATATGATTAAAAAACTGAAAAAAAAGTTAACAAGTCTCCTCAGACTGCGCGCATGACAGATTAGAAAAGGAAGTGAAAAAGTAATAAATAAAGTAGGAAAATGGAATTAAATAAATAAAAAAAGAACAGAAAGTGGTCAGAGCTCCTGCTTTGGCCTCTCACGTGCTTCATCTTGGGTTGGCGTCTCCCATGGCTTCTTTGAGAGGCAATTGACTGGTTATCAAATATAACTGAGGTGTACTCGTTGCTGTAACTTACTGAGAATCTTTCCTCTTTCTTTCAGAAGCTCAGCAGGTGTGTTAGCATTGGCATCCGCAGCTAACTGCTCAGTCTCTTGTACCTTTGGTCCTTTTGCTTTCAGAGTGCTCAGCACAATTTCCACGTTTATTACAGTTCTCAAGTCCGCTCAGCTTGTCAATAAACAGTTTATCTTCCATTGTGAATCCCACAACACTGTTTATGACCAACAATGTCAAAAGTTTTATGTTGTTTATTTTTAACTTGTAACATAGAAAGTCCTTCGCCCCTGTGTAGCTGGGATGAACTCCAGCACTCCCCCGACCCCGCTTGGGACAAGCGGCAGAAAATGACTGAAAAATGACTGAAAAAAGTTTTTGTAAGTGCATTACTGCCCTCTGCTGGTACCAGCAGAGGGCAGTAATGCACTTACAAAAACCACACACACACACACACACACACACACACATTTTTGTAAAACAAATGCATGTAAATATCATTTTGTTATGTTATTTTTCTCAAACTGTAAAATGCAATACAAGCAACTTACACTAAAACATTTTGAAAATGAGATATAATGCTTTTAATACAAATCTGCCAATGGAGTGAGCAGAATGTATTTATATTGATATTATTTGATTGAAAAGTGTCTGAAAAGTGTTGGTCTTGGTCCAATTTTTTGTATATTCAATTTTACCATGAGATAAGTTGAATTCTTCTCAGGGCCCCTCTTCATGCTTCATCATAAACTTTATCTGCTCTCTTTGTCTGCCCAGATTTGATCCAATTCAGTGAAGATGGTTGCAAATTAAAAACCTGACTGTTAATTAGAGGTGGAAGAAAAACATAAACTGAGGATTCATCATATGAGGATAACCCCTAATCTCTAAGAATTTAAAGAAATATTATTTTGGAACAGCAAATAAGATAAATGTATTATCAATACAAAAGATATCTAAAGCTTTCAATGCCAAGACCAAGACCACATCAGCTACAGAAAAGCTTGGTTTGATTCCACTGGGGTAAGTGAATAAATTATTTGAACTCATTGTAGAAAGTATTACAATGTATTACAATTATTATACATCAAGACCAGAGATAAGTTTTATTAATTTAACAAATTTCTAATTTCATTTGCACAATATATAATAGATTATATATATTATATATTATATATATATATATATATATATATATATTATTGCTCTTTATTTTACTTATTTCAAGTATTTCTAATAAAAACATTTAGCATTTTCCAAATGTTTTTATTTTTTATAGTTAAAAATAATATGCAGCTATGCATATCTTTTTAAAACTGAAATTTCAATTAAGTTCTAGTTTGTACAGCGCTTTGGTCAACAATAGATTTCACTACAAAGCAGCTTTACAGAAATCCAGGTCCAGACCAATAATGAGCACAGAGCTCAGAGCAGCAGACACACACACATATACACACAGCCACTCACACACAAACACACAGACAAAGTCCCAGTGTTCTCAGAGTGGGAATTTAGTGCTGCCTCCGAGTCACTAAATGTCACACCATTCCCACCACAACACACTCTCTGATACCTCTTGGAGCAGATGGTTTATTCCTTCTTTGCAAAACCAATCAATGTTTTCAATGTATCATACTATTATATCTTAAATCTAGCTAAAATATAGCTCTCAGGAGCCTGTTTTGGGATATCATAGCTGCATCAGTATCAGCACCCCAATAAATTATAATAAAAAAATATTATAATCCAAACTACTGCTGCTACATAATCTATCTATCTATCTATCTATCTATCTATCTATCTATCTATCTATCTATCTATCTATCTATCTATCTATCTATCTATCTATCTATCTATCTATCTATCTGTCTATCTATCTATCTATCTGTCTGTCTTTCTGTCTGTCTGTCTGTCTGTCTATCTATCTATCTATTTATCTATCTATCTATTCATAATTTAGAACTGCATAAACAAAGACATGTTTAAAAAATTAAATGTATTTACCAAAAAGTATTTCGACACCATCGCATTGTTGCCCATCACAGCTTTGAAGCATCTATAGAATCACCTTTCATTGTAAACCAAATTGAGCACTATTTTCATTAATATAAATGCATTTGCACATTATCGTGTATATTTAGTAACCATAAAAGGCTTGTCTGAGCTTTTACCACAGCCTGTCACAGCTTCAAGCCTTTGATGTCTTCCTCCAGATCTGTGTCTGACATCTTGCAGTGATGAAGAGAGTCAGAATGTAAATGGACCCACAGCAAGAGTTCAGTCTCCCTGAAGCAGCTGTGTGGGCCCTCTGTCCCATTTGCTTACATCCTTGTATAAAAACATAAGTGATGCACTCTGACTGCATAGGGCAAGGGCAGGCAAGTTTATTTATATAAAACTCCAATTGAGGTCATCTGGAGGTCATTCAATGTGCTTTACAGAGAGTAAAGCATCAAAGCATTAAATAAAATTAAGAAATACAATTATTAATGGAAGAAAAAATTAAATTTATGTTAAAATGCTTCTGATTAGAATTTAAGCACATTTAATAAGCTGTACGAGTCTAATGGCCAGTTTGGGGAGGCATTAAGATTACTGCAATATTTAACCCTGCAGGATATAAAAGCACACATATGTTTATTCAAATCTTGCTTTCAGACAAAGCCTTACACAAAACTTAACTTTTTTTCTTAAAATGCAAAAAATAAAATAAAGAAATAAAACTAAAACAACTTTAATGTGATCAAAACTAGAACGATCTGTGATAATTCTGCTGTTTACCCATCAGTAGTGCAAGAAGTAATAATACTGTTAAGTGTAGTAGTGTAGTATACCAAATTGTTATGTTAAAATATGCCATTGTCAGTCTGTCTTATATATAAAAAAGAAGACACACTAGATGAAGAACAGTACTCAGGAAAAGGCAACTGAGAAGCAAAAACATGCAAATGTTTACAAGCTTTCAAACTGGACAAGTAGTACATTTCAAATGACTTTTAATTCACTACTTAGTGTGCCGTGTAAGATATACAAGTACAAATTGTGCTGTGTCTATGATGAAACTGTGCACTGCAATGACTGGCTGCCAAATTCAGTCAAGAACTAGTCTGAACACAGAACCCATAAAACAACAACATATGTGTGTAAGGAGTAATAAAGTGAACATTGAATTGATTATTCAACAATGGATGTTTTTCTTTTTTTCAAGTGTTTTCAAGTGAAACAAAATAACGTTCCTCCAGGACCATGGTGCTATACATATGACAACAAGTGAAGCAGCGGTATCAGTACAGTAAAGTGCAATGTGCAATAAAGTAAAAAAAAAAAAAATAGATATATGGATGGAAAGTAATAAAGTCTGATGGCCAGGGGGAAGAAGCTATTTCCTATCCTGGTAGTGGAGGCCTGTATGCTGCGGAACCTTTTTCCAGATGGCAGGAGGGAAAAGATTTTATAGGTGTTACTGAAAACAACCAAAATTCACTTTCTCATGAATCTTTCCCAGTGTCTTTTTATTCCTTTCGAATCAAAAGTGTGCCTTTATGAAGGCTTTCTATTCTGTTTGGTTGCTTTCTCTTCCGTCTGGGTTGAAATGCATGGAATAAACAGAATTCTCACAGGCTTCACAATAATGAAATTTGTGAGCTCCTCTGTATTAACCCTTTTAAAGATTGTCTGCAGCAGCATTACTCCTTATGTCATATGCAAATGTGGTCATTGTGACATCATAACCACAATGAAACCATTAAAATGGGCCATTTTGCTTTTATTCGTGTATAGACTATATGGAGGGGGAGTAAGTTGTACGTGATGATATTGCGCTGGTGTTTACACAGCCTCATTTCCAAACAAACAACATCTTCCTAAAAGGGTATATTCCTAAAAGGGTCCTTTACTTAAACAGAAGCAAACAATGAGAGAGAGAAAGAGAGAGTACCATGGTGGAAGCATAGGGTCACACACAAGAGAATATTTTCCACAGAAAACGGTTCTGTGAAAAAGCCCCATGAAAGATTTGCTGTTCATTCATCTCTAGCTGATATTTTTAATGAATGTTTCCCTCTAATATCAGTCCATAGTGGCAGTGTCATTGCACTGTATTTTTTCGGTAAATGCTGTTGTAAAGGCTTAAAGGAATGTGCTGATCTGAAATGCAGATACATTATATGCCCAAAAGTGGCCAGCATTCACACACAGTTTGTATAAGCATAGTACCCTCCATCATTGTGCTATGGAGCAGTAGAAGAGTGTTCTATGGAGCTCTAATCATTGTGTACATTGGATACTGTAATGAGCTAATTGAAGCCATATGCAGATTGAATTATTTGTATCCAGGGTTTTACATTCTTTGCAAAAAGTATTTAGTACTTTAACTTTTAACAATAGTGGTGCTTGTGGTGCAATTCAGTACCATTTTAAAAATGTTATTGTAAGAACTGTAAGAAGTTCATTCAAATGGTTTTAGGAGTTTTCACAGTTTACACATTTGAAAATGTTCATATGAAGTTCATATGAAATAAAAAAAGTGGCATAACTTTGGCATTGTGACGTTGTAGTCGCAGTATAGTACATCTACTTATTTAATAACCTATTAAACGTAACTGCTGCTTTGGACAGTGGTGAACTAGTAGTTTGGGTACCCTTGATCAAATTATTATCCCCCAACACTGCTTTCCTGGAGCCGGATGTATGACTGCCCTTGCTGCTCTATGTGTTTGAATCAAATGCAGAGAAGGCATTTTGTTGTGGGTCACTGTGTCCTGTGTTAACAATGATATATTGTCACTTTCACAGAACTGTTGAGAAACCCCCTTTTAAAAGGGCTTGTATCCTATATTGTGTAATAATTTATACAGCCTTTTTTCCTAGTATCCACTTATGACACTAAAGTGTATTAATGCAGCAAAAGGAGTGATTATGCATTTAGTTAAGACATTTTATTTATACAAAGTGAGGAGTTTTTATGAGAAGGGTCTTTAAGAGGATAAGCTTTTTTCTTTCTTAAAAAATCTTAAGGTTGTAAGATAAACATGTGGAGGAAATGGCTGTTTCACTTCCGTTTGTAAAGGGTTATATTTTGAGTCTGTGTGTGTGTGTGTGTGTTTATGTAGGGTACCATAATTAAAGCTTTATTTGTCTTTTCAGCAAAATCTGACAAAAGGATCACTTAACCCTGCTTATAGGATTAGCTTTCCATAGCAGGCCCAAGAAAAACTTGTCCGTTTGTGAGTGTATTTGGGAAAACAAATCCAAGTCTCTGAGATTACAGTGTAAACACTGGACTCTGCCCATTTCCTGCGTGTCCCAGGACATTTCCTTTCCCTCAGAGCAAAAAAAATAAATGAGGTTTGGATGGATAATAACAGTGGGAGGGTGGAGAAATGGGAAATAACTGCTTGAAGCTTGAACGTGTGCATGTGAGCATGTGTGCATGTGCACACTAACTCAGTATAGAGCTGTTTTTTTCAGCACGGCTGGTTATATAAGCACTTTTTGGGACTAGAGTCAAACTTTCAACTCTTTTGACAGAGAAATAAACATCTGTTCCCCTCTTTGCTACACCCCTTATCCCTTTCTCATGACCTGTGTGTTTACAGTGCAAACCCAGGGAGGCCACTTTCTCTGCAAGACAAAGTCCTCCTTGAAGTAGTTTCCTTTGAATTCTATGGTTGAAAATGATGGAATGCAAGTCTATTTGCTTTTCCAAATGTGTTTCTGCTGCAGGGTGACCCCTAACGCTGCAACATAAGGGTAGCCATTCATCTTTGGTGGTCTTTTAAACATGCATTGGACATGATTAGCCAACCTGCATATCCAATCCATTTTATGAAATGCGTTCAATCAAAAGGGAACGGGCTAACTCACAAACATGCATGCAGCATGCAGCTCATCACTCTCTTTCAGGTCCAGTGTTTCCATTTTCCCTCACTTATTCCACTGTCCTCAGTTTTGTAACAAAAGACTTCATTGACCATGCAGGCTGGGTAAACACTGCAGACCTGTTGCCAGCTGGAGAGAGTTATGTATCACTGTATGCCAGTGATAATACAACTTATCCAGTGTTTTTCAGTGTCTTCTTCAAACAGAGCATAGTTTGTTAAATGCAAATTTTAAGAGATCATTTTAAATTCATAAATATATTTGATTTCTCTGAGGTTTGTGTTGGTGTGTGTACAAAAACAATTTGTTGCATATGAACATTCTGAGCTTGGCCATATCCTTTATCAACTATATCTTTAACATATTTTGGTTTAAAGAGGCTCTCTCTCTCTCTCTTTCTCTCTCTCTCTCTCTCAATAGGGACTCAATTCAGACATTCAGAGAAAACAAGTGTAATCTTTCTCATTCTGGCTTTCCTAACATTACATTCACTTTCTTGGATGTTAAGTAAACACTGCTTCCCCAAAAATGGTTTCCTATTTTAGAGGTTTGCTGTATATAGAGAACAATCTATTAGCCATTAATCCAGTTGAAGGCAGAAATTCTGTGATCTTCCTCACTCAGTGTGCTGTATAAGATTACTATAGAGTTGTTGTCCCTGGTTTAATCAGTCCACTTACAAGTATGATCTATTTCTTTTTGCTGCACTCATTAGGGGATGCCACCGTGGATCATCTGTCTTCGATTACCTGGCAACTCCATCCTCAACATCCCCAATATATTCCTTTTTCCTCTGTACATGTCCAAACCAACACAATCTCATTGCACTGACTTTGTCCCCAAATCGTCCAGCCCGAACTGTTCCATCTCATTCCTAATCCTGTCCATTCTTGACACTCTCAGTATCTTTAATTCAAACCCACCTCCAGCTTTGCTGCCTATCTTTTCATCAGCACCACTGTCTCCGTCCCTTTCCCTCATGCTGGCCTCCTGCCAATGTTCTCCACCCACTACATCCTGCATGCATTCTCTTTTTGACCTCTCTTCCACAATCCACATTTTTCTGAACTGTTGACACCAAGTATGTAAACTCCTTCAACTTTGCCACCTTTGTTCCCTACATTCTAACCATTCCAGTGTCCTCACTTTCATGCACACTCATGTATCCTTAGTCCTACTGAGCTTCATTTCTCTCCTCTCTAGAGCATATCTCCACCTTTCATGGTTCTCCTCAAGTTGCTTCCTGCTTGCACTACAGATTACAGTGTCATCTACAATCATTATAGTCCACGGAGACTCCTGACTAATCTCATCCATCAACCTGTCCATCACCATTTTATACAAAACAGGGCTCAACACTGATCCTTGATGTAATTCCACTTCTACTTTAAAGAAGGGAGCAGTAGGGCAACCTATTGGTCTGGGATTCAAACCCCTGGGGCCCAACCCCTTACTAGGCCACCGCTGCCCCAAAGGAACAACTGCCCCATGTTTACCAATCATGCTGCCAACATTCAAAGTTCCTAACTCACTACAAACCCTTATTTGTAGATACTTACCTGGCAGGGGAGACACCATGATCAAGAAGGTGGTTCACCCAGGGTGAGGCTTGGCCATTGCACTCTGCCTGTGCTGACCCCAAATGTAGGAAACTCGACTGCATAATTTGTGGTAGTGGGACTGCGTTCGTGCTCTCCCCTGATCTTTAGGGCAGCGGTGGCCTAGTGGTTAGGGAGTTGGCCACAGGATCGGAAGATTTTGGGTTTAAACGCCTTACCAGTAGGTTGCCCTGAGGTACCCTTGAGCAAGGTACCGTCCCCATCACTGCTCCCCAGGCACTTTCATAGCTGCCCAGTGCTGCATGGTGTTTGCATGGGTTAAATGCAAAGGTCCAATTTCGTTGTGGTTCACGGTGTCCTGTGCTGTGACCTCGCAATGACAAGAATAGTCACTTTCACTTTCTCCTCCTGTCTGACAAATATCACACAGGTGATTTTTGTTGCTGTCATTTCCACTGATTTATATGCTGATTTTTTATACCCATTGCTTGTTTTTCTGTTGCTTTAAAAACACTGTAAATCTTTTTGCTAGATTTTCATGTATGAAAAAGTGTTTTATAAAATAATCATATTATTATTATCAGTATTATTATTATTTTTATGTTTTCACAGGCTATTTTTGTTATTGTTACATTATATCACCAGTATGGTAACTTTAATGAAGAAGAAAGAAAATAGGAGGAAATAGTGAAAAATAGGAAAACTAAAATAAAAAAAAATACTCCTGACTCTTAACTCTTAAAGCTGTCACGGGCGAGGTGTGATTTGGGCACGGTACAGGGCTGTTATGACTGAGCACACCTGAGCTCATGAAGGCACAGGTGTGCTTCATTGTGCTGCTATTTAAGCCCCGATGAGTCAGAACAGAGCGCGGCTCATTCGTTAGGCTAAGCCTACATGGAATGGTGGTTTTGGTAACATTTAGTAATTTGGGTAACTTGGTTTAGGCCTGCATTGCATCTGCGGACCTCCATGAGCAACTGGAGGGTGAGGAGTGGGTGTGACGGACGCCGACGGCCACAGCCAGGGAGCTCGAGAAACGTCTGACACGGCTGACATCAGATATCCCGCTCGTCAGCAGCTTGGGGCCCGGGATGGGCCCGCGCCGGTTCAACTTCCTGCTGCAGAGGCTGGCTGCTCTAGCCACGAGGACGCAGTGGTGCCTGGACGTGTTAAACCACATGTCTTTTCCCGCTCCGGAAAGCAGGAGGATGGCGGAGATTTCCCCCTACGTCATTCAAAGCGGGACGTTGATAGTGGAGGCGCCCTGCGCAGCTGATCGCAGAATTATGGTAAAGAAGGCGCCCTGTGCAGCTGATCGCAGAATTACATTAAAGAAGGCGGCCTGCGCAGCTGATCGCGGAATTACGGTAAAGAAGGCGCCATGTTCTGCTCAACGTGAAAATACAGCGGTGAACACGGCCAGCGTGAATCACAGCGGACAGTCAGCGGTGAACACGGCCAGCGCGAATCCCAGCGAAACATTGGTAGGAAACGTTCCCTGCACTCTTCAACACGAGAAGATGGCAGAGAAGGCCACCCGCAAAAGGAAAAGCGGGACAGTTGCAAAGAAGGCCGTCCCTGACACAGAGAGAAGGAAGACGACGGAGACCGTCCTGCATCATGCAACCGGGGAGGTCAACCAAGAAGGCCTTTCGCAGCAAGGAAAGCAGCATTAAGGAGTCAATCCCCAAACCCAGCACCACTAACCTGTCTGCTAGGCTAGGTGGGCTTTCTGCCGGGTGGTGGTGGTCCAGTGGTAGGATACTTGCCTATGGATCAAGAGTTCCAGGTTCGAATCCCACCTCTGGCACTACCACCACTGGGTCCCTGAGCAAGACCCTTAACCCTGAGTTGCTCCAGGGGGACTGTCCCTGTAATTAGGACATGGAAGTCGCTCTGGATAAGAGCGTCTGCTAAATGCCGTAAATGTAAATGTAAATGTAAAGCATAGAAGGAGCAGCTCCAGGTTAGTGGGAAGTTTAGAATGAAAGTTCAGGTGCAGATGCGAATTGAACATGAGGCTGCAATAACCATTCAGTCGCAGGTAAGGAAGCACATAAGCAGAAAATACTACTGAAGCTACTGTGGGCAGCCAGGACTGTTCAGCAATATTACCGAGCTAATAAGATGATGAAGCAAGAAATTAAGTCTTTGAAGGAGAAAAAGACGGCTGCTGTTGTTCTCCAAGCCGCATTCGGAGGGACAGAATCTGAAACAAAAGCACCAGGCTGTCACTGTGATACAATGTGCTTACAGGGCTCACTGTGCTCGGACACGATATTTATGCATCAAATCTGCTGCTAAGGTATCATTCCACACTTGATGCCAGAAAGCAGAGGGAGGAATTTTTGAAATTGCGCTCTGTTGCAACATTCCTGCAAGCCTGCTTCAGAGGGTCAGAAGGGAGATTATCCTGCAGCTTCCCTGATTCAGGCTGCGTTCAGAAGACACAGGGAGGTAGTAAAGTACCAGGCCATAAGGGTTTCAGCCATCATCATTCAAAGACATTATAGGTCCTATATTAAGGGTAAATG
Organism: Hepsetus odoe; assembly: GCA_017165825.1. Taxonomy (NCBI): domain Eukaryota; kingdom Metazoa; phylum Chordata; class Actinopteri; order Characiformes; family Hepsetidae; genus Hepsetus; species Hepsetus odoe. Next base: position 8,691,266 of record CM029373.1, on the reverse strand, counting down.
TGACCATGAGAAATTCCAGATGTTAAAAAGTTCTGCGGTATGCATCCAGGCTGCTTTTAGGGGTTATTCTGTTCGAAAGAATGTTGCTGCAATGCACAAAGCTGCTACCATTATTCAGGCTGCAGTAAGAATGCATAAGCAAAGATCTGTTTTCAAGAAGCAGCGCTGGGCAGCAAGTCTTCTTCAGAGGAGGTTCAGAAGGTGGAAGCTTGGACATCAACAAAGGCAGAGGTATCAGTTGTTCAAACATGCTGCAATTTGCTGGCAAAAGTCATTCAGAGGAAAGCAGGCAAGGGACCTGGCCAAACGGATCAGAGCTGCAAGGACAATCCAATCTCACCTTGGAGATGAACAAATCAGCTGCATGAACGTTCAGATCACTCAACAGAAGGAGTTGCTGACAGAGCTCTACCAGCAGCTGAGAAGGAAGCCTCTATGCTACAGGTGAATGCCTCTGTCATGAACGAAAGTTTGAAACACAAGGAAAGGATCACCTCTGCTTTCTCAGCTGGAGAGGACCAAAGGACTCTTGTCCATTTGCCAGAGGGAGATCGAAACCATGGAAACAGAAAGAAAAGCTCTGGCTCAAGACAAAGGTGAGCTTCACGGAAAGAGCAGTAAATTCAGAAAAGAGGGAGAGATCTCCAGAATAAAGCTGCAAGCTGTGATGGTTGTCCAAAGAGAGAGGCTGGAGGGAACGGATGAACAGAGGGACCAAACTGCATGCCAGGCAACAAGGAGAGTAGAGACTCCAACCATTCAGGAGAAGCTGGAAGCTGAAGTAGCCACTATGGAAAAACAGCTGAATCAGACCAGGGCAGAGCTGAAATGGGTGCAAGACCACAGCGTTGCTCTGCAGGCTGAACTGAGAAAAGCCCAAAGTGAGGCCAGTAAGCTCACTGAGCTGGAGAAGGTGGTCAGAGGTATGGAAGCAAAATTGGCGATCTTGGAATCTCAACTCACTCCACAGACACCAGCGCATGCTGGGGCCCTGGTGGTTAATGCCAAAGTGGAGCAGCTGAGGAACAGTCTGATGAAGAAGCAGGTAAAGATTCCAGAGGTTGAGCAGCCATGTGAGAACTCTGAGAATGGTGCTCAGAGCACAATCAGAGACACCCTATCTTCGGTTTACCCTCACAATTCAGCAGACTCAGAACAAGGTGGCTGGTGGAAGAGTCCATGTGGAACTTCTCGTAGTGGAACTAAGAGCTGGGATGCTGCCTCACTGAGCTCCAAGCAGCAGAAAAGTACGATCAAGAAGAGGAAGGAGCCAAAAAATAACATCAGCAATGACCTGTCTCAGTTCAAGAAAGCGAACGACAACTTCTGCACTGTAGATTCTGTGATGAGAGACGTGGAGATCAAGGATGCCAGGGGTTGGAAGCAAAGTTTGGACTATGTGAAAAAGCCTTCCTCTTTGAACCTTTAAAATCTTCTGTATTTAGCTCTCTTTCAGGCTCCGTCAGGGCAAGGCGTTCCACTGAGTCGGACGATTCCTCCAGTGGCTCCAGGGTCGAGTCTGGGCAACGGATAAAGAAATGGACTGAACTTCTAGGATTCCCCTAGAGGTCCCTTTGTGTTTTGTTTTGTGGACCTGACCATATGCCCCATAAAGGGACTATTTTTTTTTTTTGAAGGGTTTTTTTTTTTGTTCTTGACCTTTTGGCACCTCGGGAGCTGCGCCTTTTGGGGTGGATTCTGTCACGGGCGAGATGTGATCTGAGCTCATGAAGGCACAGGTGTGAGGATTCAGGAGGGAGACGAGTGGAAGATGGCCTTTAGCACGACAACAGGTCATTACATGTACAAAGTTATGCCATATGGCCTCAAAAACGCCCCCTCCGTCTTCCAGTCGTTTATCAACGATGTCCTGAGAGACATGTTGGGTCGGTTCGTGGTCGCCTATATTGACGACATTTTGATTTACTCCAGGGATTATAACTCACATGTCTCCCAGGTACGCACGGTCCTTTCCCGCCTCCTCAAACACGGGTTGTATGTCAAGGCGGAGAAATGTCAGTTCCATCTCTCCGAGGTTTCCTTCTTGGGGTACCGCAATGGACCAAAAGGAATCGAGATGGAACAACAAAAGGTGACGGCAGTCACTAGCTGGCTGGAACCCTGCACCGTAAGGCAACTACAAAGTTTTGGGTTTGCCAACTTTTATAGGCGGTTCATCAGAAATTTTAGTGCCACGACAGCCCCTTTGACCGCCTTACTAAAAGGAAAACCTTCCCGCCTCGGCTGGATGCCCGAGGTGCGAGCGGCCTTCCTGGATCTCAAACTGAAATTCACTTTGGCACCTATCCTTCGGCTGCCAGATCCGGAGAGGTTGTTCCTGGTCGAGGTCGATGCATCTGAGGTAGGTCTGGGGGCGGTGCTGTCTCAGTACCATGGGCAACCCAAGAGACTCTTTCCCTGTGCATTCTTCTCCTGTAGATTAACCCCAGCGGAGGCCAATTACGACATAGGAAACAGGGAACTCTTGGCGGTAAAAGCCGCACTGGAGGAGTGGCGGCATTGGCTGGAGGGCGCAAAGCACCCCTTCACGGTCCTCACCGACCACCGCAACCTCGAGTATATCCGGCTGGCAAAGCGGCTCACTCCCTGCCAAGCAAGGTGGGCCCTGTTCTTCACTCGTTTCGATTTTGTCCTGACCTACCGCCCTGGAACAAAGAACAACAAAGCTGATGCCCTCTCATGCCGTTTCGAGCCGTCAGAGAGGGTGTCCCGGCCAGAGCCTATATTGGCTCCGACCGTTGTGGCAGCTCCGGTGCAATGGGACATCGAGCGGGACATCCGTCGGGAGGCCGGGGGGACTTCGGCCCCGCCAGGGTGCCCGCCTGATCGGACCTTTGTGCCGGAGCACCTACGTGATTCGTTGATGAAATGGGCCCACACCTCTCCTGCCTCAGGGTATCCGGGCATTCACCGCACAGGAGAGCAGCTGAAAAAGAGGTACTGGTGGCCCATCTTAATGCCCGACGTTCGTGCACTTGTCCGTTCCTGCTCTACCTGTGCGAAGACTAGAACGCCCCGTGAGGTGCCAGCCGGTAAGTTATTACCTCTGCCGGTGCCCACCCGTCCGTGGACTCACGTGGCCATTGATTTGGCCACGGATCTACTGCGTTCCGGTGGGTACACGTGCATTTTGGTGGTGGTGGATCGGTTTTCGTAGGGATGTAGATTCATCCCCTTTGCTGCTCTCCCTTCTGCTTGATAGGTTGCCGAGGCTCTGTTTCAGTATGTGTTCCGGTATTACGGTTTCCTGGAGGACATCCTGTCTGACAGAGGCCCCCAGTTCACCTCTCAAGTCTGGCGTGCCTTTTTTCGGTGACTGGGGATCTCAGTCTCTTTGTCTTCTGGCTATCATCCCCAAACTAACGGTCAGGCCGAACGAACCATACAAGACTTAAATAGATTCCTCCGGGTGTACTGTCACCACTGGCAACACGACTGGGCAGAGTTCCTCTATTGGGTGGAGTACGCCCAAAACTCCTTGCGTCATTCCTCCACGGGAATGACCCCGTTCGAATGCGTGCTGGGTTTTCAGCCTCCGCTCTGCCCCTGGGATACCACACCCACGGATGTCCCGAGCATTGACGCCTGGTTCCGAGGGGCTGAGCAAGTATGGGGGAGGGCCCACGCACGCATCAAACGGGCAGTGCGCTGATTCCGCCAGCAAGCCGACAGGCGCCGACGTGAGGCCCCAGACTTCCACACAGGAGACAGGGTGTGGCTTTCCACCCGGGACCTCAATCTGCGGATGCCCAGCAAAAAATTTAGCCCCCGATTCATTGGTCCCTTCCTAGTCGAATCCAGAATCAACCCAGTCACCTACCATCTCAAATTGCCCAGCCACATGCACATAACCCCTGTCTTTCATGTTTCCCTCCTCAGACCCTTCGCCACGGGACCCCTGGCAACACCGGTGGGGGAGGCTGAACCCCCTCCTATCATCATCACCGAACAAGGGCAAGCCCATAAGGTCCACGCGCTCCTGGACTCCCGGCGACGTCGAGGGGAGCTGCAATACCTGGTAGACTGGGAGGGCTACGGGCCTGAGGACCCCCAGCTGCGGCTCGATTTCCATCGCAACCATCCAGACCGCCCCGCTCCCAAACCAAAGGCCGACCCCCTCGACGCGGCGGACCCCAACTGCATCCCCCGGGCCGGACCGGGCGTCCGGAGGCCACCCCTGGAGGGGGGGTGATGTCACGCCCACCGCTGTACCCAGGCCAGGGGTGAGGTCCCTGTCCCCAGAATACTGACCAGGCTTTCACAATCACCCTAATTAACGACCACTGATCACCAGCACCTGGAGAACCATGTACTAATAGCCTGCCAGTCGGACCCAGCATTGTCCGTTCACCGTCTTCCCTGACTGTCAGTTCCGTGAGATACAGCCTCTGTTTTTGTTTCTGATTCTGATTAAAACGTACCTTAGTTGGAGCTACGTGTGTGTGCCTTGCTTCCTGTGTGTGACGATGACAGATCAGTTAGATTTAGTTAAAAAAAAACTAAAGTTTTTCAGTTAGAAAAAGTTAAAAATGTGTCATTTTGGCTACTTTAGCTCCTTAAATGAAGCGTATTGACTTTGCTACGTAAGGTGAAGAAAATATAACATATTTTTCTGTAATATAAATAGAACCCTCAAAGGGGTGTTATGGGTTTGTGCTGTAATAAGGTCAATAATCGAACCTTTACTAAAGCATATATGGGCTCTTTTGATTCAGCACTATAAGCTTGTTTGCATGGAGTGTCACCTGTTGATTTTTTTCCCTCACTCTTAACTTACAGGATCTGAATGAATAAAACACTATGGAAAATCTCTAACTGAAATCATTGCTTAATGTTTGACTCTGCTTCAGTGAAGATTTACCTCACATAAAAAGCCTAACTGTACACAAACAATAGTGCACAAATGCTTTGTGGCTGACATACAGTCATGTCTGGCCAGAAACATCAGCATACAGCTGTCCTTCTAATCAGCACTAACAAGGAGAAAATACACACACATCCATTATCACACAACACACATGTTCCTCATGTTCCTCAAAGATGAAAGGCATATGTAGATCTTATCTTGGTGCTGGGGGGATGTACACATGCCCTTAATAAAGACAGCATGGAAGAACATTCACATAAATACAACAAGTATGTTTTAGACACTTTATTACGGTGGTATGAACCATATTGTCACATCCACAACAACATTAATACAGTTAAATGCAGGCTGACAACAGACAAAAGGTAGTATTTATGACATACACATATATGATAATGTGCACATGTCCTACTGGGATGGAAGCAGTAAAAAAAAGAATTTACAATCTCATGATACACATGTCCCATATATGGAATTAAACTGAACTGTTCATTTAGACAAAAAATACATACATGTGTAATCTACTATCTCTGTTGGTATAACATGTAGTCAATAATCACAGCAAATAGTGTTCGGCCCCCATGGTGCATGAATTTCATGGCAGCTAACCAAAAACCTATCATTGAGATATCAAAACTGAGTTTAATTAGCCTGTCCACATAACACAGACAAAAACCTATTCTGCCTTGGGCGTTTTTTTGTCCTGATAGTTTATCTGTGTGATATGCATCAAATACTTAAGGATAATTTTGGAGTACATGGAAGTTTAAAGCCCCAGGGAACTTTTACATATGTATAAGCATAGCCTGCCCTCAGTTTTCCTTGCTTCACTTGCTATGTAGTGTTTACTTCAGCATCAGTGACACTGCAGAATGAAAAGGGCTCTTAATCGCAATTTAGAATTTTAGGACCACACCCAGAAAGACTTAGGTTCTCTAGGAAACACCTTATTCCAGGACATTTCTCACTCAATTAGCAAGAAACAACATTATTTATGCCTTGTTAATTATGTGCAGATGCTGCTCTCTCTCTGTATGTGTGGATCTTAATCCTGTTAATCAATCTTAATCGTATATCATAGTGATAATCACTGATTAATGGAGTAGAGTCCTTGCTACAGGATATTAAAGACATGTGTGATTATGGTCCAATTCACCCATGCAAGCAGGGCTGAACACTAACCCTTTCACATTAGGTACACAAATACGTAAATGCTCTCCATTGTTTCCTCAAGCTTCATCTAAGATGTGTAGATGAGGCACAAATAGTTGGACCAGAAATGTAAAGAACCATAATATGTAGAAGTTTAGAAGTCAGGTCCCTCCTTCTTCAGGTTCTTGTAGTCTGTGTTAACAGCCACAAACTAGGACAGGGACAAAGAAATTGTCTTAGCTCAAACAATTTCAGAGCAATTCAGTATTTCAGTGTTCAGTGTATATTTAACCAGACTTTCACAAAAGAGCATGTAAATCATATGAGCTGGCTTACGTAGGCCACTCTGAGTCAGAGAAACTGATAAATTATAGGCCATGAAAAAACATGAGTATGAATTATGCTGACAGTGTTCCAGATACATTTCCTTCTTCTTTCTTTATTTCATTATTTCTCTAGAAGTGGTTAAGCTTAAAACTACACAATCAGGCATTCTACTTAAGACCACAAATTAAAGATGTTTTAAAACATTCACTTAGATCTCCAACCTCATTCATTTGCAAAAGTAATAAGCATTTAAACACTTTGATTCTCTGTTAAAATATAATGATAAAATGATGAAATATGAACAAAAGGAAATGTATATGCTTAAAGATGATATCATAAATATGAGCTTTGTTGCAAAGCAGTTGTTGGTACTTTCAGTTTTGAAATGTTTACAGATTAAAGTGTTTTTTTTGTAGAATTGTGATTTAAGGTTGATTATTTTGTGATTTTTAAATCCTAAAAAAGTGTGGATAAACACTGGAAGTATATTAAATAAGCATAAAGTAAGAGTATTGTCCTCCTCCTGTAAACTGAAATTTGCTTATATGAAAGAACGAATTGTTGATTAAGCACCTGCCCATTGGTTTTAATTGTACATGTTAACCAACAGGTCTACAGTACAGGTTATAAGTACATCACCTGTTGAAATTATTGTCTCTTGCTGCAGCACACATTCATATGAGTCATGGCTTAACAATCCTATTTCAGTAATCATTACTCATAATCATACTGAGATCAAATCCACTGGAATGTTTCTTTTAATTTTATAAAAGTTAAGTGCATGCTAATGATGCTACATTTTAAAGCTGAAGACGCTGAAAAGTGTAATATTCCAAATAACAGATGTGGAAAAAACAAAACATTATAGTATATAAACTACTCTTCTTTTTCTTCTTCTTCTTTTTCTTTCGGCTGCTCCTGTTTAGGGGTCGCTACAGCGGATCAACAGTCTCCATTTCTTCTCTTCCTCTGCATCTTCCTGCTTCAAACCAACCACCTGCATGTCCTCTCTTAACACATCCATAAACCTCCTCTTTGGTCTTCCTCTTCTCCTCTTTCCTGGCAGCTCCATCTTCAACATCCTCCTTCCAATGTAATCCTCGTCTCTCCTCTGGACATGTCCAAACCAACGCAACCTTCTCTAACCTTGTCTCCAAGACGTCTTACCTGAGCTGTCCCTCTAATATACTCATTTCTAATCCTGTCCATCCTTGTCACACCCAACGAAAAATCTCAGCATCTTTAACTCTGACACCTCCAGCTCCGCCTCCTGTCTTTTCGTCAGTGCCACCATCTCCAACCCATACAACATAGCTGGTCTCACTACTGTCCTGTAAACCTTCCCTTTTACTCTAGCTGGTACCTGTCTGTCACAAATCACTCCAGCCACTCTTCTCCACCCATTCCAACCTGCCTGCACTCTCTTCTTCACCTCTCTTCCACACTCGCCGTTACTCTGAACTGCTGATCCCAAGTATTTAAACTCCTCCACCTTTGTTACCTCTACTCCCTGTATCCTAACCACTCCACTTTCCTCCCTTTCATTCACACTCATGTATTCTGTCTTTCCCCTACTCACTTTCAATCCTCTCCTCTCCAGAGCAGATCTCTCCAGGTTCTCCTCAAGCTGCTCCCTACTCTCACTGCATTTAGTATATAAACTACATGTTCATTAATTACATATCTAAACCAGCTTCTCTACAAAACTGCTTTTACTTATTTTTTAACTGAATGCAGGCTATTGTTAGTATTTAGGCTAATTTAAAGGTCCTAATTGGCATACCTTGTACTGATAAGTTGGGCTAAGCTGATTCCAAGGCTCAGGGTTGCTGGTCTTGTTCCAGCTAGTGATTTGCAGGCAAGAGAAAAAAGTTGCAGCACATCCGGGCAGCCAAAGGACAAAAGAGAAGTAAGATTAAAAAGCTGAGGGTTGGTGCACTTAAGTGGTGATAAGCTTCTTTTATTTCAATTGCTATTTAATTTCAGTTAGGTGTTTTACACAAATTTATCTGATGGGAATAACATGCGGCTCTTACGTAACATGAGGTCCCCTGGCTAGACGAACCAGATAAAGTGTAGCTCCTCCCATTCCTAAACATATGAAAAAAAACTGTGGAATGAGCTGGAAAATTGGAGAGAAAAAGGGAGAGAGAGAGAGAGAGAGAGAGAGAGAGAGAGAGAGAGAGAGAGAGATTATTAACCTGATACAAATGCATCCCAAGGCACTGGAGCTACACTGTTACAGAACCACCTGCCCTTTCCTCTGAACATCTGGCAATGAGGTACCAAATTATGGAGGCTAATAGACAAGATTATGGAAGATTATAGTAAATTAGATTAGATCTCTAAGTTAGATTTCTGTCGTCAACTTATACTACAACCCCTGCAGCTGTTAAAAGAGGCGACAGGGTTGTTTGTGAAGCTGGGCGCTGTCCAAGTGCTGAACGCACTTTACGCTGTTTAGACAACGTGATTAAGTAAACAAAAAAACAAACAAACAAAATTAAGCAGACAAATGATACCAACCAACCAAACCATACAAAACAAACAAAGCCAACGAAACAAAACACACAAACCAAAACAAACCAAGCAAACAAAAAACTGGGATCAATATATAAAAATAAATATATTTTTTAAGTGACTAGGCTACGGTCTTTATAGCTTTTTAAAACGCTAAAGCTTAAGCTTTTGCTTAAGTGGCTGGTCTGTCAGGTAAAGGGTGTAAAACTGACGTATTCTTTCCTCTGGCTGTTTACCTTTCCATGCAAACACCAGCATGATCAGCGCTGCAAATCTGAACCAAAACTGCTAAATAACAACGCAAAACAGACTATATGACAGTATATTAAATATAATATAAAAGGATCACAGTCTATAATGAAGCAGTAACCCCTGAAACAGTGTATTAGACGTTGCAAAAAAAAACTGTTTAAACGCTCGAAAATAGTTCAGCTACTTACTCCAGGGTGTTTCTTTGCGTGATCTCGGATTATTCGTAGCATTTCTGCCAAAGAGTCGAGCTCTGCCTGTATTGCTTTGAGGCTACTCTGAAAACATACTGGACTGAAAAAAACAAACCCGCTGTTGAAGGGAAGGGGGTGGGGGTGGGGGGGTGGTGTGCGAGAGAGAGAGAGAGAGAGAGAGAGAGAGAGAGAGAGAGAGAGTGAGGCTGCTAGGTGAGGCCAGGGAAGTTAGAGGATTTTTTTTCCTGTGTCGCTTGGGCACATTACTAAATCCTTGCCGGGAAAGTTTTTGCTCGATAATTGGAGCACGTCTCTCACTCCTCTTCCTCCTAGCTCCTATTAAAACTCTGCACCCAATTTACAGTCTAATCCCAACTTAAGGTAAACAACAATAATAATCTTCTCTCCCTTCTGCTTAGCTCCTCTGTGCAGAGATTGTTTCTTCCCTTATGCTTTTTTCTCTTGCACAACAGAATATATTCGATAAGCAAATACTGACTCCATCTGCTGTTTGCGTGAACCCGTTGCTTTCTCTCTCCGTGTTGAGAGAAAGTTTAAAAAAAAGCACAGAATATAAAGTTGTTTTTTCAAACCACAACGAAAACAGAAGAACTCAGTCGAATCAGAGACAAGAATTCTATTTGCATACGGAGAAGAGAGAGGAGTGGAAGCAACAGCCTAAAAAAAAGAGGGCATGTTTCTGCTCGGTGCGGCAATATGTAAACATAATTGAATTTCATAAATGCAGTCAGCATTCCAAATGTGTGCATCTGCTTCACAAAGCATGCACACTACCAGATCATCAAGACAATTTTTTTTTCTCATTTTCCGTCGGCCTTACTTCGTTTCTGAGGCTCTGCCTAGCTGGTGCAGAACAAAGACGAAATTAGAGATCATTAATCATTGGGAATTCTGCTGGGGAGGTGCTGGGCTCTTTGTGCTGGGAGCGGTGGGATTCGAATCACACAGCAGCCTCTCGCTTTCCCAGTGGCTGGCCCCAAAGCTCATTATCGACTATTTAATACTCACATAACCATCAGAGCAGAGCATGTTAATACAGTCACCACTGGAGCGTGCAAAGAAAGGAGATAACACACTACTCATACACACACTGACATACATCATGAATATCCTGACCTCTAATGAGCTGTTTGTGTGTGTGTGTGTTGCACTGTTTAGATATTTCTGCACATCCGAGCTTACGTGAAGCCATTGCAGAAGCCGGCAGCACACCCAAACGCACAATACAACGTGCCAAGAAGATTTTCCTGTAGGGTATTAAGGGAATTAAGGACACAAGCCAAATGTACATGCTCAAGCACATGCACGTGTGTGCTTATAAAGCTATAGCTGAAAATATGCTACACTAAAAAAAACAAAACAAAACACAAAGCCCTCTAATTTTTTCACCATAATTACTTCTTTTGAGTTCATGAAGTCATGTGGCACTGGTCATGGTATTCAGTTAAAGCATTCAAGCACTACCTTGGGAAATGTTCCTGATTAAAGATAAACAGAAGAAAATTGAGCATGAGTATTTATTAAGTTAAAAATAAACATTGATTTCTGTCATTTAATTTAATGAGGCTAGAAAAACTCTTATGAGTTTTATGATTCATATTATATATGGTCAAGGACTGTTGTTGGTGACCATAACGTACATAGGGATTTTCATAACTATTTAGTGAGTTGATGACTAAAATGTTGGTGAGACCAGTGTGTGGTAAATCACATGTGCTTTTGCAAGATTTATAAAAACATTTACTGTCCAACAGAAAGACCTTTCAGATGTGTACGTCATTTCCACCTTTAAAATACTATCCCTAGAGAATTCTCCTCTCATTTGAGCCACTGAGTTTGCAATAATTGTAGTCTGGCAGAATTTTAAAAAGCTTGAAAAAAAAAGAAACTGAAAAAATGTTAAATGAAGTCTCAACATACATTATATAATTCTGACATATTGCAATAAGCTATTTAATGCTGCACTTCATATCAAAGCTAATTTCTGTCATCATGACAATCCACATGAGGTTTAAATATATTATTTCCTTCATGTTGGGGTATACAATGGGTAAAATGTGCTACTTCTTTTTATACAATTAAAAAGGTTCATGTTGAACATGCATTTGGTCATCTTTTCAGGTTCAGACAGTGACACTGTGAATTTTAATGTTTATGTACCAATGAACTTGAAGCTTTTATATCATGAGTGCTTTTTCATTACTATGTTGTATGTCAGAGAATTTACACCTACATTGTTTTAAACTTCATCCCTGCAAACTCTGTGCAGTTTATTGGTTTTGAAACATCTAAAGAGCTACTCAGTGTAAGGTAAAGACTTCATTCGTTGGGCCACAAATAAGCAATGAAAAGGGTCAAGGACTCATAACCCTCAAATTAAATGCAGTTAAAAATATTAAGATTCCTTGACAATATACAGTACTGTGCAAAAGTTTTAGGCAGGTGTGAAAAAATGCTGTAAACAAAGAAAGCTTTCAAAAATGGAAGTGTTGTCATTACTTTCATCAATCAACAAAATGCAGTGAATGAACAAAAGAGAAATCTAAATCAATACTTGGTGTTACTAACTTTTGCCTTCAAAACAGCATCAGTTCTTCTAGGTACACTTGCAGTTTTTGATCAGCTAATTTTACCAAACAGGTGCCAAAACAGGTGCTAAGGAACTCGGCTGGTAGGTTGTTCCAAACATGACTGTGTTTCAACCTACGTGTGACATTGATGATCAGTTGCACCTGTTTGATAAAATTGGTTGATCATACATCTGACTATAATCCTACAAAATCCCTGACTTTGTGCAGAAGTGTCTATAAATTGATGCTGGTTTGAAAGCCAAAGAGTGACCAACACTAAATATTGATTTGATTTAGATTTATCTTATGTTCGCTCACTTTGCATTTTGTAAATTGTTAAAAATAAGCAATCATTATTTATATTTCTGAAAGCATTTTTTGTTTACAGCATACTGTCACACCTGCCTAAAACTTTTACACAGTATGTATATATATATATATATATATATATATATATATATATATATATATATATATATATATATGTGTGTGTGTGTGTGTGTGTGTGTGTGTGTGTGTGTGTGTGTGTGTGTGTGTGTGTGTTTTAAATTAAATCTTAATTTTAACAATACTGGGAGATTCAAGTAACATAACAATTAAAACTTTTCAAAATCTTCTGTAAAATGTAATTTCTACAACACTGTGATTTCAGGTGAGGAATAAGAAACCCCACCTTTGTTTAATTAAAATGGCTCAAATCACACACAGGTGTAGCACATCAGGTGAACATGATTAGAACGTCGTTACTCAGAATTATGAAGGATGTTTGCTCGATTTAAACCTCAGACATTTAGTTTGGTGTGCTCCTGACTAGTGAGATGAGAGTGAACACCATGGCGAGATCAAAAGAGCTAAGGCCTTCAAAAAAGAACATTGTAGCAGCTTATAAGTTTGGTAAGGGATTTAAAAAGATCTCAAAAGAAATTCAATCAGTCATTCCACTGTCTGGAAAATGGTCTACAATTCGAGGACTTCCAAAACAACTACCAACAAGCCCAGGTCTGGCCGTCTAAGCAAGTTCACAGAGCAGACCACAAGATGCTGAAAGAAGTCTCCAAAAACCCTAAAATGTCATCATGGGACCACCATTAGGCTCTTGCTACTGTTGATGTGAAAGTGCATGCCTCTACAATCAGAAAGAGACTGCACAACTTGAACTTGCGCGGGAGAAACCTTTGTTCTCTAAGAGAAACATCAAGGCCAGACTGAGGTTTGCCAGAGAGAATGTAGGCAAAGACCAGGACTTCTGGAATAATGTTCCTTGGACAAATTCTAAAATTTCATTATTTAGACACCAGAACAGAGGACATGTCTGGCGTAAACCAAATACAGCATTCCAGGAAAGAACCTTATACCAACTGTGAAGCATGGAGGTGGAGGGTTTAGGAATGCTTTGCTGCAGCAGTACCTGGCCAGCCCACCATCATTGAAACCACCATGAATTCTACCGTGCATCAGAGGGAGATAAATAAAATCAAGATTATACATCAATATGTGAACTGAATATTTCTTAATAAAGAACAGAATATTTCATGGGATGTCCTAATTTTTTCTCATGACTGTATATATAAAAAAAATATAATTCAAAAATAGACTTACATTTTTTTTTTTTTACACCACTCCTCCCATTTCAAGTATAGCAAGCTTACTTAATGACTTGCTTAACTGTGCCATTTTCTAAAATAGGCCAAGACAAATCCTGCACAGTCAGGCTGAAAAAGAAAAGTAATTTTGGATGCTCAATGCTGTCAGCTTACAGTCTGCCAATTAAGCTGCCAAGAGGATAAACTACAATGACAAAGCAGTTATCGCAGTCCTAAATCAAGGATCTCAGTTTTACTCAGACAACAAGACTCCAAATGTCCTACTGAATCCATTAATGTGACAAAAGAAGATTTCATGATGGAAAGGGCAAAACAGCACCACCCTATGAAGGATGTGTTGCTCAAACACTTGTAGCATAAAAACTCAAGCTATAATATTAGATTTTTGGCGGCACATTTTTGGCAGGGGGGCGGAGCATCTTCTTCTATCCCTCTCAATGATGGAGGTGTCCCAATGCATGAGGGCCCTCCTTCACAATCACTGAGTTAATGTCTGTGATGCCTGCTTACCCCCCCCCCCCTCCCCACCCCCCTCGTCACTCTGGGAGAAGCTCAGCCTCTATCAGCAACAAACTGTATCCTGATCTCAATGCATTAGAGGCATTGGAGAAGGAACAGCGGGGTTTGTAGGAGGAAGGGAAAGTCACAGGGAGAGATGAGAATGAGGGGCAGCGGTGGCCTAGTGGTTAGGGTGTTGGCCACATGATCGGTGGATCGAGGGTTCGAACCCCTTCCCGGTGGGTTGCCTGAGGTACCCTTAGGTGCCGTCCCCGTCCCGCTCCTCCCTGCGATGGGCTGGCGACCTGTCCAGGGTGCGTCCCCCGTCCTCGCCCTGTGTGCGCTGGGTTGGACACCAGCACTCCCCCGTGACCCCGTTTGGGACAAGCGGCAGATAATGGATAATGGAGATGAGAATGAGAAAAGGGGCTCCTCAACTAGCGCATCATCCAACAATGTGCCACTAAAACACACTTCGTGTGAAAAACCCTGTGAAGGAAAAACATGCAGAAAACCACAGAATGAATAAAATTGAGAGTGAAAGCGAGAGTGACACTGATCATGTCCCTGCCCACTTTGCTCCTGTCAGAGGAAGAAGAGAAATGGAATCAACTGTCATTCAATACATTGATGACGTCCTGATTGCTTCAGAGGAAATAGATCAACATGAACAAGATGTCATATCTTGGATCTTCTACATGAAAAAGGTCACAAAGCTCAAATCATGCAAGCTGAAGTTGTCTACCTTGGACAGAAGATTTCACATGGTAAATAAGAAATCACTCAAGATCGAACACAAGTGCTCAAGACAGCAAAAGAGCCGAAAACAATTAAGGAATTGCGCTCTTTCTTGGGATTGTGCAACTACACCCGAGCATGGGTTGATTCGTACGCAGAAATCACACAACCTCTGAACGATCTGCTGAAAGGAAGGAAGGATTCAACCGATTCAACTGAAATGAACCAAGAACAAATCCAAGCTTTCCAGAATTTGAAAAAGGCGCTCTGTCAAGCACCTGCTCTGGGAATTCTAGACACAGGACAGCCTTTCACACTGAATGTCCATGAAATGGATACATGACAGCAGTGCTTTCCCAAGATCATGGTGGTTTGCAGAGACCCGTTGGATACTACTCAGCAAAACTGGATAACGTTGCCCTTGGATGGGGTCCGTGTCTTCGAGCAGTTCAAGCAAAATATTTGGCCGTTAACACAGTTTCCAGCCTGGTGTTAGATCAAACACTGGTGGTCAAATGTCCACATGTTGTCCATACTCTGTTAACCTTACATGTTGTCCATACTCTGTTAACCTTGAGTCGAGCATCACAAGTCACAGCCGCTTGATGGGCAAAATGGGCCACCGTTCTGGAATCATCCAACCTTGTCATTGAAAAAGCAAGTCTGTCCAACCCTGCGACCCTACTCCCAAAAGACACTGAAATCGATGACCATAATTGTGTTGAAATAATCACTACAATGGAGGAAGTGTCAAGCACCCAAGAAGTGCCTTTGCAGAATCCCTATCTGGTGCTGTACACTGACGGTTCCTCAATGGTCAAAAATGGATTGAGAAGTGCAGGATGGGCAGTGACAACAGAAACAGATGTTTTGACCAGTGGAAGCATGTCAAAAGGGACAGCCGCTCAGCAAAAAAAATTAAAAGCTTTCACTGAAGCCTGCAAACTGGCTTAAAATCACACAGCAAAAATCTTGGTGAAGGATTTCATACCAAGATGGGGCCTACCATCACTGATCACGACTACACCTGGCCCTTTTTGAAATGTGAGGTTTTGGGTAATGAGACAGTCATAACTGCTAATCACCACATAAGACCAATAGCTAAACCAGATACACCCATAAAGTTAGCATACACAGCCAAAGGGAATTTTTGTTGGTGTAATAATGGTTCTAGACCTTATTTTGATACTAGTGTATGTCATTTGACCATCACACCTGATGTACCGTCTGTCATAGTACGTTTGAATGATCATTCTGTACAGTTTACTTTGATTTTCAAAACTGCATATTTTTCAGATGACACTCCCACTGTGAACGGTACCGTGTACATTTGTGGTAACGCAGCTTACAGTTATCTGCCTGAACGATGGTCAGGTACATGTTATGCAGCCTACGTCATACCAGCCTTGAGACACACTACTGATCCTAGACTTAATCATTTACACAAACGGGATTTATTTCATTCTCATGAGCTTGTAGCACAACCTGCTAAAAGATTCTTTTCAGCTCTTTTTCCTAATTATGGAATGACAGTAGCTTTAGATGAAATTAGAGAAGTAGTGAGAGCAATGGAAGATGTTAATAATGATACAAGGTGTGCTTTAGATCAAATTAATCATGAACTGATCAACATGAGACACACAACTCTTCAGAACAGGTTGGCTCTTGACCTCTTGTTGCTGAAAAAGGTGGAACTTGTGCTGTTATTGGGCATGAGTGTTGCTCATTCATTCCAGACGTATCTCATAATGTCTCAACTCTAATTTCAGAGATTAGAAAACAGGTCAAAGTTATGCACACCGCCTCTACATCTTCAGTGTACCTCTTCAGATGGTTCACCAGCACGTTTGGGGTTCTGGCCACTCATATCCTTCAAGGTTTTGTTGTACCCATATGTTTGATTACTCTGCTTCTCCTGATAATCAAGATTGTTTTATGTTTTGTTTCCAGGACATGTAAGACTGTACATGTCAAGGTAGTCTCTCTGTCTCCAGATTTAGAAATACTTAATCATTACCTATAATGATACATGATGATGATGGTATGATTACAGTTCAATCATTAATCACAGTCTGATTTTGAATATTTAGCATGATTATCAGGGTCTTTGTTTCAATTCAAATTTATTTAATGTTGATTCAAGGGGTTTACATAGAATCACAGGGGGGAGTGACGCTTGATTTTACTCATTTATTTCTGTTATTTTATTCATATATATTCCTCTGTCCTTCTTTCTTCTCCCCACAATAATTCCTCCATGGCCCTATTCCTATAGTTCCACCATTTCTATGTCCTTCAATCCCTGAACTACTCTACCAGCCCAATGCCCTTTCACCCCCATTACCCTGAATCCCTTTCCTAGGTAGTATTCACGTCCCTGTCATCTTTAACCTATATATTATTAACTGCATCTCTATTTTTCTCTGTTCTCTTCTGAGTAACGCTTTCTTTACACATCAAAAACACCCAAACAAGGTCATAGTCTTAGATTAGGTGTCTCCACCGGAGACCTCTGAGCTCCCGGGGGATAGATAAAAAGGCACACACTGAACTGTGCAAGTTAGAGAGAAAGGATTCCACACAGAGAGGAACACTGACCGGTCTCTTGAACATCTTGTAAGAACTTCATTACTTTTCTGTTAATAAACTTTGCCATAGCTTAAAACCCTCTTCCCCTCATCAATGACTCCTGGAACTTCGGTTCTCAATCAGAGAATCCAGCACAGTGCTTGAGTGCCATTTTCTGTCCCTTTTAGAAACCTTCAGTTTAGCAGTGATTTGATGCTGAGAAAGCCTCTTTGCTTTGCTTTTCTTTGGACAAATAATGTGACAGTTCTGACACATTTAAGAATCTGACCTGTTGTACAAAAGAACTGACAGTCAATTTCACGAATACTGATACATTTATAAAACTGTGTTGTTTTATCAGCCCCAACAACACAGAAGCTGTTTCTTAAGACTAATGAAAGTAAATCCCGGTGCTCCTTTGTTCTGCTTTCCCATCAACTCTTACACAGTACTTGAATCACTTGCTCAGGTGTGGATAAAAGGCAAATATATAATTTTTGAGAGGTTTTCACAATGCACAAAGAGAAAAGATGAGATTTAGTAAATTAAAAATACTCAAAGACTGTGTGTGTCATTAAATTTTTTTATTTGAACACAAAAAATACAATAATTTATCATACTAACATTTTATCTAGTACACCATGAGAGTTAAGTAACAGCATTCCAAAAACAACCCCATCCTCAGTAGTCAATATTTAAACTGGATATGGTCCAAATAAGAAGCCTGCAGCAGCACGGCATCAGACCAATTAAAAAATGTATTCAGACAATCTGAAGTCTTACAAAGGTTTATACAAAAAAGGTCTTCAATTATACTGAACATTAAGTCATTATTATGAGACAAAAAAAATTATCGTTCTGGGTGTGCTCAACAATTCCAAAATCAATAAAAAATAAAAAAAAAACAACAAACAATTATTTATACAATATCTGGCATGTGCCTCCTTTACGAATTATCAAAATGGTTGACGAGGGGAAATGTAAAAAGACAAACCCTATTGAGACACCACAAAACCACTCTCTGGATCAGTGGCCACATCAGTGCCCAAGACTGTAGTTGTGTTAACATCCTGTGCGTGTTCTGTGGTGGATAATGAAGCTTCACTGGTACGTTGTGTTAGTTTACTGATTCTCATGGGGATGAGGATGTTGGAGGCACAGTGCTCCCTCAAGTACTCGCCCCCTTTCTCCTCATAATCCTGCTTGCTGATCCAGCCATAAGATCCAACTGGGTTCCTCAGAGCCCACTCACGTGCACCAATCCAGGCATCCAGAGATGGCTCAGATGCCTGAGAAACCTGGGGAACAAAAGAAGAGCTTTTTAATCTGAGTGTTTTCACATCTGATCAATCTACTTAAATACAATTGTGCTTGTGTGGTTTCCTTTATAAGTTTCTACATAACTGCAAAATATGCCCTAAAAACACACATTCTAACAGCAAATAACCAAATTAAACCAGTGAGACCAAGATATTACACTTGACTTAACCCTATTTATTTAGAAAATAATCCTGAGTGGCAAAAGAACGTGGACCTTGTTTTCAGTATCTGATGTGACCTTGTGCAGCAATAACTGAATCTAAAAGTTAACTAGTTAATGATAACTCTTGCACATCGGGCCTGCACATCTGCATTGAGACATTTTAGTATACTCATTCACAGAACAGCTTAATTTCTGAAATATTTGTGGGTTTTCTCATTCCTCACTCCAAGTCCTTTAACAACATTTCTGTTGGGTTGAGGTCAGGAGTTGACCCATTAAGCCCTCCCTTCCTGGTATGAATATCTGTGGGCCGAGCTATAGTAACAAATATTCAATTTAAACCCTACACGCTTCAAACATGTTGCTCTACTTCCAACACTTTGTCTTGGTTGCTCAGTTAATTCTCAGTTCTCCATATTGGTCAAGTTGTGTGTAGACTTAACAATGTCAGCATTAGTAAAATAGTAAAAATAGACATTACAAGTAGCTTTCTTCAGACAAATTTGAATAAATGTGGCTTTATATATAAAATCGCGCTGCTGTGTTAGATTTGCTGAATTCACTTCCCCTGTCTGAGAAACAGAGGTCCCTGTTGTGTCAAATGTCAAATGTGCAGCAATCCTGGGCTTTTTATGTTCCCGTCCCAACATAAAATACATTTTTTCAGAAATATTACATATGTGCTTTTCTGTGTGACCTTAAAGTGTGACTGGAAAGGCCTCATAGCAAGTAGTTCTCTCTCCATTCTTTCTTTGACTCCAGGGTAGAGCAGGTTTCCTCCAGTCAGAAACACATTTTCAGCCAGCACAGCCTGCTGCACTGGAGAGTACCTGGTAAACACAGCCATGGTGCACTCATTAAAACACTGCATCACGTACTGTATTTGTATTTATTATGCTAAGCACAAAGACTACCAAGAAAAGACCACGCACAAACAAAAAGAGCTTGTAAGTTTAGGAGAAATTAAAGGACATTCAATTTAGAAGTCTCCACTCTTATGGTTTACTTCTGTATTGGAGAGCTCTGCCACCTTAAATAAGACCAGAATATTAGTTTGAACTGGTCAGTTTGTGGATGGATTTATATAAAGAAAAATCAATTGAAAAGTCTATTGAGAGCATATTTTTGTCTCATTACTCCACTTTTAGACTAAGAAGTAAATAGAAAACAGAAAATTATTAATTTACTTTGTTTCCTGATAACTGAGCCTCAAATTTCTGCAAAAATTAAAAGAATATGGCAATTAATTTCAGCCATACTGCGATTATATGAGTAGTTAAACTTATAAATTAGCCCAGTTTGTGAAACAGTGACCTCTGTTTCTCAGACAGGGGAAGTGAATTCAGCAAATCTAACACAGCAGCGCAATTTTAAAGCATAGTCTGACTGAGTATCTTTAATAATTTAAACACATTTTTAGCAATATTTATCTGTTCATATCCCTCTTATACTAATGCTCATTTAAGAAGAATCCCCTTTTTTAACCAAATAACAAAATCAATGCCAGCACGGTGCTAGTAAGTGAAACAGCCAGATACTTACTGTTCCAGTACAAACTGTAGTGTCTCAATAAGTCCCATTTGTTCTTCGCCAATTAGGGAAGGGTGAAACAGGACCTCTGGGGCACGCAGTCTCTCGGTTCCAACAAAAAGCTGGTGGTACTCTGCCATGTTAAACACTGGCTAGAGACAGAAAGTCAGGATAGGGTAAGAAAGCAGGGGGAAAACTATGAACCATATCGTGAAAAAATTTAATTAGAAATTTAAATGCGTGCCTATATGATAAAACATGCAGCAACATGGTGTTACCTGAATATTATCAGTCTTTTCAGGCTCAGCTCTCTCTTCAGCTAAATCAGCCTCAACTTGATTGACCCCATCAACTTCATCAATAGGTTGCTCCAATTCTGTGATCTAATAGAAAAATTAACCACAGAGAACAACCAGTTAAATGGATTTTGATAGTTTAGCGGATCGGGGTGGGGGGGGGTTCCAGGACTCCACTTTTTAATAAATATATCTGTTTGAAGTCTTGCTATTTCATCCATGTGGTATATTTCTTATACAATTTAACTGTAAATATCAAATGAAGTTTGAACTGATCCAGCACATACTTAAAAGATCCTGGTACCATGTTATAAAGGATTTTGACTTTGCAGCTCTGAAATATTATCTCTGCCACAAAATTTACAGCAAAATTATAAAATTTACAGTTCATATGATAAACTCATCTCAATTAGCTGTTTTTAAACCATTATTAATTACCACCTCTTGCTTTAAACTTGCTTTTTTTTTATGGAAGTCATTCAACTATAAAGTACACTGCAATTTAATGTGAAAGCATTAAAACAATGCTAAAATAACATTTTTCCCCTTTTTTTTCTTCTTCTGAGGATTTGTACCTTCTGGACCTGCATTTTCCACCTCTGCTGCTAAAACACACTTACCTCCACTCTGGCTTGCCTGTGTTGCTCTACACTCAGGCTAAGTTTGTGGATATATGACAGAAGCTCCTCAGCAGAATCCATGTTAAGCTCAATTAGACGTCTGTGAAACTGCTCTATTGCTCCTGCCTCAAGCAGCTCCTACATGGACAGAAATCAGGTTAGAAAGGGTTAGAGAGGATTAGAAAACTTTATTGGTTTGGTGTTTTTATTTTTTCTATCAATGTCCCAAATGCAGTTTTTTTAAAACATGTAAAAGATATGTATATTGGCATGTATGTGCAGCTGATCATGCTGATTTAGCATTTTCCATTTAATAATATTTACATAAATATTATATAATTACATAATATTAACATAAAGACAGCAAAAATTGATTTGGACATTAATCACATTATTATTCAAGTGATTCAATATAAATAATCAAGTTGTAAAAGGAAAAAGTTGCAACAAAAAAAAGTGGCAAGGTTTTTTATTTACTTGAGGTTAACTTTATCTGAGGTTACAATTAAAATTTTTGCATGAACCAAAAAGACCTGTCCAGTAATTTTTATTCTGACAGTGTACACAGGGTAGCTTTCTCAAAAGAATACCTCACAGCTTACATTAAAAGTCAATACTACTTTTATGTTTTTTTCTCAATATTTTTTGTTTTAAGAAAATGCTCTCAAACTTTGTATTTGTGTTTTCAGTCACATTTTTTCTTGAGCAACGTGTTCACATTGATGCAACTTATTGTTGAATTGTCATTCTGTTCACATTAAGTCATTCATTTGTTTGCTATTGGAGGCCACTCTTAAAATAAAAGTAAAAGAAACATCAACATTGGATTTTTTTTATTGCTTAATTAATCCAGAAGGTATTTACCTGCACTGCAAGCAAAGTATCTAGTCTCTCTTGATCTTGCTGCAATCTCTCCTCTCTTTGCCTGTTGCTGAGCTCCTCAAGCCTTCGTAGGTGCTGTACTCGCTTTTCCTGCCTGTCTTCCACATTTGCAAACACCCCAGCAACCTTCCCAGAGAATGGTAACTGCATGCGGTGAACTTCCTCCTCATAAAACTCTGCACTCCTCCACTTCTCCAGCTCTAAAGGAAATATATTCATGTCAGTGAAAAAGATGGTTTTATAATATACATTGAAAGCCTACTTTAGGGGGTGGCGGTGGTCCAGTGGTAGGATATTTGCCTATGGTCCTATGGCTCAAAAGGTCCCAGGTTCAAATCCCACCTCTGGCACTACCATCACTGGGTCCCTGAGCAAGACCCTTAACCCTGAGTGTCTCCAGGGGGACTGTCCCTGTAATTAGGACATGGAAGCCGCTCTGGATAAGAGCGTCTGCTAAATGCCGTAAATGTAAATGTAAATGTATTTTATTGCTTTCTTTGTTTCAATGACAACTTAGGGTTTAGGAAATAAACCAAGTAAGATACAGTACTGTGCAAAAATTTTAGGCAGGTGTGGAAAAAATGCTGTTAACAAAGAATGCTTTCAGAAAAATAAATGATTGTTTATTTTTATCAATTTATAAAAATTGCAAAGTGAGTGAAAAAAAGAGAAATCTAAATCAAATCAATATTTGGTGTTACTACCTTTTGCCTTCAAACCAAGCATCAATTCTTATGGCCCACACAGAGCACTGACCTCAACATCATCGAGTGTGTCTGGGATTACATGAAGAGACAGAAGGATGTGAGGAAGCCTACATCCACAGAAGATCTGTGGTTAGTTCTCCAAGATATCTGGAACAACCTACCAACCGAGTTCCTTCAAAAACTGTGTGCAAGTGTACCTAGAAGAATTGATGCTGTTTTGAAGGCAAAGGGTGGTCACACCAAATATTGATAAGATTTAGATTTCTCTTTTCATTCACTGCATTTTGTCGATTAATGAAAATAAATGATTAACACTTCCATTTTTGAAAGCATTCTTTGTTTACAACATTTTTTCCACACCTCCCTAAAACTTTTGCACAGTACTGTATATGCAATAATGTTTTAGCTTTTCTTCCACCAAGGTTAAAAATAAGGCGTGTGCATTTAGCCAACTGTCACTCTAGTCAGTCAGTCATTTTTAGCCGCTTGTCCCAAGTGGGGTCGCGGGGGAGTGCTGGAGTCCATCCCAGCTCACACAGGGCAAAGGATGGGGGACACACCCTGGACAGGTTGCCAGCCCATCGCAGGGAGGAGCGTGACAGGGACGGTACCTTGCTCAAAGGTAACTCAGGGCAACCTATTGGGAAGGGGTTCGAACCCCTGATCCTCCAGCCAACACCCCTAGCCACTAGGCCACCGCTGCCCTCCAATTGTCACTCTAATGTAGTCAAAATAACATTTACATTACATTTACGGCATTTAGCAGATGCTCAGAGCAACTTCCATGTCCTAATTACAGGGACAATCCCCCTGGAGCAATTCAGGGTTAAGGGTCTTGCTGAGGGACCCAGTGGTGGTAGTGCCAGAGGTGGGATTCAAACCTGGGACCTCTTGAGCCATAGGCAAGTATCCTACTAGACCACTACCACCCTAAAATAACACAGTCAAAACTGTGTCACTGCCCAAATATTTACAGAAAGCACATTCATGAAGGATGTATGCCATTTATTTATGATTACATCTATAATAAAAAAATACAACTTAAGTTAATTATGAACTATTATTAAATGTTATTCTAAAAATTAAGAAATAGACAAAATCCAGCAACTCAGTTGCCACATCTTCTATGATCAGTGTTAATGTACATTCAAGTAGTAATACATGGCAATTACAGGCAGCAGCAGCCTAGTGGTTAGGGACTAGTCCCCAGGATCGGAAGGCTGTGGGTTCAAATCCCATCCCAGTAGGTTGCCCTGAGGTACTCTTAAGCAATGTACCATCCCAATCACTGCTTCCCAGGTGCTTTCAATAGTCGCACCCTGCTGCACGTGTGTAATGCGTGGGTGGAAAAAGGTTGTTTTTCATTTGGTTTACTGTGTGCTGTGCTTCACAATGACAAGCTGTCATTTTCACTTTCACTTACCCTGCTGGTAATCTACAGCAACATAGCAGTGGTGGTGCAGCAGCTCCTCCATGCGGCTGGGTGTTATGGCTGCCAGATGAGCAGGATATTTCAGCTGAAGTAACCTCTGCATGTATGCTGCAGTGTGACTGCCTCCAACATTGATCCTCTTACAGTTGAAAGCATCCAGTCTGCACAAATACAAACACACCCACGCGAGCAGACGAACACGTTAATCAGTCTCAAATAAAATGGAAAATTAACTGCACCTGAAGCCTTTGAAAAATTTCTATAGCATGGCTGTTGTAATAAAACAAAACCTTGTACCTTTAAGACATAACTACACAGGAGGACCTACCCAACTTTTATAGTAAGTAAATGAAACCAAATTTTGTTCATCGAGGACTATTTCCATTGGTCTCTTTGCCATCACATTTTGAATCAAGCAGCTTCAATTTCAAATAACGAAAAATGACAAATATAGATTGATCACTCCAACAGTGTTATATAAATACGCTCATATATAATTACGTATATTTATATGACAGTCCGATTTTGTCAAATATCAAAAATAAGTGATACATTTTCAACTTTTAAAAAAAACAACAAAAACAGCAAACATCATGTGGCAAAATATTTAAATAATCTTTTAATAAATATGTCCTTTAATAAACTAGTAACAACCATTAATATTGCTGGTTTGGTAATACCCACACAGGATTAATTACTACATAGGTCACTTACTTTCAATTTGCAGTGTTACAATAAATCAGCGAAGTATATTGCAATGAACACCAAAGATGATTTTAATGTTAATGCAGAGTTTCTATTGCTTAAGGCAAATTTAATTTCAAACTTTTTAATGCCACTTAGAATAAAACTTAAAGCCAAAACTTTAGAACAGTAATAATGTTTTGCAAACCGCACACAATGGAACAATGCCATGCTGTCTAGGAATCATTGAGCAATATGCATAACAAGTTATTATTGAACATTCTGATTTAATTCTGTCTTGGGAAAGCTGAAGAGAAATGGTAATATCTGGTATTTCTGGCATTTTGGATTTGAATATCGTTGTGCAAGATCGTGATAAATCCAGTACATAGCAGCGGTGGCCTAGGGGTTAGGGAGTTGGCCCCAGGATCGGAAGACTGTGGGCTCAAATTCCCTTAGCAGTAGGTTGCCCTGAGGTACCCTTGAGCAAGGTACTGTCCTCATCACTGCTCCCCGGGCACTTTCAATAGCTGCCCCTTGCTGCACGTGTTTGTGTATATGGGTTAAATGCAGAGATGTAATTCCGTTGCGTCTCACTGTGTGCTGTACTGTGTTCCACAATGACAAGGATGGTCAGTTTCATTTCACTTTCCAATAAATATAAATACGCATTTCATACTTTATACATTTAAATATAAAAACGTTATTACAGAGTATTAAGAAGAGAAGGGAATGGAAAGCGTTTTACCTGCCGTTGATGATCGGTAATACATGTGAACAGTGGTATCCAGATGATACCACCAAGCCAGTGTGAGGCGGTTTCAGTCCATTCTGGGTATTGCTGTAATAGAAACTGAACAAACTATCAACTCCATAGGCCACGTGCGGGACCCCGTAACACTCAAACAGCAGTTCTGACATCATCTGCCTGCAGTGAAGTGGGTTGCATGGGGCTTCTGTGAGGACCAGTGGGTGCTCCACATTACCCTGTGAAAAGAAGACCCAGTTGTGTAGTCTGGCAGTTGCTGTCAACACCACAGTACAATGGGGATGCTCTGTACACCATCTGAGTAATACCCATATGTGGGAGAAATTATTTAATGAATATCCACACTCCAAATATTTCATTATTTATCTGGTTTGAGTAAAAAGATTACTTGGTATTTAAGTTAGGGGTAGGCAATATGAATTGTGACCAAGCTGTATGAGAGAGAGAGAGAGAGAGAGAGAGAGAGAGCGAGCGAGCGAGAGAGAGAGCTGCCTGACTCTGAAATACTTGCTGAAATACGGCTCCTCCATTTCTGCGCTGTTAACATTTTTCTCTGTTCCAGCACATCAAACTCAACTCATTTCAGCCCGCTGGGAGAGGAAATTCATTCTCATGAAAGTTTTCATTAATAAAAGTGGGAACTTGGTGGAAAGTGATTGGAGGAAAGACATTTGTGACGCTTTAAAAGTAAAAATTCCAGTCCTGTTCCCGGCTTTACCTCCGTTTCGATGCCGAGGTGGTAGAAGATGTAGTCGAGCATGAGTTCCTGCATCTCAAAGTTGACGACGACATTGCGGTCGAACGGACTCTTGAGGAGCCAGCGGAGGGGCTCCAGGTTGGGGATGTCGTTGCCCACCTGGGTATCGCTCCTGGCGGCTCCTCTGCTCCTCGCCGCTGCGGGTCTGAACAGCAGGAGCGGCCGGCTACAGTCTCCTCCGCCGCTCGCCCACCCAGCCCGCGTCTGGAAGGAGCCGTTGTCCACCACAATGGGAGGCGGCGAAGGCTGCAGATGTTCTGCCTTCACTGTGTACACCGGATCGGGCAAAGACTTGACGTCTTGGAACTGAAAGACTTTAAACGACATTTTTAAAAAGAGCGTCGCACCAAAATAGAGCCGGAAAGAACGGCTTGCCGCGTGAGTCGTTCCTCCAGGCCGCGCGCAAGGAAAGCTGCTTTTGAAAAGTACATTTTCAGAATATATAGTTCAAAATATGTATTCTGTTATAAAATAAATTTTAAAAAATCTGTTTCTGGCGTTTTCATTTAAGGTATGACGTGATCATTTTGCTCAGCTGTATGTACGCTGTGGAAGAGCGTGTGACATCATTCTGTTCTCCAAAGCCGAGTGTGATTGGTTGTGGCAAGTAGAACCGTCGTTCTTTTCGACGGTCTGGAACACTAGATGGCGCTCGAGAGAAAGTCCATAAATCGTGTGTGTGGTCTTTTTCTACGCTTTCAAATGTATATTGCAATGCATAGGAATTAAAATAGGAATCAAAGATTCTTTATTCGTCTCACACACAGTTATGTAGCCTTTTCTAAGACTTTGCCAGTAGAATTAAAAATGTGATTAAAAAAACAAAAAACAAAATGAAGACGCTCATGTCTGTATCGACATAACGCCAAATAGAATAGAAATCAAAAATAGGAATTCAGTTAAATTAAGTGAAAAAAATATAGACAGATACATAATGCAATACTGCTCCTTTTGCTCAAAAGAGATTTCTGAGCTGTTTTAACTGCATAGGTGTGTATGTCTCTTCTCTTATAACCTTATTTTTTATATTTGTATATATATGTATGTTCCCAGGTATTCCAAGCTGCTTACCCTCTTCATGGCCAACCCACTGATGTTGAGAGGGAAGAAAGTCCACTGCTGACTGCAGAAAATGTTTAGAAAAGCAGGACTGGACATTTGTTCATTAAGGTTGTACTTAAAATGGCCCTCTACCCTTCCATCAATGGCACCCAGTAATAAATGCATGTATTTTTCATTAGAAAACACTGGCACTGTCTCTGTCTCACGTAAAAATAAGTTAAGTGAAGAAAGCACCACCAAATAGGTTCTGAAGCAGCCATCCTGTTAATGCCCCCGGGTTTGGAAAGGCTTTGCACAACAGGCTTGTGAGCTAGCACCTTTACAATGGTTCTTCATCTTAACCCACACCGACTCACACTTAAAAACACACAGTTGTCTGTACTGTAAACCATCTTGATGGCAGGTGGAAGTAGGTAGTTCAATCTTCCAAACACTACATTTTTGAAGTAGAACATAGACAGCCCTTGAATGTGAGTATTGTTAGAATTATTATATGATAGAACAGGTGTTTCTTAAAGTTAATTATGTGTTTGCACTCACTCTTTTCCTAGTCAGAAGTTGGAAGTTTAGAGCTTGATTCAATCCAACCATCCATCCATCCATCATCTTAACCAGTTATCCTAACTAAGGTCATGGAAGTGCTGGAGTCTACCCTAGTGGTCATGGGCAAAAGGCGAAGAATAATCCTGGACAGGCTGCCAATGCATCGCAGAGAGCTTGAGTCCAATATAACATTAGAACCCACTCATCTCTCCTTATTAGAGTTTTTTAATTTCATCTCTGGAATCTATACCTGCATCTGTATACAGCCAAAAATATCATGCTAAAATTATTACTATGTGAAATTGGGGTTTGTGGCTGGAGTTATGATTAGATGTCAAAAGAAAAATGGACAGTTAAGCCATTCTCTAGAATTACAATGACACCATAAAAGTAATCTTATCATTATCTTATAGCATGTTAGATAAGAAGTGCTTCTTGACCTTCTTGGTGTGGTTGAAACTTGAAATGTCTTAACATCTAGGCATTTCAATAAAATGATATACACACTGTTTACTTGGTTATTGTTCATTATAAGATTTTAATTGTTTGGAAAGTTTTTATTCTATGTAAATTACCATCTGTTTTCTATAAGGCAGAGAGATGGAACTGGGAGGGTCATTTTCGCCCATGTTCCTCTTCCTTCCCTATACAAAAGAGCAAACTGACTTTTTACATTTGTCACTCAACTCCATTTGCAATGTGAGAATTTAAGCAAGATGCCTTGCCTGATCATGCAAATAATAAATATTTAATTAATTTAATTTATGTGTATGTTATTTTATTTGATTGCACAATGGGTTTAACTTCAAAAAGGGAATGATATATGGAACAACCTATGATCCACTGAAGTGAAGCATGAGAATATTGTATGTTTGTGATAAATATGAAAATATTTGAGCTTCACATGCTGATCTGCATTGCTGCCACTGCATTACTACACATTTCATGGAAGCAGAATACCTGACTGATGAATGTAATGTAATTTTTAGTTATCTCTCTATCTCTGTATTTCTGTGTGGTGTGTGTATGTTTGTGTGTGTGTGTGTGTGTGTGGTAGCTGCACAGTTCAGTGCTCAGACACAAAGATGTGGCTGAATCACCCCACAGTGACGTTAATGAGAGGAACTAGGTCATCGCAGCTGAGAAAAACACACACACACACACACACATGTACTTTCCCATACACACTCTTATACCCAACAGGCATGAAGGGACAGTGGTCTGGAGAAACACATTGAACCCTCGCATGTGTCACATGGAGGAAGGCAGAAGGAGAGATGTATTGTGTCCATTAACTCCCTCTTTCTTCTCACCCCTTTTCTAATCTCCCGTATGAGGTTCTGTTTGTGGTTTATATATATATATATATATATATATATATATAACCATATATATATATATATAAACCACAAAACAGAACATAATATATATATATAAGATATAAGATATATATAAGATGATAATAATAATAATAATAATAATAATAATAATAATAATAATAATAATAATAATAGGGTGGCGGTGGTCTAGTGGTAGGATACTTGCCTACGGACCTCTGGATCAAGAGGTCCCCGGTTCGAATCCCACCTCTAGCACTACCACCACTGGGTCCCTGAGCAAGACCCTTAACCCTCCAAAGTCCAGGGGGACTGTCCCTGTAATTAGGACATGTAGGACATGCTCTGAATAAGAGCGTCTGCTAAATGCCGTAAATGTAAATGTAAATGTAATAACAATAATAATAATAATAATGTCATGATGGGGAAAAACCTTAATATACAACAAACTTTAATATACAACAAACCAGTCAGGAAGCAAACAAAACAGTAGCAGGGACATAAAACAGACAAGTCTGGGTCGGTCTGGAACTCCTTAAGTACTGAGGGATTGGGCTGTGATGAATGGGCATTGTGGAAAATGTGGTTAGAAGTCCGTTGACTGGGACCGTGGCCATGACCGGGGCTCCATGGAGGTCGTGATAAATAACAAAGAGAATTATTATTATTGTTCTGATAATTATTATTTAATTTGGGTGATTGTCCGTAGAAAGCACTTTGGGTTCAGTGTTTGTGTGAGTACATGTTTATCTTCATTTTTAATAAAGTTTAGTTTTGGTCAAACTCACCTAGACTGCACAGTAATGCTGTGATATACTCCTGATTCCTCATACAGTTCTAAAAATCTGCTTGTTTAGCAAGGAATCTCCTTGTTAGTTTGCAGACCTATGGGTTAACAGACCTATGGGTTAACTGACATAGAGAGTTATAGTAAAATGGGATGTGGTGCTGTCCTCCGACCATTCTCATGTAATGACTCATGTTTCTTAATGGTTGTGTGGGGACACCATTCTCTCATGGTGCTCTCACATTTGTAAAACCCACAACCCTGTTTTTTTAGTCAGGCTGCAATAGCGAGGTCTGTCGGGTTAGCAGAATTCAAAACAGAACTAATTCTCTCTTTCTCTCTGTTTTTATGTATTTATTTATTACAGACTCTGTTCTATTAACCCACACTCAGTCAGTGCTTAAATCTAACTCATAAAAATGTCACTTCCTTTTCTTTCTTGATTATGTGGTGTTGAGCAGAGGAGAATGGGTACCCCTTTGTTCCTCCCAAGATTTCCAATTTTAGGAAGTTTTTTTTTTTTTGCCTCTGTCCCCTTCATCTTGTTTACTAGGTGCTCAAACTTGAATTCTATAAAGCTGCTTAGTGACAACAACAGTTCCATAAAACTGACTTGATTTTGCTCCTTCAGACCAATGGCTACAGAGGGCTGCCCTCCTGGGGAGGTGCCAGCGGCGAAGACAAGCCACCTTCCTCAAGGGGTGTTCAAGGGCACCTTCCTCAACCAGTGACAAAGAGGGACCAAGAGCCAGCAAAGAAGACAAGCTGTCCTCCTGAGGTGAAGTGAGCTCCTGCTCTAGGAGCAGTTGCAGCCAGTGCAGGGGAAATGGGAGCAATCACAGCCCATGTAGAGTAATCAGCAGGTGAAGGGAAGGTTAATGGTATGGTCTGGAGGGCCAGCAGTGAAAGGGGACAGTGGAGGTTGGTCGGTTATTCTGTCATGCTGTGGTGGGATTGGACTGTACATAAACGCAGAGTTGGGATTACTGTCAGGGGTTTTATTAAACATAAAACTCAGCCACACAAAGCATTAACCAAACAATTCTGACAAGCGGTAACACAAACCTGTCATGAGACGAACAATAACCAACAGCTCTACCCTGACTCATTGAGATTTCTATACCTGAAGACTAATGAATCACACCTGCCCACCAATCAGGTCAGACCACCATGAAACACAACACTCCTACCCCTCACCAACAGTAATGGTGGCAGTCGTGGTTAAAACGGGACTTATGATCTGATATGAAAATCTGAAGCAGTCATCCATAAGCCATGGATGACTGCGGAAGTGCGCAGACTCCTGAGAACCCGGGAAAAAGCCTTCAAGTCAGGGGACGAGGCTGCCCTAAGAACAGCGAGGACGAACCTGTCTCGGGCCATCAGAACAGCAAAGCAAGCTCACGCACCGAGAATCCATGGCTACTTCAAAAACACCAGTGACACACAGCGTATGTGGCAGGACATTCAGGCCCTCACCAACTACAGGACATCTCCACCTGCCTGTAACAGTGACTCCTCCCTCCCAGATACAGTGAACCGCTTCTACGCATGGTTTGATGCAGCGAACAACACTGAAATGAGGAAGACCACCCCTCCTCCAAACAACCAGGTTCTCTGTCTGACCACAGCCAAGGTGAGAAGATCTCTACTAAGAGTCAACCCACGGAAAGCTGCTGGTCCAGACAACATACAAGGTCGTGTGCTCAGAGGATGTGCAGAACAGCTGGCAGATGTGCTCACTGACATCTTCAACATCTCCCTGAGCACCACTGTTGTTCCTAGGTGCTTAAAGACCACCAGCATCATCCCGGTGCCAAAGAAATCATCTGTCTCCTGCCTGAATGACTATCGTCCCGTCACCCTCACTTCTATCATCATTAAGTGCTTCGAGAGGCTGGTCATGAGGCACATCAAGACCCAGATCCCTTCCTCACTGGATCTGATTGGAGACCCCAGTCAGTCAGGATCAGTAGCAGCACCTCCAACACCATCACGCTGAGCACAGGAGCTCCTCAGGGCTATGTGCTCAGCCCACTGCTGTTCACATTGATGACTTACGACTGTGCAGCCATGCACAGCTCGAACCACATCATCAAATTTGCTGATGATACAACCGTGGTGGGTCTGATCAGTGGTGGTGACGAGGCGGCGTACAGAGAGGGGATAGAACAGCTGATGGACTAGTGTAGAATCAACAACCTGTCTCTGAGCGTCGACAAGACTAAAAAGATGGTTGTTGACTTCAGGAGACCACGTCGGGACCACGCTCCACTGAATGTCAACACCTCATCTGTGGAGATGGTCAAGAGTATCAAGTTTCTTGGTGTTCACTTAACAGACAACCTCACGTGTACCCACAACACCAACTCCATCATGAAGAAAGCCCAGCAGCGCCTCTACTTCCTATGAAGACTGAGGAAAGCCCATCTTCCATCACCCATCCTCACCATCTTCTATAGGGGAACCATCGAGAGCATCCTGAGCAGCTGCATTACTACCTGGTATGGGAACTGCAACGTCTCAGACCGTAAGTCCCTAGAACGGGTGGTGAGAACAGCTGAGAAGATCATCGGTGTCTCTCTGCTTCCTGTTCAGGACATTTTTACTAACCGCTGCATCCGCAAAGCAACCAGCATTGTGGATGATCCCTCTCACCCGTCCCACACTCTCTTCTCCCTTCTGCCATCCGGAAAAAGGTTCCGAAGCATACGGGCCTCCACTTCCAGGAGGAGAAACAGTTTCTTCCCCCTAGCCATCAGACTTTTGAACTGATAACATCTTCACACTTATTACTCATCTTTACTCAAAACGCTGCACTGTTACACTTTGTTACTCTGCTACACTGTCACACTGCCCAACAACCTGGGCTGCTTTGTTCCACAACACTGCAGCCCCCTGACGATGAAGGTACTGTCTGTGATGAATGTACTGTTTGTGATGAATGTACCGTCTGTTGTGCTGTCTGTTGTCTGCACTTGTCTTGTCTTATGTTGTGTCTTGTGTCTTATGTTGTCTTATGTCTTATGTTGTGTCTGATGTCCTATGTGTAGCACCAGGTTCCTGGAGGAATGTTATTTTGTTTCACTATGTACTGTATATATGGCTGAAATGACAATAAAATCCTACTTGACTTGACTTGACTTGACTTGAATCATTGTCTGCATGTTGATTTGGCAAAAGGTTTACACTGGATGCCCATCCTGACATAACCCTCCCCGTTTTTTCGGGTTTGGTCCCGGCACAAAGAAATACACTGGCTTGTGCATCCAAAGTAGCTGGGTTATTTGTCAACAAATATACAATAAAGTATATTATTATATACTATAAGGAGAAGAAGAAAATATGTTGAGACTGTACTTAAGAATTAGTATTCTTACATGTAACACTACATAAAATGATAATAATAATTGCCTCGCTGCGAGAAGGTCATGGGTTCGATCCCCAGGCCATTTGGTTTCTGTGTGGAGTTTGTATGTTCTCTCCGTGTCTGCGTGAGTTTTCAGACGCTCCGGTTTCTTCCCACTGTCCAAAGACATGCACGTCAGGAGGATTGGCGATGCTGAATTGTCCTCTAGGTGTGAGTGAGTTTGTCTGGTTATTTCCCTGCTTTTCACTGCCTTTCTGTGAGAGCTGGAATAGACTCCATCACCACCTGCACGACCTTAATTAGGACAAGCTGCTATGACAAAAATGAGAGGCGATAGTAATAACAATTCTTCTTCTTCTTCTTCTTCTTCTTCTTCTTCTTCTTATTATTATTATTATTATTATTGTCATTATAATTATTTGTAAAAACGATGATTACCATTGTTGCTTAAGGGATTAATGCTTGGCATTATTGTGCATTCAACATTTTCAGTTCTGACTTGGCCTTGAAGTAGCAAGGGCTCCAATGGAGACAGCCCACACGATCGCCGGGTTGAGTGGACTGAACACTGAGCACTGGGAGCCACGACTCTCTTACATCACCTCACAGGATGCGCTCCGTTCAGCAGCTCCGGTACATGTTGAGTCTGTGTGTGTTCTTGCTTTGCTGTAACAGATGGTGTTGCGAGCCCGAGGCGGGAAAGGAGCAGCAAGAGGATAATCTAAAAACTCCAACACACGCAACTCCACATAAAACCCACGCGCGTGTAGTGTCCACACTTACTTACACATACACACACTCTCAAACTCAGAGAGAGAGAGAGAGAGAGAGAGAGAGAGAGAGAGAGAGAGAGAGAATAATAAATAGTGGTATAGAGTAGTATATATAGGAAGAGGTTAAAGATAACAGTAACTAGACTATCACAGTCTCGCTCTCTTGCCATCCTAATGTGTTTGTACACCTGTCAGTCAGTTTACGCGTGTGTGTGTGTGTGAGGGGTAGGGGGGAGGGTGAATGAAAAAGATTAAGAGACTATGGCCCCACTCGGCTCTAAATTGGACTAAATTGAAATTCAGCAGACTGTGTGATGTGTGATGTTTTGTTCGGAGAGCAGTAGTCGCTGCAGCACTGGGGGGGTGGTTTTAATTTGGGGAGTGATCTTAATTGGTCTTTGATGGTTTTTAATTGGATGGTAGGGGTGCAGGGATGCTGGCTGTAGAGAAACGAAAAGCTGTACGAAAAGCAGTGTAAGAGCTCTGTGTGTTATTGTCCCGCGTGTGGAGCTGCAATAACCGAGCTTTCGCGCGCGACTCTTATCTTTAACTCTCACACACCCTGCCTCTCACCGATTACCGCTGCCATGGCAACAATCAGAGGGGACTGCCCCCAGACACGCGCAGCCTAATCCCGACACACACTTAAAACCCCGCGTGCGAACAAACGAGCCAGTCAACACCCCCCCCCCCCCCCCCAAAAAAAAAAAAGCGACTCAGTTTTTCAGTTTTCTTTAACTTACTGGAAAAATCTTTATTCACCCAAAGCTAACTGCTTCACCATGGAAACCGCCTTTCATCTTTGACGCACGCGTCAAGATCCGCATCCTGCTTCTTGAGAGTATTTAATGCAAATTTTACTTAGAATGCATTAAAAAACGAAATTAAGGTAGCAAAATAATAATCATGCGCGTCATGTTATTATTATTATTATTATTATTATTATTATTATTACTGCTATACATGTACACACATAATCATATATATACAGATGATCAGGTCGGTAATTAGTATACTGATGATACTGAATGCTTAGTGGCTGGAACAGCTTTAAGCTGTAGACCCTTTGTATTATTATGCACTTTGTAGCCTGTTGCAGTAAAACATTTTTATTTTCCCATTTATTGCATTACATCTACTAAATATGCCAAAGATAAGACAGTTTGACAGCGTAAACAATTACACCAACAATGTGATTCCCTCGTGTGAAAAAATAATGTATAGCTCAAAACATTTGCACAGCACTGGCTTAAGGATTTGCTCCCTGAAACCCTTTTTACCTTTTAATAGGGAGGGTCAGAGCCAGAATATGGCACAATATTTCCCAAATAATTTTTAGCCACTGTTTAAACACAATCTTCATAACGTGCACAGACTCTGAAAAACATGTACGCTGAAAAAACGTGAATAATGCATGTCAGTTTTAAAAGAAATTAAACTAATATATCAATGTATAAAATTATGAAATATATTGCGCTTGCTGTTTAACGCAATAAATATGATGTAACATGTCAAACACATTACGATGCGGATATAAAACGTCAATGTTTGCGTTACAGACATCATGGTTCCTTTCCCCGTCATTTTAAAGATAATGAACATTTTGCATCAAATCTAAAGGAATTACCTTCTTATCCCAACCACTGAATGTACCCCGCTTTAGCTTTAAAGCATGGCGTACTATAATCACATTTTTTAGAGAGAGAGAGAGACTTTTCTGAAGCAATGTATTGCTCCGGGTTTTCGTGCTTGATGGGGGAGGGTGGCTGAGTCACAGAGAAATGCCTAAAGGACGTCCCCCTCTTCAAACACGTACCACAGAGAGAGAGAGAGAGAGAGAGAGAGAAAGAAATTGCAGCTTTTTTTTCCCTCTGGGTTGTTGCTATATTTAGAGGCAGTCTCATCTATCTGCAGTTCTTTTTGGATTAATTACAGTCCAGCCTCGTAGCCTGCTCTGCATAGCAGTGCCTTACACAGGTGTTTATAAGGCTTTTGAAAGTGCCTCATATCAGGCAGGGCACAAATGTGAACCCACACACTGAACCTAATCCACTCTGTTTGGGCTGCCTGGTTAATCATCTGCCTCTAGATCCCTAGTAAGAGAAACAACACAGATTCACTATAATCGTTTAGCGCTGTAGTGCTGTAGTCGAGCAGAAGCATGAAGTGAAAGTGACTGTTCTCGTCATTGCGAGGTCACAGCTCAGCACACAGTGAACCACAACGAAATTGGACCTCTGCATTTAACCCATGCACACAAACACCGTGCAGCAGGGGGCAGCTATGAAAGCTTCACGGGGAGCAGTGACGGGGACGGTACCTCAAGGGTACCTCAGAGCAACCTACTGGTAAGGGATCTTACCGATCTTCCGATCCTGTGGCCAACTCCCTAACCACTAGGCAACGACTGCTCACTGCATGTGACTGTAACTGTGTGAACTGAGCAGGGTAATATAGATGACCTTCTGCTCCATTGCTTTTCAATAAAAAGGTTTATTTCAGAGAGGGTACAGAAGTGATGAGTTGGTTAACTCTCCTTCAACAAACGCTAACAGGAAGAAAACAGGGGCCTGAGGCTAATATTAGAGTCGCTGACCGCGGTGCTGAATCTCTGCTACACCCTCACCAAAAGCTCCGAAAAGAAAGAAAAGCTGTCTTTGTACTGATTTAAAATAACAATCTTTCGTGCTAGTTTGCATGTCTGCATGGTCTCACAGAGAGAAACAGGCAGCAGAAGGTTAGTGGATTCATTTTCCACAAATTAGCCACTGTAAGCGAAAGACAATGAAATGTGAAAATGGTAAAAAGGCCTTAACAAATTCATTCAAGTCCTTCAAATGCCTTCAAAACTATTTTAGACGCGACTCGGATAACTGGTAGCATTCGATCATTATTGCTTTTATGAACGTGTTTAAAAAAGTAATCATCTCATATTCCTGGAAAAATGTACTAGAAATTAAGGGTATTATATGTAGAAAAAAAATGACCTACAATAAAAAAGACTTAATTTATTGCCATTTTTTGTTGTTATTTATTTTTTGTTTTTGTCCATTTCCCCCCCTTACGCTTAAAGAAGGCTGTATTTATTTTCCAGTATTTTATTAACTAATATTCAATAAAAGTAATAACGTGGTGAAATAATAACAATAACAATGATCATAAAATAATAACTATTGTATTTACAATGTTGATTTATAAAAACAATAACCACAATAATAACCAAATTATAACAATAATAATACATATGATGATGATTATTATTCGTAGTAGTAGTAGTAATAATAACACTTTAAAATTAATATTAGTGTTATTAACGCGCAAAATACACAATGTCTCCACGAAAAACAAGACTAAACGTTACCGCCAGTTGTTTGAGTTTCAGGTCAATCCGTTCAACTGTGTCCCACGCGATCACTGTCGGACATGCGAAGTTAAACATGTGCTGCTCAGAATCCAAACGCATTCGCTTCTTTCATCAGTATCACATTAATATCTCTTCAGTATCTCATCAGTATTTCTTCAGTATCTCTTCAATTTATCAGTATCTCATTAGTATCTCATCAGTGTCTCTTCAGTTTCTCGTCCTTATTTTATTAGTTCCTCTTCAGTATCTCATCAGTATCTCTTCTATTTCTCAACAGTATCTCACTAGTTTCTCTTCAGTATCTCATCATTATCTTTTCAGTTTCTCACCAGTATCTTACTGATTTCTCTTCATTATATCATCAATTTCCAATCATATCTTTAGTATTTCTTCCGCTTTTAAACCCGAAGCGATGCGATGCGACTTAGGGAGCGCGCTCTCGGTGCGCCTTGGCAAAAATGCGCAGGAAATAAACGCATCCATCTTTCTCTCTCTCACTCTCTCTCCCTCTCTCTCTCTCTCTCCCCCATCCTCCCATCTAACACCACCCCCCCCAATAAAACGCACACACACACACACACACACACACACACACACACACACACACATACAGGCTACCGTGCATCTGGGATATGTGGTTGAGGGAGTAACACTGTAGCTGAGGGTGTGATTCGGAGGAAACGCCCAAATCGATCGAGATTTCCCGTCTGAACGTGACTCTGCTCTCCTACGGTCGATTAGGAATATTTCTTGGAATCTCCGCGCCATTAAAATGCGTTTCCAGATCCCAAAATGCGGCCCCACGATTGAGCGCGCGAGGGATGCTCAAGGACAGAGGACATGCCTGTAAGCGGACTAAACCAGACTGAGCTGAAAATCTGAAATAAAGTAATGCCTTTGAGAGAGGAATGACTGAGCTGGGATTCTGGAGTCTCGACATTTTCTCTTTTTTTTGACTGATCTATCCAGATAGCCTGCTTCACAGTTTATATCAATAGATTTTCATCTTTATAAAACTACACGCGAGCGTAATAATGGCTCATTTAATCCGACACAAAATTTCCAACAAGATCACTAACGCGGTGAACACGGCATCCAACAAGTCTCAGGCCAAGGTGAGTGGCGTGTTGGCGCGCATTGGCTTCCAGGCGGCCACGGACGAGGAAGCGGTGGGCTTCGCGGAGTGTGATGATTTGGACTATGACTACAGGCAGGGCATGCGCATGGCCACCCTGCACCCGGAAGAGACCGGCGGGGAGGTGGACGGGTCGGCTGGGCTGGAGGGAGACAGTCGCTATCAGCGGGACGGTGCTGGGCCGCCGGGCTCGCGCGGCAGCATCGGCACATCCCAGGAGCTCGGCGACCAAGACAAGCCCAGGATCACCGCGTGGGAAGCGGGCTGGAACGTCACCAACGCCATTCAGGTACACTATATATTTATATATATATTTGACAATATATTTGGACTAAAATCGCTTTGATAATTTCAGTAAAAATGTCTAGTTCAGCACTACAATCAAAACATTTTCCTTTCAATAAAAAAAATTCAATTTACTCACCAAGGCACAGTATTTATTTATTTCAACTTTTTTTTCTTTCCCCTTATTGAGTCTAATTCGATTCGATTCCGTTTTTTTAGTTAGGTCTGGTCTCGACCTAGTCCACTCGAATACTTTTGGTAGTGTAATGGTCGGTTGGGGTGGTTTCGGAAGGAGAGACCGATCCCTCTTTCCAAACCACCCCAACCACCCCCTCTGTAGTCCACACCACCTATTATCATCCACCTTCAACTCTCATCTTTAGGAACACAATGTGAAATCCATACCGTTCATTTTAAAGATATTCTTTAAAAAATGAATTCCTAAGCAAAATATTTTTTAATAATAAAAAAGCAAATCGAGTCTGACTCAAGGCCAGCTGGGCAGCAAGCGGACGTGTGAGCTTGGCTGACGCGGCCTCGACCTCTGAAGCTAGTGTCTCTCCTCCGCAGGGCATGTTCGTCCTCGGCCTCCCGTACGCCATTCTGCACGGTGGCTACCTCGGCCTCTTTCTCATCATCTTCGCCGCCGTGGTGTGCTGCTACACGGGGAAGATCCTCATCGCGTGTCTGTACGAGGAGAACGAGGACGGCGAGTTGGTGCGCGTGCGTGACTCGTACGTGGACATCGCCAACGCGTGCTGCGCGCCGCGCTTCCCCGCGCTGGGCGGCCACGTAGTCAACGTGGCGCAGATCATCGAGCTGGTTATGACGTGCATCCTGTACGTGGTGGTGAGCGGCAACCTGATGTACAACAGCTTCCCGGGGATGCCCGTCTCACAGAAGGCGTGGTCGATCGTGGCCACGGCTGCGCTGCTGCCCTGCGCCTTCTTGAAGAACCTGAAGGCCGTGTCCAAGTTCAGCCTGCTGTGCACGTTGGCGCACTTCGTCATCAACGTGCTGGTGATCGCCTACTGCTTGTCCCGTGCACACGACTGGGCTTGGGAGAAAGTCAAGTTCTACATCGACGTCAAGAAGTTTCCCATCTCCATTGGCATCATCGTCTTCAGCTACACATCACAGATCTTCCTGCCCTCGCTGGAGGGCAATATGCAGAGCCCCAAGGAATTCCATTGCATGATGGACTGGACACACATTGCTGCATGCGTGCTCAAGGGTCTCTTCGCCCTTGTGGCCTACCTGACATGGGCTGACACCACCAAGGAGGTGATCACGGACAACCTTCCAGGTGGCATCCGCGCCTGGGTTAACCTCTTCCTAGTGGCCAAAGCCTTGCTCTCTTACCCACTGCCCTTCTTCGCTGCTGTGGAGGTCCTGGAAAAGTCCCTCTTCCAGGATGGGGATCACGCCCTCTTCCCCAATTGCTACGGGCCAGGTGGCCAGCTCAAGTCATGGGGGCTTGGCCTGCGTGTGGGCCTCGTTGTCTTTACCCTTCTCATGGCCATCTTCGTCCCTCACTTTGCACTGCTAATGGGCCTGACTGGGAGTCTTACTGGTGCTGGCCTGTGCTTCCTGCTGCCTAGCCTCTTTCACCTCAAGCTCCTGTGGCGCAAACTCCTGTGGCACCAAGTGTTCTTCGATGTCTCCATCTTTGTCATTGGAGGAATATGCAGCATCTCCGGTTTCATCCACTCCATCGAAGGCCTCATTGAGGCCTTTAAATACAACATCCAGGATTAAGTTGCAGGAATAGTTTGGCCTGCAGTCTAAATGATTCCTCCCTAGGTGTAGGCAATCAGCCGAGATGTTTGGATTGTTTGAGTTTGATAATCACCCAAATATTTTTCAAAAATACATCCTCAAAACCAGTGGTGCAGCAGGGAGCACTGTCACCTCCTAGTGAAAAGGTTCTAGGTTTGATTGCAAGATCTTTTCCAAGGTTTTTGGTGTTCAAGTTTCCTCTCAAAGTCCAAAGACATGTCAGATGGATTAAAGATTAAATTGCTTTCTACATGTAAAAGTGTGTGAATGTGTGAGGGTCTGCCCTGTGGCAACCTGTCCAGCCCCCATGCGGTTCTAGCAAGAGGCAGGATAAGAGGTTAAGAAGATGATGGATGGATGGAGGGATGGAGGGATGGATGAACTTCACCAAAGCATCTTTCAACCACATCTCACTCTTCATTAATGTGGTGTAAATTCATCATTGTTGTTTAGGGCTTGAGCAAAACTTTACCACCACAACCAACCATTTCATAAAACAGGACATCTTAACAAGACTGATCCTGGAGATTCCTTTGTGTTTCACACACACAAAACAAACTGGTACAAGATTAGCATTCCTTCCTGAAGTAGAAGAAAAAGATCTTGTCTAAATTGTCTGCCATTATAAAGACACTAGACACTTATACTAATTTTTATCTTACAATAAGTGATAATGTGTTCTAAACCAAATTGATAAGTCTGCATCATCTTAATAAAGAACTGGATTGGTTCTGAGAAGCTCAAGATACATTCTGGGGATGTATTAAGAAGAACAGTTTGGGTGACCACTGATTAGCAACACTAGCTCCACCTCTCCCGTGCAAAATTATAGATGCAAAATTTGGACTCCAAACATATCTCGGCTGACACAAGGGAAATTGTGTTAATTATATTCTACGCCAAACATTTCCTTTAAAAAGGTTTAAGAAGGCTGCTTTACCAATTCTCCCTGAAAATGCTGATGCACTGTATCCTGCCAGTTAGTGCTCAATTCAACAAGGATCTCAGAAAGCAATTCACTTAACAGATAAATAAAATTCTGATCAATTTTCTTTTCTTACTTACCACAGATGTGCAATATCTTATGTTTTAATATTGTGATGATGTGCATGTTATTTTTTTGTTAGTAATTGTGAGCAATAAATTGTTTTTTTTGCCATAGGTGGGGGAGAACCCACTGGATTATAATTTTCACTGTAAATGCCCTCCATGTCCAAAAGTATCCAGACAGCTTCTAATTTGTGAATTTGACTAGTTTAAATGGCCTGTATCTTTAAGGAAGTAATTTTATTATTTATTGTGAAAAAAGTGTTTACAATATTTACCAAAAAACTAAAGTTGCCAAAACAGCCTATTTTGAATGGCCTATTTATGTGATGTCATAGAATGCAATACATTTTCATATAAACATCTATTCACATCTATTCAGCCTACAGCCTGGACAGATCTGTAATTTACAGAGCAGTTATTCAGAATAGAGCTTGTTTACATATATCATAAAGGCCCAGGAACAAAAACAACCTGTTCAATTGTAAGGAATGAAGAGAGGTTGGAAAATGGTTTCATAAATGTGATTTATGAGTTTTTCATTCATAAAAGCAACACTCATAAAGTAACCTCTGGAAAAAATTTTAATAGTAAAATATGGGCCCAAAGTTGTATACTCAAAAGATTATTACTCCAAAGACCCATAAAAAGGCAGCAGGAACATGAGTCACTATGTCCAATGCTAAGCTATAACTCAAATGGTAAAAAGGCCCCCAACTTTAGGCTTTGAAGAAGTGAAACT
Organism: Hepsetus odoe; assembly: GCA_017165825.1. NCBI lineage: Eukaryota > Metazoa > Chordata > Actinopteri > Characiformes > Hepsetidae > Hepsetus > Hepsetus odoe. The sequence goes on along the minus strand of CM029373.1, from coordinate 8,648,553 downwards.
GTGTTGGAGCCTTTTTACCATCCTGTACTTTTGGGATGAAATTTGGGATCCAGGTCTACAAAACCTTTGTGGCTGAATACAATCAAATTTTCACAGTTCAAAGATCTAGTGTTAAAAAAAAAATCTTAATACACTTCAAAAGAAACACTGAATGAGTTGTTGGTGTCTTCAAACCTTTGCCTATCTAGTGTATCTAGTTGTAAGTAGAAGTGAAATGAATCCAGCACAGCACTATGTAATTTCTTTTTCACCAATACATAGTTGAAAATTGAGTCCTTTCAGAGGAGTCTGAAATATATGTATATTTTGATATAGGACTGTGCAGAGAGCTACTGTGGATTATTTTGAGCAAATGTGTCCAGATTACCTTGTAAGTAGATAAAGTGGCAATCTGTCACAAATTAAGTTGATTAAGTGTTGCGGTGTGCACTGCATTGGAGCTAAGAGGTTTTATTTGATGGAGAGAAGAAAAGATGAGACAGCAGGTAAAATCTGCACAGCACACCAACTGAGCCAGCCAATTATGGGATTAGAAAAGATGTCATCCATGTTAGAAATCCTCAGTAGCCTAATTTTTTTCAGTGGACCAAATTACGTTCCTTCCCACCCCCGCCCCCCCCAGCCGTAGACATTTTCGTCAGTGTCGTGGTGTTCAGAGTGTGTATCACATAATTTGTGAATGAATGTGAAGTGCAAGTATAATGGCCTGTTGAGAAATTAACTGAGCTGTGTTCAATGTGACCCAGATTCTTGTAAAAAGGAGAACCTAAAAGACGTAGCTGTTGTGCTTTCGTAAATTGTACGAAAATAAAAATCATGTACACATTGGAAAATGGTAATAAATATTTTGTGTTTCAATTGTCTTCTCCTCTTGCGTAAAATCTTTACAGAATTTCAAAAGTGAAATTCAAAGCATAAACATTTTGGAACTATTAGACACATTAGTATTTTCAATCATTTATCCTATCCTATCCGAGTTATAATTTATGTGGAGAGAATATTAAATGTTACTGTTCACTGAAGACTCTGATTGATATTCATTTCATCATTTCATTAATTCTGTAAACAAGTAACTAAATCATAAATAATGTACTATGATTTTGTATGGACTTTGATTTTTTATCTTGAGATTTTCCCATTTTGAAATATGATACACGTTGTACATTAACTATAAGTAAATTCTCTTTCTTTGTCAGTTTAACATTTTCTTCTTTATTCATAATTTTGGACACATTTTCTCTCCCACTGAGTCATGTTCAGTGCCACCGGCAAGTTTTCCTCCCCATCACACAACACAAATTACAATGAAAGAGCAAAACCTTAGCATGCTGTTCCCTTAAGTCATATAAAACCCATCCATATCTTTTCAAACTGCCAGTAACGTAAAGCTAGATGTGAAAGGGCAGCTCAGCACACTTGGAGCACACTGCTGAAGTATTGGGAGGAGGGAGGCCCATTGTCACTACTCAGAGAGAGTGAGGCCAATAATAATTTTTTGGACCTCTATCTACATAAGAATTTTTCCAGCAATTGGAGCATCCCAGGAGCCCTATATTATGTCATTCTTCATTAAAAACATACAGTTCCTTCCTAAACAACATACAATACAGATACATTTTTATCAAGGTACAAATGATGTATCCTTAAAGACCTTTAAGCATACATTGCATTCATATCTATACCCTTTTATCACTTAACTTTTTAAAAACACTATTTTATATGAGTGTAATTGTATAATTATATGTTATGTAGGTTAAATCGTAAAGTATACCCCATTACAGTCATTTTTATAGACAGGTTTTATGTATATCATATATAGGAAAAGTTTATTTGACTCCCTTGACATAGTTCTTTGAGTTAAATGTAAAGCAGTAGTGTTTTTTAATTGATTTCGCAAAGTAGTTTTTTACCCTTGCAGGTAGGTTCTAAATTAAATTTAGCATTTGCTGTAATTATTTTCCATTTCTTTTCTTGTAACCCAATAAAAATCACTTCATATTTGCACATCTCTCAAGGCACAATGCTGTAATTAGCATGTTTTGAGTAATTTGTAATAATTAAACAACATTACACAGCCCCTGGGGTTCCTTAATGGGCTTTCAGTGCTCCTTTCAAGCATTGTCAACATTTCAAAACAGACCCTTCAGTTTTTTTTTTTTTAATGGGATCTGCATTTGTTTTGGTTTTGTTACAACGGTCTTTTAATTTTTGTCTTGCCTTATAAATGATTATAATGTTTGCCTGTCTTGCTACCCATTGACTGTTTTTTGCCTCTACACATTGACTGTTTTTAGCATGTATTATAGTTAAGAATTTTAAGAATCTGACTAATTAAAAATCACATTAAATAATTATTGTATTATTTATCTAATGAGCTAGTTTGCTTTCTGTTCTATAATATGTAACTGCAACTATAAGTGTATACATTCATGAGCTGCTGTTGAGATACCAATTTCTTTTCTTTTCTCTATAATGGAAAAAAAACAGTATCTGAATGCAAAGAAAGCTCCTTATTGGTTAAGATGAATTATTGTGGTAAAATAATAAATTGTGCAGTTCACACAATTTACAGTAAAATTAATAAATATCTTGTTAAAATGGTAAATAGTTAATCTTTTTGGAATTTTTTTTTTTTAACATAATGCAATTACCTTATATTGGGTGCTACAATATTTTAACTTGTGTTCTTACCCTTACAACTTTCACAGGTGGGTGCTAGAGGTAGGATACTCGGTAGAGAAAGTGATAGGTAGAGGTAGGATACAACGTACTGACCAAGAGGTTGCAGCTGGAACTTTTTACATGCGAGACAGGCAACTCAATGAGTTGCTGCATTTATAAATGCTGCTGCATTTATTATGTATGAAAAAGATCTAAATTTGGTTAAAACATTTACTTTGAAATTCCACACACTGCTTCAAGACCAGTTTTGAGATTATATTTGAGCTGATGGGGCTGAAGTGGCCTAGTGGTTAGGGAATGTCCCCAGGATCTAGGTCATGGACTCGAATCCCCGGACCAGTAGGTTGCTCTGTGATACCCTTGAGCAAGGTACCATCCCCATCACTGCTCCTCGGGCACTTTAAATAGCTGCCCCCCTGCTGAGTGTATGGGTGAACCAGACCCATTAACTTAATGATATGTTGATTAACCAAACTATGTATTGAATAAGAATAACTGCTAATTATATTGAGATTCCCTGAGCAACAAGACTACATACGTCATACGTTCTTGTATGCATTTGCATTTTTATGTTTGTGTTTATTAATATTAGTGTTTTTGAGTAAATACCGTAAATGATTTTAAATCTGTTTTTCTCATGTGCCCAAAACTTTAGCCAAAAACTGCATGTCAACTGCATGTCAATTAACTTCTGGGCCAAATCCTGGATGATGGCACCTTTTCTTCTATCACAGAAAATGACTTTACCCCATTCCTCAGCAGTCCAGTTCCTGTACCATCTGCAGAATAGCACTCTGTCCCTGATGTTTTTCTTGGAGAGAAGTGGCTTCTTTGCTGCCCTTCTTAACACCAGGCCATCCTCCAAAAGTCTTCATCTCACTGTGTATGCAGATGCAATCACACCTGCCTGCTGCCATTCCTGAGCAAACTCTGCACTGAGGGTGCCCTGATCCCGCAGTTGAATCCACTTTAGGAGATGGTCCTTGTGCTTGCTGGATTTTCTTGGGCGCACTGAAACCTTTTTCACAACAATTTTTCAACAATTGAACCTCTCTCCTTGTTCTTGATGATCTGATAAATGGTTTATTTAGGTGCAATCTTACTTGCAGCAATATATTTGCATGTGAATCCCCTTTTGTGCAAAGCAATGATGACTGTACGTGTTTGCTTGTAGGTACCATGGTAAACAGAGGAAGAACAATCATTTCAAGCACCACCCTAAAGCATTCAGACTGCTATTCTAACTCAATCAGCTTGACAGAGTGATTTCCAGCCTTGTCCCACTTAAAACTGTGTCCTGTGTTAACAAGACGATCACTAAAATTATGTCAACAGGTTTCTTTATGGCGGTTCATCTGATCATTCTTTATAACATTCTGGAGTTTTTGCAAATTCTTCTTCTTTTTCTTACGGCTGCTCCTGTTTAGGGGTCGCCACAGCGAATTAACCCTTTCCATTTCTTCCGGTCTTCTGCATCTTCCTGCTTCAAACCAACCACCTGCATGTCCTCTCTCACCTCTTTTCCTCTATCCTGTCAGCTCCATCTTCAACATCCTCTTTCTAATAAAATCCTCATCTCTCCTCTGGACATGTCCAAACCAATGCAACCTCACTTCTTTAACTTTTTCTACAAAATGTCTAACCTGAGCTAACCCTCTAATATACTAATTTCTAGTCCTGCCCATTCTCGTCACACCTAACGCAAATCTCAGCATCTTTAACTCTAACACCTCCAGCTCAGCATCCTGTCTTTTCGTCAGTGCCACCGTCTCCAGCCCATGCAACATAGCTTGTCTCACTACTGTCCTGTAAACCTTCCCTTTTAATCTAGCTGGAACCCATCTGTGATAAATCCCTCCAGCTACTCTTCTCCACCCATTCCAAACTGCCTGCACTCTCTTCTTTACTTCTCATCTGCACTCACCATTACTCTGAACTGTTGATCCCAAGTATTTAAACTCATCCTAACCACTCCACTTTCCTCCCTTTCATTCACACTCATGTATCTGTCTTTGACCTACCCACTTTCATTCCTCTCCTCTCTAGAGCAGATCTCCATCCAGGTTCTCCTCAAGCAGCTCCCTACTCTCACTGCAGATCAGAATATCATCAGCAAACATCATTGTCCACGGAGACTCCTTTCTAACCTTGTCCGTCAACCTGTCCATTACTATTGCAAACAAGAATGGGCTCAGCGCTGATACTTGATGTAATCCAACCTCTACCTTAAATACATCCGTCACTCCCACTGCAGATCTCACCACTTTTACACTGCATCATACATATCCTGCACTACTCTCACATACTTCTCTGTAACACCTGATGTCCTCATACAAAACCACAACTCCTCTCTAGGCACCCTGTCATATGCTTTCTCCAAATCCACAAAGGCACAATGCAGCTCCTTCTGACCTTCTCTGTACTTCTCCATCAACACCCTCAGAGCAAACATTGCATCTGTAGTGCTCTTTCTCAGCATAAAACCTTACTGCTGTTCACTAATCCTCACCTCTTTTCTTAACCTAGCATCAACTACTCTTTCCCATAACTTCATGCAGTGGCTGATCAACTGTATCCCTCTATAGTTACTACAGCTCTGTGCAGCTCTGTGCATGTACCCTTATCTGTACCAGTACACTTCATTTCCACTCCTCAGGCATCCCATCACATTCAAAGATTTTGATAAACAATCTGGTCAGAAACTCAACTGCCATCTCCCCTAAACACCTCCATAATTCCACTGGTATGTCATCCGGACCAACAGCCTTTCCATTCTTCATCCTCTTCATCTCTGCCCTTACTTCCATCTTGCTTATTTGCTGCACTTCCTGGTTCACTATCCTCCCATCATCCAGTCTTCTCTCTGTTGTCTTGTTGACTTCAGGAGACCATGTCGTGACCACTCTCTACTGAACAACACCTCACCCGTGGAGATGATCCAGAGCACCAAGTCACATGGACCCTCAACACCAGCTCCATTACCAACAAAGCCCAGCAGTGTCTCTCCTTCCTCTGCAGACTGGGAAGAGCCTGTCTCTCTCCACCCACCCTCACCATGTTCTAAAGAGGAACCATAAAGAGCATCCTGAGTAGCTGCATCACTGCCTGGTACAGGAACTGCAATGTCTCTGCAACGTGTAATGCGGACAACTGAGAAGATCATTGGTGTCTCTCTGCTTTCTGTTCAGGACATTTTCACTACTCACTGCATTGTAGATGATCCCACACACCCGTCCCACACACTCTATTCCCTCCTGCCATCTGGGTAAAGGTACCGTAGCATTTGGGCCTATAATACCAGGATGAGAAACAGTTTCTTCCCCCTGGCTATCAGACTCTTAAATCATAAGTGACACAGCATCCACCAGGCTTCACTCACACACCTTTATCTGTCTACCTCCTGCTGTTTTATAATGACTTTTTTATAAAAGTCATAAAAGTCAAAAGTGCTGCTTATACTGGCATTACAACACTGCTGCTCTATACATTCATGTACACACTGCCTCTGTCTTGTCAAATGAATGTTTCCTGTCTTCTGTTGTGCAATTGTTTTTGCACTGATTGTTGTGTGTCTGCACTTGTTAGCCCTGTCTGCACTTGTCTTGTCTCGTGTTTTATATAATGATAGATGTCATCTTATGTGTAGTACCATGGTCCTGGAGAAATGTTGTTTAATTTCACTGTGTACTGCATATATGTTTCACAATAAAACCTAATTGAATCTTTAAAAAATTTTGAATCAAACTGCTTCATAAAAACGGAGGTAGCAAACTTTGTGAAAATGAATATTTGTGTCATTCTCAAAACTTTTGGCCATGGCAGTATGTCACATTTTCCTTTTTATTTCATCCATCCATCCATTATCTGCCGCTTGTCCCAAACGGGGTCGCGGGGGGGTGCTGGTGTCCAACCCAGCGCACACAGGGCGAGGACGGGGGACGCCCCCTGGACAGGTCGCCAGCCCATCGCAGGGAGGAGCGGGACGGGGACGGCACCTTGCTCAAGGGTACCTCAGGGCAACCTACTGGGAAAGGGTTCGAACCCCCGATTCTCCAATCACGTGGCCGACGCCCCAACCACTAGGCCACCGCTGCCCACTTCCTTTTTATTTGCAACACTTAAAGTATGCACACTTCATTACAAGCTTTTGCTTTTTCCTAGTCAAATAAATGATTAGCAAAAAGATTGTCTGGCCCTCCAATCAAGCCAGGAAGAGTGCTATTGGAAAAGAGAAGTTGGAGAATCCTGCCCTAGAACATTTGCAGAATGTTCAGACATACGGAAATTGTTCATTCATTCTTCAAAGAGCCCCTTAACACAGATAAATAACTGGATTATGACATTGACTCTCCATTCAGGCTTATTTGTTATTTGTGATTTCTATATTCTGAATATGTATTACAGTACATACCTTTCTTATAAATAATTAGCTAGCAAACTATAAAAATATATAATAAAAATATACAATAATCTCCTCACACATCCAAACTAACATAATCTAATTTCTTTGACTTTGTCTTCAAACAATCCAGCCTGAGCTGTCCATCTAATAAACTTGTTGGTAATCCTCTCTATCCTCGCAACACCCAAAACATATCTTAGCACCTTTTCCCCCCATTTTGATCATTAAATCACCTTAAATATGGAAAATGACAAGAACTTATCTAATGCAATGCAGGTTAATGCTTATAGCCTCTTAATGCAACAAGATCACAGATTTAAGCTACAGAATACAAATTTCTTCTTCAAAACTCTTCCTCATCTTCAGAGCTGATTATATCGTAGTTTCTTGTTTGGTCCCCATTTGGTCTCAGATTTAGATTCAGGTCTGGAAACGAATCTGAGGTGTCGCATAATCTGGTAATGCACTTGTGAGGATGAGATCATCTGTTGGACGATTGTCGTGATGCACTGTAAAAAATAAGGTGCACACAAGCAAAGAAACAGGAATACTACAACAATGGGTATTATCATTGTAAACAGATGCCAGTATGTATACAACCAACTATACCAGCCATTATCTACTAGTGGGGGAGTAGCACTTCTCATGTCGTCTATCAGATTAGTAGTGTTGTCAAGATTATCTAGAATGTAGAAAGAACATGAGGTGTTCAGAAGCTTGCAGACACCACCTTCCTTAGCTAAATGTAGGTCTAGAGCCATCCTATTTTGTATGACTGCTCGTCTGATATCTTTTCTCTCACTGTTTATTAGTCCAAGAGCTACTAATGAGTCATTTGCCAATGCAGCTACTCGGTATGCTAATCCATTTTAATCAGACCAAGCTCATTTAATGGGAGCTCAGCTTGTTCTGAGATTGGGGTATTACTTTTCTGTTCCTTTCTGCAACCAGCTACCAGGTAGAGGAGTTGGGTGATTCTTTATCATTCTTGACAGATCTGTGAAACAAGTGCAGGACACGCCCACTCGCCCTTATCCCACTCACTGACACTCCAAAACATCCTTTCCCTTCCCCTGATCTCTAGACTGCACCCTTTCCTTTCTACCATGTGAAGCATGTATCCACGTAGCTCTGTTAGCCCCCTTCACTGCAGTTGGGGTTGTCAGCAACACCTGGAAGGGACTCATCCAGTGATTGGAATGCCAATGTTTTCGTCTGAACTTCTTCACCAGCACCAAGTCTCCAGGCTTCAAATCATGCAGCAGGCCCTTGGTTGGTTTTGACAATGTCTTTCTTACCAGCTGATGCACAGAACGAAGAATAGCAGATAACTGACAACAATATTGCAACATTTCATCATCACAGGGCATTGTTAAACATGCTCCTGCTGCTTTACCTCTGGGCGGTCCCACGCCTAAGTTCATGGGTTTGCCAAATAGAATTTCAAATGGGCTCAAATTTGTTCTGGCCTGACTACGCATCCTCATGTATGTGAGGACCAATGGCAATGCATGAGGCCATGATAAGCCTGTCTCCTCACAGCAATTTACCAGTTTGTGTTTAAGCGTGCCATTTTCTCTTTCTACTGCACCTGCACTCTGTTGATGGTACGCACAATGTTTTCTCAGGTCCATTTCTAGGTGTGTACTAAGTTCTGTGATTACCTGACTGACAACTGCTGGTCCATTGTCACTGCTTAATTTAAGATTTCCCCACCTTGACATAATTTCTTTAAGCAGTACCTTGGCCACTCCCTTTGCATCTTTTTTGCTGATTGAAAAGCCTCTATCCATTTTGAGAACATGTCAACTATCACCAAACAGTACTTTTTCCCTTTTGAGGAGGTTAATTCAATGAAATTCATCATCAGATGTTCAAAGGGACCATCTGGTGGTGGGTGGGCCATCTGTGTTGTGGTTATGCCTTTGCCTGAGTTAGTCTGTAGGCAAATTTAACATGACTGGCAATAATTTTCTGCCACAGTCAAAAATCCATTAGTAAACCACAAGGTTTTTATTATATCCACCATTCCCCCTTTTTATGCATGGTCTTTACCATGCATCAATTTAGCAAAATGAGAAACAAAAAGGCCTGGTAGGCATGGAAGTCCAGTAGGACCTCGCCAGGTTGAACAATTTCCTTTTTCCAAATAACCCCAAAATCCCCAAAAATGTGGCACCCCAAAAGAATATCTGCTTTCAGGGTAGATGGTGACTGATTTGTTTTTAGCTAGTTAGCATGCTTCAGTTAAAGCCACAAGTTCAGCTACTTGTGCAGACATACATTTACAGCCAAAATTATTAGCCCCTCCTTATAAAATTAGTCAACACTCTTGATTTCTCCATGAAAATGACCATTAACAACAAGTGTTTGTTATTTTGGAAACAAATACACTATAAAAAACAATGTCCACTAAGTTTAATTAGGATATTTTATTGATACACTGAGTTGAAACAAGAAATGGCAAAAACGAGACAGCCAAAATTATTAGCCCCCTGGCCATTAATAATCAATAGTTGCTCTAGCTTGTTCAAATTGCATGGTTTCCGAACATGGACATTCACTTTGAGAACCCGCTACAGATTCTCAATAAGACTGAGGTCTGGGCTCTGTGCTGGCCACTCCAGGATCTTGGTTTTGGTATCCTTGAGGAACTGTTGGACTAATTTCGATGTATGCTTTGGGTCATTGTCTTGTTGGAAGACCCAGCGACGACTTAAGCCTAGACTACGAGCAGATTTCTGCATATTCTCTCTCAAAATGTCAAAATAATTTTCTTTTTTCATTATGCCTTGCACCCGAACAAGGCTCCCTGTGCCTGAGCCTGCAAAACAGCCCCAGAGCATGATGCTCCCACCACGTTTAACTGTGGGAACTGTGGGAAGGGTTTAAGGCCTCTCCCTTTCTTCGCCAAATATAAGCAACATCCATGTGCCCAAACAGTTCCAGTTTAGTCTCATCAGACCAAAGCACAGACTTCCAAAACTCATCTTTACCTTTCAAATGTTCATGGGCAAACCTCAGTTGGGTTGTGATGTGCCGCTCTTTGAGTAAAGGGATTCTTCTGGGACAATGGCCCTGAAGCCCACCACGATGAAGAGCCCTCACAACTGTGTTCCTTGAAACATCAACTCCAGAAGAGGCTAGGTCAGCAACAATCACCTTGGCAGATGTCCAAGGCTCCTTGCTGACATCTCTGACTATTTTCCTCTCCAGAGTTCTTGAAATCTTGCACTTACGGCCACGGCCAGGTTTGTTTCTTACAGAATTTGTCTCCTTGTACTTGGCAATGATGCAATGTACAGCAGTTCTAGACACTGTGAATCGCTTGGAAATGGCAGTGTAGCCTTCCCCCTTATCATGAGCCTCTACTATCTCCTTTCTGAGCTCCAGACTGATTTCCTTTGTCTTTGGCATGGTGAATAACAGTAGTCCCTCTCATGTGTTCAAGTGCCCTGTTCCTTGGAGTCTTTTTATGCTGATTGAATGTTGTTTAATGCACAGCTGTGGTTTCAAAGCTGATTGGTTAATTAATTGGTGTTTTGAAAGCAAACATTCACATGGGGCTAATATTTTTGACCACCCCATTTTTTACTATATTTGATATAAAGCAAGCCTAAAAATTTATTTTATATTACAAAATGTACCAAAAGCTACTAAATAGCACTGGTGAATGTTTGCTTATATCAAGTTTCATCAATAATTCCTGGGGGGCTAATAATTTTGGCCTCAACTGTAATTGTTCCCCCTTTTTAATAGGCCAAATGATTTTAATTGACGTTTCCATTGAATTTTATAGTTCTCAGACAGTTTACAATGTTTTGTACAGCTTTATTAATATATTTTTTTCATAAACAATTTCAGACGTATCAAAAATGTAGTAAAAACATTAGACTGAATTATTTTAGTTGTTCCATGTGGTAATTTTCTCAGTATGATTTAGCTAAGACGAATCTCCTTCGGCTCGTCACTCCTGCCAAAAACATTCACAGCACAAAGGCTAATACACATCCTGGTTAGATCAGATTCAGTAAAATATTGCATTTATATTTTCCAGAATATAATAGTCATATCTCTTGGAAATGTTTCCAAAATAAAATCTTTTTTTTGTTCTACTCTAGCGTGGTATTATTATTGATCCCACAGATGGAGCAGGCACACAATTATTTACAAACACGCAATGCAATGCCACATTACAACGTAGAGGAGGTAACACACTTGATACAGCAGTCATAAGCAACAAAACATTTTCACTGGAGTCCTTGTTGTCTAAAGAATAATAACAATATGATAATAGTAAGTGATGATTCCAAGAATTAAAAAGGGCAGTCTCTTCGCAAAGTTTGGTAACTGAAACATCTTTCATATTGATGCTAGAGCTGTAGATGGTTTCATTGTACGTGAAAACATTTGGCTAATTTATGTCCAGAAATGTGTAAGCACACTGGTCACGTACAGGATTAGTGTTCCATGATAGTCTTAACAAAGGGTTGCTAGTTCAGACACTTATTCCCCAAAGTTCAAGCCTGATGATTTTAGAGATTGGCTTATTGTGTTTAGCAGTTGAATCTGCAGACTTTATTAATACAGTGGACACAGGACAATGAAGCGTGTTGAAACAATATGACGGCCAATTTTAATGGTAGGTTCTGATCTGCAATTTATATAAAGGTCAAAAGAAATTCTATATTAGACTGAATTATCATTTACACTAACAAATGTCTCTATCTGCTTATAAAGCTGCCTATCAAGTAGATATAGACATATATGACATAGAAACATAATACTCCATATAAATGCTGCTTCCAGGCATGTAAAGACATTACAAAAGATCTTTATAAAAAAACCAAAAAAAAAAACCAAAACAAAGTCACACAGACTATACAGACACCAAATGTATTCTTAGTGGTGCCTCATATAAATCTCTGCTCAATAGCTCTGCATAAGTGGCTTACAGTTTGATTAAGTGACTCTTGGTGGCAGTGGCTGTTCCAGTGCTTTAGAGCCAGTAATTCACAAAGAGTGTTAGTGGATATGAGCTTCAGTCATTCTGAACCTGAATGCCCAATTTACTGCTCAAAAGAAATTAGTTCACATTTTGACCAGGTCAGAGTTTTAAGCAAGAATGTCTCTTTCCAAGTTCTTCCAAGTGCTTCAGATTTTGGATCAGTGTTTCAGAGCATAGAGCCACTGCCTAGTCATTTGAAGTCACAATAATTCAACATGCCTTGTCCACACATGCCTTGTGCACAGCCAGTTGATTCACATAATTCATATTCACACCATTTTATTTCCACTTAAAATGTTTACTAAGGTCCTTTTGTCCTCCAATTTGAGAGGTACAGTCATGTACTAGGGGGGCACATAGGGCGGAGGGCACCTGTAGGCTGTCATGTTTTTAGGTCGTGAACATTTTCCCTCTATGGGAACAGTAAAAGGAGGAGGAGGTTGATAAGGGGGGGCACTAGGATCCTCATCGCTAAGGGAGATGTACTCCTCCAGGATGTGATGGTTGAGTAGTGACCCTTCTCCGCAAGCAGAGCTGGGGTACTGAGGAGGTGGCAGGGGAGGTTTCTCCTCACGCAAGATCAATGGCATGCTGGAGGAGGGAGGTGACTTAGCATCATCCAGCTCATCTGCAAAAATGATAGGAACACCCTTTTTAATGAAGGTCGCCTGTTCCTCTGTGGTCAATTTCCCCTGTCGTTTCTTTCGGTAGCAAACCATGGCAATAAAACCAGCACTGAGTAGCAATGCGGCTACAACCACAGCAGGTATTACTGTGTGCAAATAAACATCATCGCTGCTGCTCTGGCCAGATCCAGGTGAGGCTGTGGCTGAGGTTGGCACTGGAATGGGACCATCCCCTGGAGATACAGGGATGGATATTTCCCCTGGTGGCACAAATGAGAACCTTTGGCATTTGTTGGCACCATAAACACTGATGTTGATGGGCTTGAACTCTGGCTCCATGGCACTGTGAAAGGTGGGAGTAGGATGACCCTGAGCATCTGAAATCCTGCGACACATTGCCTGAATTTGCTCTCGTGGGCAAGGGCTCTTAGGCAAGCTGCTGTTGGTCCACTCCACCAGGATTGAACCTCTGGAGATATTCCTAAGAGTGACAGAGCTGCTGTTGCGGTCACCCAGGGCAGAGGCTAATTTCTTGCTTAGTAATATTTTCTTGTGGATGTCACCAGTTAGTGTTTTGGGCTCCCCTTGAAAGCGCACCGTAAACACCACCGGTGATTGGTCATCAACTGGCCAGTGATTAACATGTACCTCGAAGGCATCTGTGGTGCTTGAATCTTCTTTATCTGTGGCCATCATAAAGAATTCATGCCGACCGACATGACTCTGGTCAGGGAGGCCATACAGTAGCTGGCTGTTGCTGTTAAATTGTATCCAAGAGCCCTCATCCACTGCCTGGTTGTGACCCTGGCGTAGGGACAACCGCAACTTTTCAGTGCTCCCATCTTCCTGATCAAAGAATGTGTCTGCTGGAATCTTCACCTCAAAGTATGTTCCAACCCACACATTCACCTCATCAATAGGGTTGTGTAGCTGCGGTTTTTGGTTAGTCAATGGGGTGGTGCGTCTAGAAGGTTTAACTGTGGTTTTTGGCTCTTTTGGCATGGGTGTGGTTTTTTGTTTCTTACCCTTTTTTGTTGTGGAAGTCTTTGGTCTGCGAGTGGTTGGAGGGGTAACAGATGCAGTAGGCTCCACATAACCAGGACGAGTCAGTGTTGGTTGCGAAGGGAGAGTGCTGGTACTGCCTAACACTCGAGTGGGCAAAGCGTGACCCAAGACAGGTGTATACGCCACTTGGTCACGAATGCGGATGGTAGGTTTGATAGGCAAGGGCAAAGGACCACGAGCAGGATTTGCTAGAAGATTTGTAGTGGGAGCAATGAAAGGTGAAGCTGGGGTAGGCACAATGCGCTCTGCAGGTTCTGGGTGAGTGATTGGGGGAAGCTGAGAGGGTACAGGTGTAGGAGTGTTGTGAATCTGTCTTCTGATTCGCCTGATAATTTGTGGTTTCTTATTGACGATGTACCAGCCAACCACTGGATACCCTAGTAGAGCTGACATAGTGCCATCCTTGGCTGGCAGTTGCACTTGACTAATGTTGGGTAGGTTGCTCTGGTCAAGTGCACAGCCTAGCTTCCATGATAACAGTGCACCGTTCTCCACCACCTTCTTGGCATTGCCTGGACCAGCCATGAAAGCAGTCATGTCAAAAAAGCGGTTATTGATAACAGGCGTGACTCGCATTAGCTCTGGTGGCACACTAGCAAAGTGACTCATTTTCCGTAGTAGTGCCAGTCGCTCCCTGGAGCTCATCTTTGTGAGGTCAGCATCCAGGATTATTGTTAACACAGTGATTGCCTGGCCACTTAAACAGACACAAACTGTTGTTGCATTATTTTCTGCATGCAGTGCATGTGCTGCAGGTTCTATTTCCTGTTGATCATCTGAATTCACTGTGACCATGAAGACCTCCAGTTGGTTTGTATGAGTTAATGTGCTGCTTAATCTGGTCCCTCTGAGAAGCAGGTGACTCTGTATGCGGTCATCTGGCGGTTGTAACGCTGGAGATAAACTGAAACGATAAAGACCTTTATCGCCCTCTAGTGGTAGGCCTTGAAGAAGACAGAGCTCATTGTCCCAATACAGCCAGGAAGGGAAGGGTGCAATGGTAACCTCTGAGGACTGTGGAGTAAAAGGGTTGGGGGAAAAAGAGAGATAAAAATAAATAATGGTTCAATAATAAAAAATTAATCACTAGTTGGGAAAATGCTGACTTAAAGAACAGAATTTCAACAATGTTAAACATTTTCTCCAAATTTATTGTGAGCTGTTTACGAGTGCATTCTGTTTCAGGTTAAAATGTATATTTCGTTCTTTTAAGACATTACATTTATGTCAAACACAGTCATTTGGATTTTGGCAAGCTTTAATGCTACGGAAATGTTTTTGCTTGTAATAGTATTTGGAGATTAAATTAATCTCTAGTACAGGGGTCACCATCATGGTGCTTGCGGGCACCAGGATGCCCGCAAGGTCCACGAGTCGTGGACTGGTTCTAAAAATAGCACAACTCACCAATGAGTAGCATCTAAAATTAAATTTTATCCTGTTGCTATTGTGGAATGTTGAAGACAGAGATCCTGGATCTGGATCTGACACCTAGTCAACACTGACAATTTTCGGCACGGCACAGCACAGCACAACACAACACAACAAAATTCACCACTGCATTTCATCCATACACAAACGTGCAGCAGGGGGCAGCTATTTAAAGCGCCCAGGGAGCAGTGACGGGGACTATATTTTAACATAGAACATTCTCAATGCTATGCAGCTTTGTCACTTTAAAATGTTCTATAGCGCTGTTTATTATTAATTATAGGAGCATTGATACCCAGAAATATGTGATCAGTGACATATTTTGAGACAATAACTGGTTGAATTTACTCTTCCTCTATAAACGGAGGATGTAAGAAAGTAGCTTTTCACATTTAATGAGGAATGAGATTCTATGTTAGAAGCTGGAAATAATTCTATTACAAATATAGTAGCTTCAATGGCTGAGCGGCTGTTTACCTTTCTGCTCAGCAGCATATAAACAAGTCGCTAAGGGCAGTTCTTCCAGTCACACACAAAAAAAAGCATTAATAATAGCCTATTTCCTATTTTTCTTTGTTTAAATGTTCGCCATTTTAATTTCTTTTTTAAATATACTTAATTTATCTTGCTTTAGTCTGAGACTTGAAATTACCAAAAGGATGTTTGTGCTCACCCTTTAGTTAGTGTTGCATGGGCATGACATGATTTCTTACGAACAAATAAATAAACAGTATTAAAATGTTTTCTGGGGTCTAAAGAAGTAAGAGAAAATTAAATCTGAAAACTAAGACCATCAAAACAAACTAATATTTTAATATTCAACATGAACTAAATTAATAGCCATAAAACTGGAAATACATTTTTTTCCACACCAAGCAGCTGTCATGCTACCCACCTACTGAATACATACGCACCACCTGCTGTATACTTGAACCCATTCAGCTTTTTTTGTTAAGGAGCTGTAGGTTGTAAATGTATTTTAGAAACTCACAATGTCTACACCATGGCAATCTGCTGACACCAACGGGATCCGCATCCAGAACATTTGGCCCACCACTGCCACAGAGTCAGAAACGCTAGAAGACTGGGCCCCTGCCACTCTGGATATAGATGACTGTAGGTCTGAGAGGAAGGTGGAGTGCATGGAGGCTTCCAGTTCCACAATTACCGGCTCTGATGCCCATGTCACTGCACTTAGAAGTAAGAACCCCCACACACTTTGCATTATGAACCCTTGGTGGCTCATCCTGCTGACTCTTTCGGGGCAGGCCAAAGGAAGACTAGGCTCCTTTTCCTTGCCACCAACTCAGCTGTCTCTCCTCATTTGTCCCTCTTCTCTGTTATCCATACAGTCCTCACAGTTTGGGAGGAGCCTGGTGGTGCAAAGCCATAGATTCCTGGAGAGGCAAAATGAGAAGCTTATCACTAAGAGGCAATTATAGAACATCACAATTCAGAAGCAACATAGATGCTTTTTTTGTTGTAATATCTTTGTTTCTTTTGTCTTTGGAATACTTTCAACAAATCATTTTCTTACTCAACTGAAGGTTTTATAAGAGTGCTCAGCTCCTCCAAGCATAATGAGTTATGAGTTTTGTTGTCTTATTTTTTCAGCTAGACAGTTCTAATGTTCCAGTAAGCAGTCATGACTCCATATATTTGTGCAGACATCTTTGTTCGGCTTTTTTGGGAAGTGGATAATCTTTCTGTCAGTTTATAAATGCCATGAAAAGATCTTAATGCATAAGCATTTAAAAACAGTAAAACTAATTCCTTCAATTGTCTCTTTAACTTCAGCAGCGTAACAGTGGCGGGGTGTGGGAAGGACGATCCGAAACACAACTTCATTATCCATAAACCAAAATACAGGGAACTAAAATGCCACCATGAACTTTAAGGCTTCAATTTGTGAACGAGCCGCACTCTGTTCTGACTCATTGGGGCTTAAATAGCAGCCCCAATGAAGCACACCTGTGTCTTCATGAGTCCAGGTGTGCTCAGTCAGAACAGAGCGCCATCTGTTGTGCCAATCCAGAACCTCATGCACGACAGACTGTGACAAGCAGATTCTGATTAGTTTTTCCAGTCCTCCGCTTTTTTTAGTCTGGTGCAGCTCAGCTTATTTCTTCTACATGTATTCAAAATAAAGCTACAAGATATAAAATACCCTGCAATATAGAGTCAGATGATATGAGAAAACAATTTATACTAGGTGTGTTAGCTTTCAGAATGTCAACACAAATAAAAGATATCTGATGCAGTCTGTGCTTAAAGGATCTTTTCATATTATAAAAGCTCTAGATATTTCTATATTTAAAATATAAATAAAGTAATTCAAAGTAGTTTGCTATAAAAGGTCCATTCTAGAGAAATGTATCAAATTATTAATTACACAGTTCTTCTGAAAGTACCTCATGCAAATCCATTATATTATAAAGTGCTTATGAATATGTTACCTAATTGTTTAATAATGCTATTTCTGAAGGGGTTGTGGCCTAAACCATATTTGTAAATACATGTTAAAAGGAGATTTGCACAGTAAACAAAATACTACACATGCAATGAACGCTTTGTGACTCCTGGACACTATCATCATTATTGAATAAAAAGGAGCTAATACTGTTCACAATTGCACATCAAACCACTGCAGTTTCCCATTCAGCTGGGAAAAAAGAGAAAACACACTGGGGCTTCTTTAGAAACAAAATAGACTTTTGCACAGAAAAAAATATTATATAAAAATATTACAAAAAGACCAACAAGTTATGGGCCACCCTTCATTTCATTTGGCTTCCAACGAGACAGACTTTTTTTTTGCATTTTTAATGTATTGTGGAGGAATACTGCTTCAGATGTCCTAAAAGACTCATTTTCACACCAGTCCCTGTATCTGAACAGTTTTAGAGGATTTTTCTTTGTTTATCTACACAGTTATCTACATATGAATCATTTAAGCCATACAATTCACTCTTACTTCAGCTAAGGCATGAAGTAGTGAAGAAACAGATAATTCCAGATGATCAGGCTGGTGATTAGTATACTGTTGATGCTGAATACTGAGTGACTGGAGCCCCTTTATCTAGAACCTGTATCATTATGCACTTTGAAGCCTGTCATAGTAAAACATTTGTTCCAATTTCTCTAATTTTTCTCTCAATCTTCTCAGCATGCCAAAGATAAGACAATTTGACAGAATATTGTTTTAGCCATTTTTGCACTTAAAGTGACATCCCCACAGAGAGTGGTGGCTTGAGACTTTTTCTTTTTTCAGACTTTTTTTTTCCAAAGTACTGTATGCAAATGAAATGTTCTAATTCAAAACACACTTTTATAAAAATTTCTAATAATTCAGACATTCAGCTGGAAGAAAAAAACTTGGAAAACAGCATTTTATGGATTTTATGGATATTATCTTCTGCAATCAGAGTATCCCATAACACAACCCACATCAAATAAAATAAAGAAAGTGACATGCCAAAATGGACAATGTATAAAAGTCCCAATCATGTTATCTAAAATAATTGCCAACTGGAGAAATTAATGGGAAATTCTACCAGTGTTTCCAAAGATTCTGCATAATTCAGAGTCTGAGGTGTGAATCAAAGGTCACAACATCTACAAAACAGATATAAGCATTGTACATTTCAGCATTTCCACACAGCTTTAAGTGGTAAAGTGTTATAAAATAAACATACTTTTAAGGCCAAAACTTGCTCCTAAAACAATTCCTGAAAAATCATGCATCACTTGATTAACAATTTTAGGTAATAACAGTGTGAGCAGGGTTCATAATGCATATATATATATATATATATATATATATATATATATATATATATATTTTTTACAATTTTTCACATTTTATTTCAATTATTCCAAAATAAAAATAAAATCCATGAATGATATTTTAAATAAATATCATCGAAATACATTTCTCAAAGATTATGCCTGTGCACTGGTACAAGCTATTAAAATGTGTGAAACCCTGATACACTTAACACACACCACTATGAGCACATTTAGAAGTGAGTCTGGTGCTCTGTGATGGTCACTGTTGTGAAGCTGCTGTAGAGAGTCTGACCAGCTCTCCTGCAATCACAGCAACTCCATTCAAACCTATAGACCCCGGAGAAATGAACATACACGGTTTACTTTAAAACACTCAAAATATGATGGAAATTCTGAAAAGTTTGAAGGAAAGAGGTTGTTTTCAGTGATTGGAATGAGCTGCTGCCGTAAAAGGCTCCAACACCACGAGCGCCGAGAGCAGCATCCACAGCAAGCAACGAGCATCGCAGGAAACAGTAAACAATTATCAGAAACTCAACTCATAACCACAACCACAGAGCACAAAATACAAGATGGTTTTAACATGTCTGAAACAACCATGGGAACCGAAGAAATCACACCATCAAAATGCACCTGCTCAAAAAAGGGGGGTATCAACAGACATTCCTTCTTGGGAATAAATTGAACGTGCCAAAAAAAAAAAAACAGAAAACCGTGTGTACATTCACCTCATGCTATCTACGCTGCTCTACTCTATATGCCAAACACAAGACAGTTTGTTTGGCATAACAGGGTATTTTTCACCAAGAAGGTGATGAATCCCCAGCAAAATACAAAGAAATGATGGTTTAAAACTGCCACATTTCTCTGTGTCATTCTATATTTCAAGGAGCTTGAAGATGTCTGTTTGTCTAATTCTATGACTTAATCTTTTTGTTTAATGACGGTGGCGGCATCTGGACTCCTTCCCCTTTTTATTAATACTGTCTTTTCTTCTGAAAGATTCTGAATTGCATTATAAAAGGCTTACTGGAGTTGCTTTCCTTCTGTTGTTGTTTTTTTTTTTTGGAAAGTGAATATTCTTGTCATTATGAAACAGCACAGCATACAGTGAGCCACAATGAAATTAGACCTCTGCATTTTATCCATACACACATGTGCAGCAGGGGGCAGTTATTGAAAGTGCCCGGGGAGAAGTTACAGGGATGGTACCTTGCTCAAGGGCAACCTACTGGTCTGGAATTCAAACCCATGACCTTCTGATCTTGGGGCCAACTCCTTAAACACTAGGCCACCGCTGCCCCAATTGCTCCCTAAACTTAATTCTTTTTGTGACACCTTTAGCAGCAACAAATGCAGTCAAAAGGGAAGCTCTTATGCTTTTGATTGTTGTTGTCCTGCTTTAAATGCGCTTGCAAATACTGACTGATGACCAGTATTTTTTCTGGCAGAGAGCTGAATTCATTCTTCATTTATCATGGTATGTTGTTCACTGCAGCCCCACACCATCCCACCTCCGTTAAGTGTGGGACCTCTGTTAAGTGTCCAACAAAAAGTTTAACTTTTGACTCATCAGACCAGCACAGACATGCCACAGGCTCTTTTGTGATGTCCTGACCTGCCTTGTCAGTTGTTTTGACTTTGCTGTTACTCTATTCTGTTCAGCTCTTCTATAACTGAAATCACTTTGATTGGTAATTGTTGCTCCACCTTTATCTAATTCAGTGCTGCTGATTTGTCTGATTCAGCGTAAAAAAAAATTGTCTATAGAAATGATTTATTCATAACAGCCAATTTTCCCCACTTTCTGAAGCAGGTGAAGAATATTTCCATGCCATTATCATTCTTTAATATTATAGTATACTATATTACTATATATTTAATACTTAAATACTATATCAGGCTTTAATTCTATACTACTATTAAATACTGTACTACCATTCATCTGTTTTACCGCAGTGCACTGCAGTGCAATTGACTTACTGCCAGTACTAACTTTGACCATCAGTGAGATTTTTTTCTTTAGTTTCTGAAATAAACATATCATCATGTCACAGTATATAAGCATATAACAGTATACCAATAGTTAGTCTTAAAATGACATTGCAAAACAAAATACTGCCACAGGCTTTGAAGTTGATGACTTTGAACTTTTCCCTATGTTGGGTATAAATTTGGTTCAGTATTCAGTTACCAATTTGATTTTTAAAGGTTCTTTCTTTCTGAAAGGCAATTACTGATGGTACAAATTAGAAATAAAAATTTAATATGGAAGTCAGTTTAAGTGTGACTCCTTATACACTTAAAACTCTTGATCCCAGTATAGCTCCCATGTCATCATGTCGAAACCTCTGCATTTAACCCACACACACAATCTATGGGCCTAGTCCCTAACCAATAGGCCACCGCTAGCCCTATACAGATACAACCATCTTTGGCTTCATCATACACAATGAAATGGCAAACAGACTGGAAGTAAACACATTAACTAACTTTTCTCTTGTTCTTAATAAAACTAAAGGGATGACCATGGACTTCAGGAGATTGCAAGTAGGAAAGTCCCTGTCTATTCACAATGATGATGCTGAGGCTTAAAGGGTTAGCAGCTTAAAGTTTCTAGGTGTGGACATTGTGTGGCCTAGTGGTTAGGGAGTTGGCCACATGATTGGAAGATTGTGGGTTAAAACCCCTTCCCAGTAGGTTGGTCTGAGGTACCCTTGAGCAAGGTACTGTCCCTGTCACTGCTCCCTCCACCGCTTTCATAGCTGCCCACTGCTACGGTGTTTGTGTGCATGGGTTAAATGCAGAGGTCCACTTTCGTTGTGGTTCACTGTGTGATGTGCTGTGACCTCACAATGACAAGAATAGTCACTTTCACAGTCAAGAAACCCTTTTTCCGGGAAAACTGGGGAAGTTTGACATGAATACCAACATCTTCATAAATCCCTGCAGAGTGACAGAGGTGTCACAGAATGTCACTGGGTAGTGTGTCTGTCATTCCCTAAATCTTCCCTTAGCAGTGCTCCAGAATTCACCAGCATCATCAAGGACCACTGCCACCTAGCACGCAGACTGTTCTCCTTGTTACCATCTGGCAGGCGAGATAGGAGCTTGGCTTCATGAACTACTGGACTCAAGACTTTTTTTTACCACCACGCCATCAGGTGTCTCAGTTTACAAATCTAAGTATCTGACATTCCCTCTGTTTACTGCTACTACTGATCAGTCAATCTGTTTCTATAAAACACATTTCATTGTACTGTTGACTCACTGTTAACCTACACATGACTAATAAAACTGAACTGAACATGAAAGGTAGCAAAAAAATAATTTTGTTTGATTTTATTTTAAATGTTATTTTGAATTTTTGTTTGAACTATTGAATTAGCTTGAAAAAGTACATAATAAATAAAGTGGGTTTTGATTTTAAACAGAGTCTAAGTTTCTTTTGAACTGCACCTTGCATTATCTCGGAATTTCCATCATTCCAGTTTTCCTCCTTTCAATGAACAGACAGGACAAAACAACCAAACAGTTGCAAACCATCAGTTTAGGACATTTTTGATTGCCACTGTATGATGTCACTTTTCAAACATTTCATGTATATCTTGCTAAAATCTTGGCACTGATGTATGTCATAGCACCGTGGAACTCAGGAGATCTGCTTTACTGCACTTTAGTTCCCACCTACATATTACATGCTGCCTTTTTATCTAACACTGAAGCAGCATGTTATAGGCTCTGCAGGGGTGTAGACCTTCACAAACAAGGTTGGTGACCTTTAATGACCATCACTTTAATAAGTGATAGTAGAATGAAAACAAGATAGTATACTGGAGTCTAGAATATCTGAAAAAATGCTAAAAAAAAAAAAAAAAGCTGCTGCTGATCAGCTATTGCTATGGGGAATATTTTTGCCGTAACCATTATTTCATTAACTAAGTTGCATTATAAATCAATTTCTAAAAACAAAACAAATCAGAATAAAATAACACTGTTTATTCATGCGTTCACAATATGTACAAGAGGGTACATTGAAAAGTATAAATGAATTTTTCATGTCTAGAACAAATGAAACACTCACAATCTATTGTAATTTGCCCAATAGAAACATGAATTTCCAATAATCTTCATATACCACTTCTGGGCTATGTACATGAAACAGTGACACAATAGCGTCCAGGACATGTGATATTTCAAAGGCATGTACCTTCAGGCTGTGTTATGTATATACATTGTAACCATATGCAATGTAGTTTTTGGTGTGGTTCCCCTGTAGCCACCATGCTCATTAACTTCTAACTCTTGAATACACCTGAGGTCTACAGGTGTCTTGCTACTATGGCTGCAATGAAGAGGAATATGCCCAGTAACTTTGGAAAATAATCCTGAATTTGGTTCAAAGTTACTAGAAAACATAGAATTAAGGTAGTATCTGCCATGAGCCAAAAGAGTACACACCAGTTGTCTCTCAAAGTACAATCAGTTCAGTCTGAACTGAAGTACATTACAGTTCATTGTAGTAGGCCATCTGTCTGCCTTTTTACTTTTTATAGGCAATGAGCACTAGTTGAATCACTTACAACCAATATTATGCATTTAAATACTTCCTGAATGAGAAGAGATTTGTGTGAGGTCCATGTGCTTGTGTAGCTAGTACAACAGCATACTGTATTTACACCTACACTAAACTAGCCAGAATTGATCTGCAAGGAATTTTAGAAGATAAAAGCTATAGTACATATATGAGACAGGGGAGTTTCAACAACACAAACTAGCTGTACCTGATTTGTAGCCTGAAAGGTGAGACAAATTCTGTTTCTTGATCTAACCAGCAACAGGCCAGAAGTCATCTTCCTCACCATTATGAAGACACCATTTTGGCTGTTTGCTGAATATTCGCAAGACAACGAAACATGTAAAGTGCTGCAGAGAAATGTTCAAAATTCTGGCAAGAAGCAAAAGATTTGGAATCTACATGGTTTGAGAGAGAGACTTTTTTCCTGTCAAACTGGTGTACGTTACCATTTTTCGAAGCATTGCAATCAAAAGGGAAAGCCCCTCTCTTTTTTTGCCACTTCAGAAGACCAAGGACCACACAAAGCAAGGAGACTACAGGGACTGTCTATTTTATATTCTTCACCATACTCACAAAATATAGCTTTTTTTCTTTTGAAAGGGTACAAAAAAACCATGCTCACAGACATTTTGTACACCAGAGTATGATTTGTTAGCGTGTGCTGCAAGCCAAAGCATGGTGTTGTTTTCTCTAGAATCTGTGATGGAAGGCAGATCCTGGTCTACAGCCCTTCCTCATGTGTTCCTTGTCTAATCCATGTTAATGGGACACCTATACAATGCTTCATAAGACCAGGATCGTCCCTCCCTCCAGTCCACCTTTGATGTCAAACTTTTCTCTCTACTTAAGTCTATCTGTGCCTTCTCTGGTCTCCTTGTTCTTCCTCATCCTGCATTCTCCTCTTGCTCTTCCCTAATGCCCTGCTCCCAGGTTGAGCGGTGAGGAGGAAATATTCTGCGTGGAAGGGGCACTGGGTGTACCCCCAACACTTCCTCCTCTCTTGGGCTGGGTTTAGGGGGTAGAGCTGGTTGTCCGGCCCGGCGCAAAGAGGCATGGTGGTGTAGGTGGTGGTGGTGGTCCTGCATGGGGTTGAAACCCGCTTGGCGTAGCTGACAAGGCCGTTGGGCCTCAATCGCTTCGGCTTCTGGGCTGTAGAGGCCATGTTCAGTAGCGGTGCCATAGTGGCCGTGGCCATGGCCATACTGAGTGTGCTCAGGAATAGAAGGGTAGTGCATATGCTCATGCTCAGGCACTCCACTGAAATGCACATGATACTGTGAGCTCAGGTGCTCATCAGGGCTCCAGTAATGCACAGGTGCAGCATCAACAGGTTTGTCATGGCGGCCGGGTGTGTCACCATGGCTCACAACAGAGCAGTCATGACGAATGGAGGGGTCACTCTGAGTGTTGTCATGACGACTGGGTGTATCAGCATGACTGTGTACGCTCTCACTGAGGGAAGAGACGCCACTGCTTGCGCTTCCAGACAGAGTAGAGTTGCTGCCACCCAAAACTGACACGGGACTGGTGGGAGAACCTGGGATCGGGTGAAGAGGGGACTGGGAAAGATGGAAAAGAAACAAAAAAATCAGAATATGTGTATTTTTAATTATTTGAATGTAGGCACTTTTTAAATGATTAAATTAAATAATTAAATAGATTTTAATTATTTAAATAAATCACAATTAAATAAAATATCCTAATTCAATTACTGAAGTTATCTGTCTTGAGGTTATCTGCCTTCTAATTTAGTTTCCATTCTGTACTTTTATTTTAAATTGCATTTTTGCCTGTGTGATATAAGTAAGGAAATCAGAAAGGGGGCAAATACTTTTCACAGCATTGAAAAATGGCAATAGATGGTTAAATTAAAGCTAAATTAAAGTTTATAGATATACCTTGAATGTGTGTACTAAACCTGTTGTGAGTTTGAACGGTATACGTTATATGTTATACGGTATACGTTTCCAGAAGACCAGAAGTGAAAGTGACACGGTATACATTATACGGTATACGTTTCCAGAAGACCAGAAGTGAAAGTGACAGCCCTTGTCATTGCGAGGTCACAGCACAGCAGACAGTGAACCACAACGAAATTGGACCTCTGCATTTAACCCATGCACACTCAAACACCGTGCAGCAGTGCGCAGCTATTGAAAGCGCCCGGGGAGCAGTGACGGGGACGGCACCTTGCTCAAGGGTACTTTCAGATACACAAAACCTATTGGGAAGGGGTTTGAACCCCTGATCATGCGGCTAACGCGCGAACCACTAAGCCACCGCTGCAGTTGTTTTTTAGTTTTGTGTATCTGAAAGGCATGAAACACTGTGTTCTCTTCCGTATAATATATCCAGATTGTGGAACTTAGAAGGCATCAAGAATGATCTGATCCATGTATATGCAACACATTTACATTTACGGCATTTAGCAGACGCTATTATCCAGAGCGACTTCCATGTCCTAATTACAGGGACAATCCCCCTGGAGCAACTCAGGGTTAAGGGACCCATGGTGGTGCCAGAGGTGGGATTTGAACCTGGGACCTCTTGAGCCATAGGTCCTTAGGCAAGTATCCTACCACTGGACCACCGCCACCCTGAGAGCAACACTGCTCTCCTTTGCCCTGTGTACTTCTATTGACCATTATACACACAGACGGATGTTGCTGTAATATAAGGATTTAATAGTTTTTTCTGAATACTGAAGCTTGATAGGATCTTAATTTTTTAGACCACAGATTTTATACAGAGAAGGAGAAAAGTCCAGCTGTATGCTGTATTACCTTTCTGACTGAGCGTGCAAGCAAAACTGGCGGAAGTTCATTCATCTGCTGCTGGAATGTGTCAAAGTGCATCAGAAAGTGACCTGCACAGACACAACGACATACACAACATATCCAGATGTCAGAATGGCAGTCTGTGTGCATATCAGCATCTGGAATAGTTCATGATTTTGAGAACAAAAGTGTGTTGCTTTTAAATATTCTAAAACTGCTTGTACTGAGACCCTATTTACACCTTGCCATTTGAGGAGTGTTTAGGATCAGTAATAAACAGTGCCCTTAAATATAAAAAATATAGGCACCACTAGAAAATATACAAAATCCTATTTATTATACTTTAATCTTCCATTCAAAAATGAAAAAAAAAAGTGACCTATATTTTTGTAATGTGGCGGGGTGCGGCAGGACGTCAACACAGAGCCAGGAGTCAGGAACATAACTTTATTTGTAACATTTATAACATTTTTTATTTATAACATAGTTATTAAACCAAGATACAAGGAACTATCGTACTATTGAACTACAATAGCAAAACAAGATACCAGGAATTACCAAAACCGCTTCGCCTTTGTGAATGAGCCACGCTCTGCTCTGACTCATTGGGGCTTAAATAGCCAGTGAAGCACACCTGTCAGAACAGTCAGAACAGAGCGCCCTCTATCATACCCAAAATGAAACCTACCTGACTGGGACAATTTTACATAAAGTGACTGAAAGAACAAAGCCTAATTCTTATCATACATTTTTTGCAAAAAGTGCGCCATAATTATTTGCAACCCTTAAAATCCTACTCTATCTAAACTCTATCTTAACAACTCTGAGTCTTTGCCTATTATGCTGAATGAGAGTGAAAATGGATTTTTGATATGATAAATAAAACACAGCGTCCGACTAAAATCAAATGTTCACTGCTGAATGTTCGCACCTTAGGAAACAAGGCAGTGCTTATTAATGAGATGGTACTCGACACAAAGTCAGATATCTGTCTACTGACTGAAACTTGGCTTAGACCCACTGACACCATCCCCTTAGTGGAAGCCTCCCCTTATGGGTTCTCGTACCTGCATAAATCACGCTCAGTAGGACGTGGTGGTGGCCTGGCTGCAATTTTTGATGAATCATTTAAGGTTGATTCAAAAACTACTGAGAGCTTCCACACATTCGAAGTGATGCTGCTAAGGATTAGGTCTGATTTAGCGCTCCATATCCTATTAGTTTATAGACCTCCAGGACCATATGCTGCCTTTATTAATGAATTTGGCAATCTGCTCTCTGACTTGGTTGTTAGGTTTACTAGATTCGAGATGCTAGGCGACTTTAACATACATGTTGATACAGAGACGGATGCAGGTGCCAAAAGCTTCTTAACGCTCCTCGATTCTGTGTGTTGCACCCAGCATATATCAGGACCTACCCATGTACAAGGACACACGCTAGATCTAATTATCTCGTATGGACTTGACATTGATACTGTACTGGTCCACTCCTTAAATAAACTTTTTTCCGACCATTCTTTAATCACGTTTGATTAATATGTCTCCACCGTACCTCAGTGAAAGGACTAGTACAACACGACACCTAAATAGGGCTAAATGTGTTCAGTTTATGGAGGCCGTAACAGAGATAGACTTCACCGGTAACAAAACTGTTAATGACATCACCGACATGTACAATACAGTAGTTGGGCAGATCCTTGTACAGGTAGCCCCAATTAAGATAAAGAAGGTAAGAACTATCAGGCACTCTCCCTGGTTCAATGATCACACACGGGCTGCTAAGCGGGAGTGCCGTAAGCTAGAACGCAGATGGAAGACAACAGGTCTCCAAGCCTCTCAGGCTCTATGGTCTGCTAAACTAAAACAATATAAGAAAGCTCTATATAGTGCTCGCACTGAGTACTATTCAAAGCTTATTGAAAACAACAAGCATAACCCCTGCTATTTATTTCAGACACTAGCTCAGCTAACAGACAAAACTGATAAAAGGCAAGCGTGTAGTATTACTAACGATAGGTTTCTTAAGTTTTTTAATGATAAAATTAACAACATTAGGCTCCAAATGTGCCCTATTAGCCCTCGAATTAATCCACTACCAGAACAGTGCTCACAATATTTTTGTGATTTTAATCTCATTGATAACTCTGAGCTATTTTCCGTTATAACCAAGGCAAAGTCCACAACCTGTCGGTTAGATCCCATTCCAACCAAGCTCCTGAAGGAATCCTTAGGAATACTATCAACACCTATACTTGATATCATGAATGCATCCTTGGCCTCAGGTGTAGTCCCCAATCAGTTTAAAACAGCAGTGGTTAGACCACAGCTTAAAAAACCTAACTTGGACCCTCGCTCACCAAGTAATTATAGACCTATCTCTAATGTCCCGTTTCTCTCTAAGATTCTAGAAAAACTAGTTGCGAGACAACTGCAGTCATATCTAGACACTCATAACCTCTTAGATAAATTCCAATCAGGCTTCCAGCTTGGCCATAGCACAGAAACTGCTCTAACTAGAGTGGTGAATGATATAATGGTCTCGAGTGATGCAGGAAACATCACTGTTCTTGTTCTCTTAGATCTTAGTGCTGCGTTCGACACGGTAGATCACTCCATTTTAGTAAATAGGCTTCACTCCACTGTCGGCATTAGCGGAACAGCCCTTAAATGGTTCAACTCCTATCTTACAAACCGTTACTACTTCATCCAAATGGATGATTATGGCACCCCCTCACCTATGTCACTAGTTAACTATGGAGTCCCACAAGGGTCGGTGTTGGGCCCAGTGCTCTTCTCCCTCTACATGCTCCCACTAAGCACTATTATACAGAAGCATAAAGTTAGTTACCACTCTTACGCTGATGACACTCAGCTATACTTATCTTTTAAATCATGTGATAAAGCATCAACCGGCACCTTAATTAGCTGCCTCAGTGATATTAGGGATTGGATGAATAACAACTTCCTCTCACTAAACCCCGAAAAAAACTGAGCTGCTCTTGTTTTGTAGTAGCGATGTAGACAGGGCCAACTTCATTTCGCACCTTCGGAACATTGCCAAACTACGGCGCTTTCTGTCAATGGAAGACACGGCAAAAGTAGTACATGCATTTGTATACAGTAGATTAGATTACTGTAATGCCCTACTTTCTGGAAGCTCTCAGGGCACATTAAGCACCCTACAGCGCATTCAGAACACAGCCGCTAGGATTGTTAGCAGGAGCAGGAAGTACGACCACATAACTCCCATACTCTCCTCGCTTCACTGGCTTCCTGTTAGGTACAGGGCTGACTTCAATGTCCTCCTCTTAACCTACAAGGCACTTAAAGGTCTTGCCCCAATATACCTAACCGAACTGCTTAATACTAATACACCTAACCGCCCACTTAGATCCCAGAATAAAGATCTCCTAATTGTCCCTCGCATAAATAAATGTATAGGAGGACGAGCTTTCAGTTACAGGGCCCCTAGATTGTGGAACAGCTTGCCTGCTTCTGTACGGGATGGCGATTCAGTCTCAGTCTTTAAATCACGGCTGAAGACTTACTTCTTTAGTTTAGCTTACCCGCACCAATCACCATAGTGCACCATTACTAATGTCGCTGGTGCTGCTGTACATGCCATCGCACTGTTGTTTCATTTCTGTGTTTATCACTACTGGATCCTGCTCATTACTGACCCCCTCATTCCATTTCTCTCCCCACATGTCCGGGTGGGCCCACTGTGGTCATCACCTGAGTCCAATGCCGAGCTACCATCTGGTCTGTGTGATGCATCTGATGCGCCAAGGGACCCTGGTGGCTCATCGGTACCTGGAAGAAATTTGGGACTCCTCACTGATCCTGGAGTCTAAAACCTAACTAACTTTGTACTGTTAGTATACCCAAGGGGGTTGGGTAGCCGGTTGACCTTGGACCCTCAGAGGTTTTTTTCTCCACATAGTGGAGTTTTTGGTTCCTCTCCTCCGTAGTCGTCCGGCTTTAACATCTATTACTGTAACCTGTTCCATCATCGACCTTCAATGTAAAGTGCCTTGGGGCAACTTTGTTGTAAAAGGCGCTATACAAGAATAAATTGAAACTGAAATTGAAATATGTGCAGCTCAACCACCTTTTGTTGCATAATCTTTTCTTTATGTGACGCATAACTAAGGGAAGTCACTTCTTATTTATGGGCCAGTAAAAAAGTGTTCCTTATCAATTTTGTAAGTTTTAAAACAATTTATGGATGACAATATATTTTTACTTTCAAGAGAAATTTTACTTTTTTACTTTCAAAAGAATTTCAAGGGATGTCAACAATTTTTGATAGATTTTTGATGAAGCCACTTTAAATGAAATATTTTGGGCTAATTTAATGTCTGTTAAGCAGGTGATGCTTCCTACTCAAAATTGGTTGTGTAAGATGCTTTAAAGTTTGAATGGCAATTTACTTGTTTTTGCAATGCAGCACCTACAACATATTTGTGTGTGTATCTCTTACCCTGTGGAAAAGTGCGAGAAGAGCTGTGTGGTGCTGTCAGAATGCTAGGGTTTTGCAGGTATGACCCTGCTTCTCCATCCAAACTCCAGCCGCTGGGTACTGTAGGTAATCCTTGGGGGCATGAAGATAAAACATACTACATAAGAGAAGGTACAGTACAATAGAATTTAAAGAGGCAATGTGCACAGAATGTGTGTGCCTTTGACATACACACACACACACATACACAGGTAAACATACAGAAAGGATGAATTAGTATGTACTAATTAGTATGTGAAGTATGTACCTCGGTCAGTGAGGCCTGGATGGGGATCAGTACATGGTTTGCATGGACTATGCTGTTGTAGAATAGAACGTTGAAGGTTGTTCATCTACAAATACAAAACACAAAGGTGATCCAGTGGATAAACATAAACCTAAACATAAGTGGAAATATAGGAACAGTTCATTTTGATTTAAATGTAGTTTGATTCAAATAAAAACACTATACAACCTCATATGAAACATATTTACTGGTCATGTTCCTGACAAGTAAAATCAGATTTCAGATGCCAAAAAGATCTGATTAAACAGTATAATTTTTAAAAATGTTTAAATGTAAAGAAATGTTTAGTACCTGTCCATTCTCATTGTTGCTATAGTAAACAGCATTGTTAGATCTCTCCCTATGGGGAGGCAACAATATCAGCATCTCACGGTTATTCTTGTTCTTATCAGAGAGTGAGGGAGAACCTGAGTGAGAGAAAAAGAGACAGTTTGAAAAAGCATGGAAGACAGGAGTTAGGGAGTATGATGAAAGAAAATATAGAGACGCCAAGACAGATTCAGCTGAAGTCACTAGATGGATTCACATCATTAATCCTTGGAACTCCTTCATACTTTAAGAAGTTTTATTGAAATAACCAGTTAGATGAGAGACAGGTTTGCTAGAAAACACAAACTGTGGATTCACCAGGGCTTACTTTTTGTAGTCCTGTGTTGGAGCAGTGGTTTCAAAACTATGGATCACACAAAATGCCTAGAAATGTCTTTTTTTTTTTCCAGAAAGGCAGAGCTAAATATGGGTCACTTTAAATTACAATACACTATTTCTGCAGAGCAGTGCTTTGGACTGCCAATCATTTCTGATGATTGGCAAATCTTCAAAGGGCATTTAAGCTTTATGTATCTAGAATGAAGATACAAGGGTGTAGTCATATCACTAAAAATTTCAAGGCTTTTTTTCTGCTGTTTCTACAAGCTAAGCTCCCCTTTGTCACTACTGAGGTACTACACAAACATTCACTGTTCTGCATGTATGCCACCATAGCGCTCCTTGTTTCTGGTGCTTACATTCACTGGGGTACGGCAAAATCAGGGTGTTGGAACATTCATGATCATTATTCTAGTATTTTTGTGGCATGTGATGGGACTGAAAGGTTTGAAAGACTTTGATCAGTAAAATGATGTTGTTCATTTTACTAAATTTTTGGTGATTTATTTTATTTAATTACTAGCTCTACATTTGGGTCCTGACATGAAAAGAGTTTGGGAACTCTATAGTCTGTTGAAAAAAAACTGTGTGATGTATCTGTGATGTGTGACATACGATATACTGTTTTACCTCTAGCGCTAGAAGGGGCGGAGTTTATCATCTGTGAAGAAGAGGAACGAATGGAGCTGAGGCTTGAGGATGAGGGACTAGGCTGCAGAAAACAAGCCAAAAATGGTTAACAAGGATATGTGATCTGGCATAGCGTTTAGTATAGGGTTAATCATCTGAGAAGTTAATGTTTACCTGCATGAGTTGAGTGTCATCTGGTTGGTCCATAAGCCCATCTGTCAAAATCATCAATGGCCCGCCCTCAGTGGAGGGGTGTGAGGAAGGGAGCCGAAGAGAGCCAAGAGGGCTGAGATGGTGAAGCATGGGATGGTAAAGCAAGAGGTGGGCATTAAAAAATCAGCAAGAACATTAGTAAAATAAGTCTGAATTAGTCCATAAAATAATAGGGCAGTTTAACAGTGAATCTAGGAGGATCTGTCCTATTAAAAGAGGAGATTAGTTGTTTTTTTTTTTTATAGGTACATGTCTTGTCTATAAAATGCTAGGGCTTGTTTTCACAAAGCAGTCATAAAGAGTGATATGATAGCTAAACAGTTTTTTACCGTAATGCTTAAGTAACAGACAAAGGGTCTTAATGTGTGCCTCACCTGTGTCTGTGAATTATTCGATTACTTTCAGGACTTGGTGGCAGGACCCTCATACCTGAGGGACAGAAACGTTCAAGTGCAGCAACACCCTGCATTCAAATCAGACAAAGACATGCACATTATTCCAATTTTGCCATTTTAATTTACTGTTCCCTTTAACTCCTCCTTGAACCGCCACCTTATCGTGGTGGAGGGGTTTTCGTGTCCCAATGATCCTGGGAGCTATGTTGTCCGGGGCTTTATGCCCCTGGTAGGGGCACCCAAGGCAAACAGGTCCTAGGTGAGGGAAGAGACAAAGAGCGGTTCAGAGGACCTCTTATGATGTATAAAAACTTTGGAAGACGTTCTCCCTCGCCCGGACGTGGGTCACCGGGGCCTCCCTCTGGAGCCATGCCTGGAGGTGGGGCCTGCTGGCGAGCGCCTGGTGGTCGGGCCTTCACCCATGGGGCCCGGCCGGGCTTAGCCCGAAGAGGCAACGTGGGTCCCCCTTCCCATGGGCTCACCACCTGTGGGAGGGGCCAAAGAGGTCGGGTGCGTTGTGAGCTGGGCGGTGGCCGAAAACGGGGGCCTTGGCAGTCTGATCCTCGGCTGCAGAAGCTGGCTCTAGGGACGTGGAATGTCACCTCTCTGGTGGGGAAGGAGCCTGAGCTAGTGCGCGAGGTTGAGCAGTTCCAGCTAGATATAGTTGGACTCACCTCGACGCACAGCTTGGACTCTGGAACCAGTCTCCTTGAGAGGGGCTGGACTCTTTTCCACTCTGGAGTTGCCACCGGTGAGAGGCGCCGAGCAGGTGTGGGCATACTTATTGCCCCACGGCTTGGGGCCAGTACATTGGGGTTTACCCCGGTAGATGAGAGGGTGGCGGCCCTCCGCCTTCGGGTCGGGGGAGGGGTCCTTAGTGTTGTCTGCGCTTATGCGCCAAACAGCATTCTGGACTACCCACCCTTTCTGGGGTCTCTGGAGGGGGCGCTAGAGAGCGTCCCTCCTGGTGACTCCATCGTTTTGCTGGGGGACTTCAATGCTCACGTGGGTAATGACAGTGACACCTGGAAGGGCATAATTGGGAGGAATGGCCCCCCCCGATCTGAACCAGAGCAGTGTTTTTTTATTGGACTTTTGTGCTCGTCACGGATTGTCCATAACGAACACCATGTTCAGGCATAAGGATGTCCACATGTGCACCTGGCACCAGGACACCCTAGGCCGCAGTTCAATGATCGACTTTGTGGTCGTGTCATCGGACTTGCGGCCCCATGTCTTGGACACTCGGGTAAAGAGAGGGGCGGAGCTGTCAACCGACCATCACCTGGTGGTGAGTTGGCTTCGTTGGTGGGGGAGGATGCCGGTCAGACCTGGTAGGCCCAAACGCATCGTGAGGGTCTGCTGGGAACGTCTGGCAGAGTCCCCTGTCAGGACAAGCTTCAACTCCCACCTCCGTCAAAGCTTTAACCACGTCCCGGGGGAGGTGGGGGACATTGAGTCTGAATGGACTCCATTGTCAAGGCGGCTGACCGGAGCTGTGGCCGGGAGGTGGTCGGTGCCTGTCGCGGTGGCAACCCTAGAACCCGTTGGTGGACACCAGCGGTGAGGGATGCCATCAAGCTGAAGAAGGAGTCCTACCGGGCCTTTTTGGCCAGTGGGGCTCCGGAGGCAGCTGATAGGTACCGACAGGCCAAGCGGAATGCGGCTCTGGTGGTTGCTGAGGCAAAAACTCGGGCATGGGAGGAGTTTGGAGAGGCCATGGAGAAGGACTTCCAGACGGCTTTGAGGAAATTCTGGTCCACCATCCGGCGTCTCAGGAGGGGAAAGCAGTGCACGGTCAACACAGTGTATAGTGGGGATGGTACGCTGCTGACCTCGACTCGGGACGTTGTGGGTCGAGGTGGACTCTTCCATCTCTGGGGTCGAGGTTGCCAAGGTGGTCAAAAAGCTCCTTGGTGGCAGGGCTCCGGGAGTGGATGAGATCCGCCCAGAGTTCCTCAAGGCTCTGGATGTTGTAGGACTGTCATGGCTGACACGCCTCTGCAACATCGCATGGACATCGGGGACGGTGCCTCTGGATTGGCAAACCGGGGTGGTGGTCCCCCTCTTTAAGAAAGGGAGTGGGAAAGTCTATTCAGGGGTCCTGGAAAGGAGGGTCCGTCGGATAGTCGAACCTCAGATCCAGGAGGAGCAATGTGGTTTTCGTCCAGGTCGCGGAACAGTGGACCAGCTCTACACCCTTAGCAGGGTCCTGGAGGGTGCATGGGAGTTTGCCCAACCAGTTTACATGTGCTTTGTGGACTTGGAGAAGGCATTCGACCCTGTGGGGGGTACTCCGGGAGTATGGGGTATCGGATTCCCTGTTAAGGGCTGTCCGGTCCCTGTACAACCGGTGTCAGAGCTTGGTCCGCATTGCCGGCAGTAAGTCGGACCTGTTCCCGGTGAGGGTTGGACTCCGCCAGGGCTGCCCTTTGTCACCGATCCTGTTCATAACTTTTATGGACAGGATTTCTAGGCGCAGCCAGGGCGTTGAGGGGGTCCGGTTTGGTGGGCTCAGGATTGGGTCTCTGCTTTTTGCAGATGACGTTGTCCTGTTGGCCTCATCATGCCGTGACCTTCAGCACTCTCTGGATCGGTTCGCAGCCGAGTGTGAAGCGGCTGGGATGAGAATCAGCACCTCTAAATCTGAGGCCATGGTCCTCAGTCGGAAAAGGGTGGAATGCCCTCTCAGGATTGGGAGTGAGACCTTGCCCCAAGTGGAGGAGTTTAAGTATCTTGGGATCTTGTTCACGAGTGAGGGTAAGATGGAGCGGGAGATCGACAGGCGGTTCGGGGCAGCTTCTGCAGTGATGTGGGCTCTGCATCGGTCCGTCATGGTGAAGAAGGAGCTGAGCCAGAAGGCAAAGCTCTCAATTTACCAGTCGATCTACGTTCCCACCCTCACCTATGGTCACGAGCTGTGGGTAGTGACCGAAAGAACGAGATTGCGAATACAAGCGGCCGAAAAGAGTTTCCTCCGCAGGGTGTCTGGACTCTCCCTTAGAGATAGGGTGAGAAGCTCAGCCATCCGGGAGGGGCTCAAAGTAGAGCCGCTGTTCCTCCCCATTGAGAGGAGTCAGATGAGGTGGCTCGGGCATCTGATTAGGATGCCCCCTGGACGCCTCCCTGGTGAGGTGTTCCGGGCACGTCCCACCGGAAAGAGACCCCGGGGAAGACCCAGGACATGCTGGAGAGACTATGTCTCTCGGCTGGCCTGGGAACGCCTTGGGATCCGCCCGGAGGAGCTGGAAGAAGTGGCCAGAGAGAGGGAAGTCTGGGCATCCCTGCTGGAGCTGCTGCCCCCGCGACCCAACCTCGGATAAGCGGAAGAAAATGGATGGATGGATGGATGTTCCCTTTAAGCAATGCAATTTCGAAATGCTGCCCATTTTAAAGAAACAAGATTAGGCAAGTGTAGTTTTAAAGGAGTATTGAATGTTTGTCATAATTTTTTGGAATTAATGATAATTCTCAGGTGGCACTATTCTTATATCTTTTCATTTCCATTTCCCCAGAAAGAGGAACACAGGCTAATTTTCCCCAGGGTCTTCAAGAACAGTATTATCAAAATCTGTACTCCTACACACCCACAATGCATTAGGACTGTTTTGCACAATGGTTACGCTGTTTCAAAACCGACTGTGTCTCTTTGTCTGTTAGCACATTTAAGCCTAGATGTGTGAGTGAACCATGCCTAAGTCAACTTGTTCTTCTGGGTTGAGACTGTGTTTGTGGCCTTGTTGGAGACATTGGGATCATTAAACTGATGGCAGGTAAAGATGTGATTGTAATCTGTATTCTCCTAAGCAAACAAGCATTAGGATTTCACTTCTTTCACTTCCTTTCTTTCCTTGCAGCGCATGTCTGTCACCACACAGCTTTTACCGCATGGGTTGGGATGTGAAGTGGATGTGACCTCCTATAGCTCTGCCTACAATGCCATGAGCATGAAAAGGCTCAATGTCTGCACAATCCAGCACTTATCTTTCTTGAAAGGGATAATTAGTGAGAACTATTTGTTCCACGTGTTAGCATTGCATTCACACAATATGGGTCAAAGCTGTCTCACTTGGCACTAGTTGAGACAGCTCTGGCATTAGGTAAGACATTACTTTTCTTCATAGCAAGAGCTACACTAAGTCAAAAAAAAATCAAACCCTTTGACCTATTCACAGTGCTTGTGTAAAACTATAAAAGGTGAGACTAGAACAGCTTGGACATGTCACAGCTGGAGAGGCAAGCAGCACATCTGGTGTGTCTCGATTCTTGGTAGACCCTGGGCATATTTGCAAGAGCAGGTTCTCCTTCCTGTTGAAACTGGATGGATATGTGCCCATCATAGTGAGAGGTGCACTTAGCTCTGAAATCAGAGTGTTCCAAGCCCTATCCTTCAAGCTGAAAGAAAGATGTTAACACCACTTCTTAGAAGGCAGTGGTGTACTGTTCACAGCTGAGCTAACAGGGTGGCCTACATTAACATTTACAGGCCACCCTGTTAGCTCAGCTGTGAACAGTTTACACTAAAGTGCAATTCTGTCATAACTGAGCTTTCTGAGTGTCACGCCCACCACCGTGTCCAGGCCAGGGGTGACGGCCTGATCCCCGGAATATTAAACCAGAGATACGCACTCACCCGTACTCGTCACCTTTGATCACCTGCACCTGGGTAACTGAGTATTTCAAGCCTGCCAGCCCAACCCAGACTCGTCCGTTCACCATTATTTTTGAATGTCTGTATCTGTGAACACTGCTTGGTTTTTGTGTCAGATTAAACTCCTGTATCCTGAAGGAAGCTACGCATTTGTGCCTTGATTCTAGTCGAGACGTTGACAGTTGAACAGACCTTCGATTTACAAGGCACAGCGAGCAGGACTCCTTCGGGAGGTGCTCCGGGCTCTGACGAGGAGGTTCGCCAGAGGGTACAGGACCACGACCAGATTTTAGTGCAGCTAACGTCCATGGTTAGCACGCTCCTACAGCGGACGGAGCAGCTGGAGGTCACGGGACCCACGGCAGCCGCACAGGCTTCTCCCCCCCCTGCAGTTCGCTCAGCCACAAGTCCCAGCGGTAAGCCACATCGCCCTTCCCGAGCGCTACGTGGGCGATCCTTCGGCATGTGATACGTTCTTGGTGGCATTTGATATGTATTTCGTACAATACCCACAGCTAACTGATCTGGATAAGATCAGAGCGATTACTGGAAGGCTCGCCGGGCGCGCTGCGGAATGGGGGAACGGCTGTTTGTGCAAGAGGCGGAGAAACAGTGAGTACATACAATCGCTTTTCGTCCCAATTTCGGACGGTATTCGATCATTCGCGGAGGCAGCACCCCCCACTGCAGCACCTCAGAGTCCGCGCAGAGACCACAGTCCTCTGGAGCCGATGGAGCTCAGCAGGACCCGAGACAGGAGGGACAGGAGGGAGCGTAGGGTGGAAAGGAAACTTTGTCTGTACTGTGGGGATCCTGGACACTGGAGAAGGGACTGCTCCCTGGCTACCAGGAGAAATACAGTACACACATTCAAGCATAGTTTGTCCAAACAATTTGCAGTGAAAATATCTGTAAGTTTTAACAATGTTTGTCTTTGTGTTCCAGCACTAATAGATTCTGAGTCGGCTGGCAACTTCATCTCGTCATCTCTGTCTACCAAACTGCACGTCCCCCTGTATCCCCTGTCACACTCAGTATCCGTAAAAGGAGTCGATGGTCGGCAACTGAATACAGGTGGTTTATCACAGGTGACGGGTCCCATAACCATTCAGTTGTCGCCTCTCACAGAGAAACTTTCACTATTGGTTTTACCACTTTCAGGTCATGAGATCGTGCTTGGTATCCCTTGGCTGACATCACACAACCCTGTCCTGGATTGGAGGACAGGGGAGGTAAAATCCTGGTCCTCGGAATACTCTTTGCACTGCGTCACTTCACTCCCTTGCCTCTCCACTTCAGTGGAGAGTCCCCTGGCACATCTGCCTTTGTCCATTCCCGCTGAATACAGGTCGATGAGAGAGATGTTCAGTGCAAAGAGAGCTACACAACTCCCTCCACACCGGCCATGGGATTGCGCGATTGAACTCCTGCCTGGTGTCCTCCTCGCTCTCGCATCTTTCCTCTCTCTGAGCTTGAGACGAGAGCGATGGAGGAGTATGTTACTGAGGCACTTTGACAGGGGTTCATCTTGCCATCCACATTGCCACATCACATGAGTTTTTCTTTGTGCAGAAGAAGGACGGTGGACTCTGGCCCTGCATAGCTTGTAGGGGACTGAATGCCGTCACCATAAAATACCATTATCCTCTCCCTCTTGTACCGTCGGCCCTTGAGCAGCTTCGAGGGGCCACCATCTTTATGAAGCTGGATCTCCGCAGTGCTCCGCAATCTGGTGCGGATTCATGAGGGAGACGAATGGAAGACGGCATTCAGCACTACAACAAGCCATTATATGTACCAAGTGATGCCATATGGCCTCAAAAATGCCCCCTCGATCTTCCAGTCATTCATCAACGATGTCCTGAGAGACATGTTGGGTCGATTTGTAGTCACCTATATAGATGACATCTTGATCTACTCTAAGGATTATGACACACATGTCTCCCAGGTACGTCTGGTGCTCTCCCGCCTCCTCAAACATGGGTTGTATGTCAAGGCGGAGAAATGTCAGTTCCACCTCTCCAAGGTTTCCTTCTTGGGGTACCGAATCGGTCCAAGAGGGATAGAGATGGAACAACAGAAGGTGACGGCAGACCTCAAACAATAAAACAACTCCAAAGTTTTCGCGGATTTGTGAATTTTTATAGAAGATTCATACGCAACTTTAGTTCCACAGCAGCTCCCTTGACCACCTTACTGAAAAGGTAACCTTCCTGCGTCGGCTGGAGGCTGGAAGCATGGGCGGCCTTCCTGGATCTGAAGCTGAAATTCACATCGGCACCCATCCTCAAACTGCCAGATCCAGGGAGGCCGTTCATGGTTGAAGTAGATGCATCCGAGGTAGGTCTAGGAGCTGTGCTGTCACAGTATCACGGGCAACCCGAGAAATTGTTACCCTGTGCCTTCTTCTCTTGTAGGTTGACCCCAGCGGAGGCCAATTATGTTTTTTAGGCGTCGAAGAGGGCCGTCGTGGCCGCTCCGGTGCAGTGGGACATTGAGCGTGACATCCTGCATGCGGGCGGAAGGACTTCGGCTCCACTGGGATGCCCTGCTGATAGAACATTTGTACCGGAGCGCCTACGCGGACCATTGATCAGGTGGGTCCACACCTCTCCTGCCTCAAGGCATCCAGGAATTAACCGCACAGGAGAGCAGCTGAAGAGAAGGTACTGCTGGCCCACCTTAATGCTGGGCGTTCGCACTTACATCTGCTCCTGCTCTACCTGTGCTAAGACTAGGACGCCCCGAGAGCTGCCAGCTGGTAAGTCATTCCCTCTGCTGGTGCCCACCCGACCGTGGACTCACGTTGCCGTTGATTTGGCCACGGATCTACCACAATCCCGTGGGTACATGTGCATATTGGTGGTGGTGGACCGGTTTTCGAAGGAATGTAGGTTCATCCCATTTGCTGCTCTCCCCTCTGCTCTGCAGGTCGCCGAGGCTCTGTTCCAGTACGTGTTCCGGTTTTACAGTTTCCTGGAGGACATCCTGTCTGACAGAGGTTCCCAGTTCACCTCTCAGGTCTGGCGCGCTTTCTTTCTTCGGCTGGGAACCACTGTCTCTTTGTCTTCCGGGTTTCATCCTCAGACCAACGGCCAGGCTGAACGAACCATAAAGGATTTGAACAGGTTCCTCTGGGCGTACTGTCACCACCGGCAACACGACTGGGCAGAGTTCCTCTACTGGGCAGAGTATGCAGAGTATTCCTCCACAGGGATGACCCCGTTTGAATGCATGCTGGGCTTTCAACCACCCCTCTGTCCCAGGGATCCCACACCCACGGACGTCATCAACTCCTGGTTTCACAGGGCTGAGCGAGTGTGGGAGAAGGCCCACGCACACATCGAGCAGGCGGTGCGCCGTCTCCGCCAATAAATAAGCTGGCAAGCACCGACGCGAGGCTCCTGACTTCAACCCGGGAGACAGGGTGTGGCTTTCCATCCGAGACCTCAACCTGTGGATGCCAATCAGGAAACTCAGTCCACGATTTATTGGAACTACAATATCTGGTAGACGGGCCAGAGGAGTGGAGCTGGGTCAGGTCCAAGGACATCCTCGACCCCCAACTGTGGCTCGACTTCCACCATAACCATCCTGGCCACCTCGCTCCTAAACCCAGAGGCCGACCCCCTCGACGCAGTAGACCCCCACTGCACCCTCCAGGCAAGGAGAATCCTGTAGCACGCCTGACCGGGCATCCGGAAGCCACCTCTGGGGGGTGATGTCACGCCCACCGCCGTGTCCAGGCCAGGGGCGAGGGCCCGATCCCCGGAATATTGAACCAGAGATTCGCACTCACCTGCACTCGTCACCTTTGATCACCTGCACCTGGGCCGAGTATTTTAAGCCTGCCAGCCCGACCCAGCCTCGTCCGTTCACCGTTATTTTTGAATGTCTGTATCTGTGATCACTGCTTGGTTTTGTGTCAGATTAAACGGATCCTGAAGGAAGCTACGCATTTGCGCCTTGATTCTAGTTGAGACGATGACACTGAGTAAAGTAAGAAGATATAATTTGAATAAGCAAGTGTCCTGTTATAAGACTTAACTACGGTTGTTGGTGGCATGATGCACAGGTATTAGACCTTTATTTTTATTTCTCTTAATGTGATACTGAAACAAATGCTTCAGTGGTTTATCTTATTACTCTTATAACGCAATACATAATTAGAAAAGAATCAAATAAAGATACACTCAAAGAGTAATAAAAATGCCTTTTTTTAAATAGTTGATATCTAGTGAGGTGGTTTTAAGAACACAGATTCCAGATTTTTCCTAGATGCACCTAGCCATCGCACAGTCCATCAGCAGCACTCTAGCCTTAACTTAATGAAGTACTGATTAGCAACACCAAGCATTGAACCAGAATTACAAACTTTACTGGGAAACCCAAACTACTAATTGCTGTATACATTTTTACTTTTATGGTTTTTTT
Source organism: Hepsetus odoe (assembly GCA_017165825.1). NCBI lineage: Eukaryota > Metazoa > Chordata > Actinopteri > Characiformes > Hepsetidae > Hepsetus > Hepsetus odoe. Next base: position 8,606,413 of record CM029373.1, on the reverse strand, counting down.
TTTTTTTATTTTAGTGTTTTTCTGAGTAAATAAATGCTTATTGTGGAATTGTTTTCAGGTGCCTCAAACTTTGTACTATACTGTATGAATTCCAAACATAATAATAATTAAATGGCTGTACAAAAAGATGTCGTAGTCTACTGCTTTCTAATTGTATTGCTTTCTAACCTATAATCGGTTTCCTTTAGAATCCGTTTTTCTTTTTGAGTTTTCTAGATTTGTAGCCGTATTTTTTCCTAGAAACATCTGCATTTAACTGTGGTTTTAAACAATACTACTAAGAGCTAGATGCATCTGCCAGTTCATTAATAATCAAAGAGGAGATTAAATACTCACATGAGATAAACCACTCCGCATAACATGGAACTGGTCTACCAGTTTTTTGTGGAGGGGACGCATTTCTGGATGCACCATCTTCTCATGGACAGCCAGGCCAACTCCCAAAATGTGAACCTTTGATCATGAAGTAATTGATGAATATAAATACCTTTGGATTAAAAGTGTACATTTAAAAATACATAAATATATATATAAAAATATCAATATGTGTTTATGTCCATGTGTATCTCTCTCTGTGTGTTTGTGTGTGTGTGTGTGTGTGTGTGTGGTTTGTGTGTGTTGATGGTTATCTGACCTGTTCTTGCATCAGCTCCTTTAGTTGGGTGATTCTCTCCATCTCTTCTGAGTGGCTACTAATATAGTCTTTATCAAAAAATGCCTTACAGAGTAATACAGAAAGAAACAGAGAGAGAGAAAAAATAATAGATCTTTAAATCATTATGTGAAATAAAAAGCAAAAAGCCTTCTGAGGTATTTCAGTATAGGCTTTGTCAAAATGCAATTAAACATTGTTTAATTATTTAAAAAAAAAGTAAAATTATGTTATAAGTGGCAAAGGAAATGACTGACTGTTATAATGAGTGCCACGGTGGCCTAGTGGCTAGGGGAGTTCGCCACAGGATTGGAAGATTGTGGATTCAAACCCCTTTCCAGTAGGTTGCCCCGAGGTACCCTTGTACCGTCCCTGTCACTGCTCCCCCGGCGCTTTCATAGCTGCCCCCTGCTGCACGGTGTTTGTGTGCATGGGCTAAATGCAGAGGTACAATTTAGGGGCAGCAGTGGTCTAGTGGTTAGGGAGTTGCCCCCGCATCAGAAGATTGTGGGTTTGATTCCCCACCAGTAGGTTGCCCTGAGGTACCCTTGAGCAAGGTACCGTCCCCGCCACTGCTCCTCGGGCGCTTTCATTAGCTGCCCACTGCTGCCCGGTGTCTGAGTGCATGGGTTAAATGCAGAGGTCCAATTTCGTTGTGGTTTACTGTGTGCTGTGCTGTGATCTCGCAATGACAAGGGTTTTCACTTTAATGACCGTTATTACTAAATTATGCTTTAAATTTAAGAAAAAATGTCATGATTAGGTGTTTCAATTAAATGGCATCTTGACTGAGACAGACTTAGCTAGCAGGTTTAACTACCTGAATAAACTGGAAGAAAAAAAATTTAATTGCCAGTAGGATTCCTGAAATGATTGCCATATGGCAAATCAGCACTAGAATTGTTCAGAAAGCCTTTTCTTTTACAATGCCTTTCAAACTCAATACAAAATCAAAACTGGAAAAATGTTCATGAGCTTCACCTCCTGGTAGCGTGCGATCCCTCCGTTCACTGCAGCATCAATCACACCATTTAGACACATGCTCAGCAGGTTGATGTTGCCATGGTGATGCCGGTGCTGATACTGGCTGATCAGTGTGCGCAGCTCTTGGTTTTTATTCTCCACCACATACAATGCATTCTCCAGAGGACTTACTTCCACCTTAACAAAAAGACAAATATAAACACACACTAACCACTGCAATATATACCAAACCATAACATCTACAAATGACATTATGTTGCTTCTACAAAATGCAACAAGTGCGATAAGATTTCATGGAAGTGCCTCACATCAAGAAGGTCTTGGGATCAATTTATAGTTAATGGTCTTCGGGAGTTTTCATGTTCTCTCCGTGTCTGTTCTGGTTTCCATTTGGGGCCTTAATGCATTAGATGGGTTGGATATGTTAAATTAGCTCCCCTAGGTTTGACCCCCTGTGAAGAACTGGCAACCTGTCAAGGGCATTTCTCCCCCCCCCTTTTCTGAGCTTTTTTATTCAGTAAATTCTGTGAATTATTCAGTGATTTCTAGTAAATAAAAAATCTAACTGTAATTTTATAGAGTAAGGAACTAAAGTGTAGTCTTGTGATGGCACAGGACCAAACTAAATATCAACAATTGATTAATTCATTGATTTTTCATTGGTCAGTCCAAGAGCTTTGCTGTCTGTAGTTTAACAAAACATGTCATGTGACTGTGGATGTTTTTGAGTGTTGCTGTATAATTTGTTTAATTCTTTGTATGGTAAAGCATATTAATTCTTCAGTCTCTGTAACACATTCCCATGCTTAACATCACAGATAAACAAACTCTATTTCTTTACATTTATACCCTCTAAATGTTATTACTGAACATTTAATAAGGAACAAGTACTGACAAAATATTGTATTATATTTTTACACTGTTGAATGTAAAATATTATTGGTGCTTTACTTTCACTTTCAAGTTTAAAGCAAAGGCAATTGAAGCTTCCCAGTTATATATTCTGCTGTATACTGTTGTAGAGTTGCTCCTTTTCAAGCTGGCAAGTTAATTATAGGTGTGTTAGACATCAGCTGCAGTGGAAAGTGATCCTCAATCAGACATACAGTACTGTGCAAAAGTTTTAGGCAGGTGTGAAAAAATGCTGTAAACAAAGAATGTTTTCAGAAATATAAATAATGATCAAATCAAATCAATACTTGGTGTTACTACATTTTGCCTTCAAACCAGCATCAATTCTTATAGGTACACTTGCACAAAGTCAGGGATTTTGTAGGATTATAGTCAGGTGTATGATCAACCAATTTTACCAAACAGGTGCTAATGATCATCAATGTCACACGTAGGTTGAAACACAGTCATGTTTGGAACAACCTACCAGCCGAGTTCCTTCAAAAACTGTGTGCAAGTGTACCTAGAAGAATTGATGCTGTTTTGAAGGCAAAAGGTAATAACACCAAATATTGATTTGATTTAGATTTCTCTTTTGTTCATTCACTGCATTTTGTTGATTGATGAAAATAAATGATTAACACTTCCATTTTTGAAAGCATTCTTTGTTTACAGCATTTTTTCACACCTACCTAAAACTTTTGCACAGTACTGTAGCTGGCCCTTTGCTTTGACGTAAGGTTACGCACTTTCTTTGCCAGGTTGAGGATTAGAAAGCTGAGAACATAATTCATTTATATACTCACCACTTCCCTTCTCTCCACCTCAAACCAACGTGAGATACCCGGCAGGGGTCGACACAGAACCAGAGTGGTTCTCTCTATCCACAAACTCTGCATTACAAATAGTACAATTTATTAGGCATTCCACAAAAGGTAGATTCAAATATGTGCATTAAATAGCACATACCCTGAACTCGTTTTCTTTATCTTTGGGACCCTTGTGGAAGGGTCGGTCATAGTGGAAGCGGGAAACGTTGTTGATGCGATAGAAACTTTTGATCCGCTCGGGCACCCTGTCCATCATTGGGCCATCAGAGAGTTCAGACACAGGGGTGACAGCATAGATTTGAAGGTCTATACAGAAGTATTAAGGAGATATCTGAATGTTTAGTCATGCACGTTCTATGGGTACATGGAAGGGGCAGTTTACACCCTTCTGCAGGTAGTATAAACTCAATAAAAAAATATATGACCACCCTTTTTTTGTTCTACAGATAATTATGTTAGACTGATCAGGATACACTGGGCATCACTCTGCTGAATGCTGTCGTCTGGTAGGTTGGGATGCTGAAGTGCAATGGCTTGTGGAAACTCTGTCAGCATCCTCTGCTGAAAGTCCTCTAGACGCTCGTAGTCATAGCCTCTACACACAAACTCTTTATTCTAATGTGTACACACAAACACATTTGGTTACATAGAAAGCACATCCTATATATATTTAAAAAAGTAAAAAAATAAAGCATATTACATAGGACAATAATTATAGCACAGTTAACATAAATACATTTTTCCACAGATTCACCAAATAAATGTGCAGAAGTGCGCTCTCTGTAAAACATGTACATCACTTTATCTGACTATGGGTTTCCAAACTTTTGCATATGATACAAAATGTACAGTTTACAATATAGAGGAAGAAATAAATTTGTGATGAATCTGTAGACTTTCAGTTTTAAGTCAAACAATGTAACAAAGGTATTTCACTGACCCTTCAGGAACCATGGCTGTTTTAATACACGGTCACTCAATTTTCTCAAAAATAATTTGACAAACTAACATAAATTCATATACTAGTATTGTTTTAGAACTTTGATGAAAATCCTTTGCAGACAAACACTATGTGAAGCCTGCCACCCACTGACATCAACAAATGCTGTGTTTCCTCCCTTGAGATGATGCTGTTATGCTCTTATATGCATTTACTGCTCCCGGCCTCATTTGCTGCTTGCTTGTGAGTCTTTCTGCCTTTCGTTTTGTCTTCAGTAAAGAAAAAGCATTGCCTATTGGGTTAAGACTTGGAAACTCAGTTGGCCTGCCAATTTTATTAGAAACCCAGATATACAGGCAGCCATCCACTGCCTCCACCATAACACTACCTCCACCAAGTTTGACATATGATGTATTTTGCCTTGGACATTGAGCTGGACCTTTCTTTCCTCATACTTCTCCTTTCATTGTTATGATACAAGTTAACCTTGGTTTCATCTATTTAAGAGTCTTAAAATTGTAAGAGTCAAACAGAGTTTCAGTGAACCAAATGCAAATACAGTGCTTGGAATCAAGCCCTATTATCTGCCTAATTTGTTATGGAATAATGGGAGAAAAGGCTGCACCTGGATATTCTAGGCAATTTGTCAAAGTGTGTTTTTGTCCTATCTTTGTCATATCATTTCACCTGACATCCATTTTGGTCATGTATAGAGGCCAAATCACAAAAACCTGCCTGTATATAATTAAAGTACCTATTGTAAGAGCCCTACCCCGACGGGGCACTAGGGGGAGCCAGACTGCTGTTGGGAGACCAGCGAGTCAGGCACGGTAATCAACAGTGATTCCGTTCAGCTGTCCACTAGCCTATTTAAAGGAAAGGAAAGCAGTGTAGAGCTGCTGGGTAGTTTTACGACACCGACGGTAATTTGGTAAAGATCTGTGGGTTTACTCTCGGGTCTCCCTGTCGCTCTCTCTGTGTGTTTGCGTCAGATCGGCACCCTCGAGCCTCGACTTGTTGTGCGGACTGAAGTTACCCCCCCTCCCCCCGACTATCTCGAGTTTCTCGTTCTCACGTAAAAAAATTAAAATAAAATAAAGAATTCACAAGCACAAACACATTCTTTTGAGCGCTTGTTTTCCACCCGTTTTGATAATTTTTCCCGCCCGTTTTGAGCATTTTGTTCCACCCGTTTTTGAGCGCTTTGTTTTCCACCCTTTTTGAGCGGTTTATTTTCCACCTGTTTTAGGGTTGACCGCGGTATCTCAGGTTTTCTGGGTTATTTTGGGTGCTGGCAGCTTCAGGTGCTGCTTTTGGGTCCTAACCCAGTGTGGCTCTCTGCATCAAGAGCGGGTCACACCGTAACACCTATACATAATAAGAATTTTCTTTAGCCCAAACCTTACATCCACCTTAATAAATCCAATTTTTGCCCAGGAGCATTTTGAGTACCCAGGCATCATTGTTTATTCTCATTGTTCACTTTTTGACCTACAGACTCTAAACTGTGTACTAAATTCTGAGTTTCACGCTGAGAAATGTCCTACAAATATGCTCTCAAATACAAATATACTCTCATTATTCGTTTCATGAATGCACACATACCACGCAGTAAAATGTGTTGCTCATTATTTCACTATATTTTGGCTTTGTTAACACAAACAATCTCAAGTACATGTCCACATATGCAGAATAATATGTAAAATGTAAAATGACTCACCCGCAGGAAAAAGGGAAACTTGCGTCCATAAAAGCCCATTCTGAAGAACTCAGGCTCCAAACGCTGTTGCTCAATAATGTTATCATAAAAACTGGCCTCCATTTTCTACAAGAGAAAGATTAAAAAGCACACACAATTTTAATTTATTTATTGCCAAATGCAATAATGTATATATGAATATGACAGTACTATTTGTACTACACATATACATACAGACTCACCCGAATCCAACTAAGGCTGTGGTAGTCATATAACATCTCATATTGGAGGGCCAGTTCCCTGCACAGTGAAATCCCATACTCCCAACACTGTATACACACACATGCACACACAGCTCTGTGAAATTTATGAAGAATACATAGGTTTTTTTTTTATGCTTATTAACAGAGTATTTGTGCAGGGGGTGCATTAGGCTTTAAATGACCACTTCTATGTTTTAAATTTTATTTAAACTCTATATTGTATTTTAGAGTTTAAAGTTAGCCTCAGCAATAAGACAAGCTTCCACAGGGTTTAAACACCATAATCATACACATCAGCCATGGTAAACTTAAGTAGCTAGCTCATTAATATAATATCCTCCCACAAACTTTCCTGAGCTGCAAATGTTTTCACAGTTCACTGTTCACGAAAACAATACTAATCATACATTCTGTGACATAAATCCAATTAAAATGGGAAAATCTAGACTATTGTAACACAGACATTCAGGTATGAGTATATGAGGCTAATATTTCAGTCCTGAGTAAGCCAGTTTGCCTATTCAGTCCAAAACAATACACTTAAATCACTAATTATAAGTAAGTATAAAAAGATCACTAATTCTGGTGTTTCTTGTCAGTTTCGTTTAGATGTATTAAAAAGACATTCTATTTTCGAAATTTTAGCTCTTGAAAATGATTAAATGTGGATAAATGAGAATGTGGAGCAAAGTTCTTCAGTGTTAGGAGTGGAGTGGAGTGAATACATTAAGTTCATTTAAATGCATAAATGAATAAATGCAGAAATGTCGTAATTTATCTCTTCTAAGTAATTTATTGCTTTTCAAAAGAACACAAGACATCATGTTGAATGTCACAAACATCTGAAGTAGAGCAAAGCGTACTATAGACTCTGCACAAATGGTTGGGAGCAAAGCATATGAGCTTCAGCCTCCAAGATCATGAGGTGAAGTGACAGTTTGAGTGTTTATGTGTAGAACATGCCTTGCCCTTGTTGAAGTAGTGCAGTATCTTTCTGCTGAGGGTTTCTTTCCTCTGCCACTGGCTCTGAGCGGGGTACTGCATGAGGTCTCGGAGGGGCTGCTCAGACCACTGCAGCAACTCCCAATACAGTAGCAATGTGAATGCAGCCTCTGTGGAACACAAAAAACATGGACAAATGAAAAGTTATATTAATTTATTATTCATATATCAGTAAAACCAAAGTGATGCTCATCCAATGTCAAATAACATTTTTCCTCCTTTTCAAAAATTTGCATCAAAATATTTTATTTTTATACATTAAAAAAATGTCTGAAACCTTGATTTTCATTGCCCCAGTGGAACAGCCATTATGAGTCCAACTATGCCAACTATCACTATGCTCCAACCATCATAAAAAACAATGTATGGCTTTCAGTGACTTATTAATAGCTATAAGCAATGACAGCAAAAGAGAAAGCTACCGCAGCTGGAAATTCTGCCTGAATGTGGTATTCTGTGAATTTAAATCAAGGCCTCATTGGGCAGCTAAGTGGACAAGCTAAGAAGAATGATGGTCCAGATTCTTCCACTTCTGCTACATCAGCTAACAGATACCTGTGAGCAGAGAGTGAAGGCCATTCTATCCACATATACAAAAATGTAGTCACTTATGCTCTCTTGCAGTAAAGTGTCATTGCCAGCAATTAAACTTGCAAGCTTGCCCCACAGTGATGTCCTCATCACCAATTAAAAACACAACTCATGAACATGGCCAGATATAATGTATACTGTATTTTACAATAGCTTCAAAACCCAGCCACTAGGGATGCACAAACCCATGTATTTATTTGTGCCAAACAAGATAAATGGGGATGGTTACGTCAGGAAGGGTGGTGTAAAACATTTGCCAAATCAATATGTGAACAACAAAACAAATTTTCAGTACCGGATTGGTCAAGGACCACCAGTACTGTTAGCCAATAGGATACGGGTGGAAATTGAATGAGAAAATGAGAAGGAGAAGAAGAGGAGGAAGGCATGTCCGTAGGCAGAAGGAGAGAAGGAAGGGTAGGAGAGTGGAAGTGAGAGTAGGAACTTTGAATGTTGGCAGCATGAAGGTTAAGGTAATGTGGTAAAGTGATGTACATGTTCTACAGACAGCACACTTCTGCACATTTTAAGAACTTTTTATTTGGTGAATTTTCATGTGTTTATGTAAGTGTTAAGAGATATGTTCATTTTCATGAAAGGACATGTAAAGTGTCACCAGCTCAATCAATCCATCAAAGTCAGAGAGAATAGCCAAGAAAAGGTAGGGAAGCCCTATGTATTCTCCTTGTTAGCCACAAAAAAAATGTATTAGTCATGTCCATACAGAAACATAATGATGAGAGGGAATGACTGTAATGAGTGGTAACTGAGCAAAGTATTAAAAAATATTAATTATATACATTTTCTATCCCCATACCTGTGTAGTTATGCATTTGTAGATGGAGGTCACAGAGCTTGTGAATGTATCGAATGTACATGTCCTCCTTGGTTATCTCACACTTGTAGAAATTCTGCAGAAAACAAAGGACAAGGTGTAAGAAATGTATGATGTTCTGTTGTTTAGTGGTTCCATTTTAAAATGACCAATTACCAATTTCCAAGTCTAACTGTTAATAAAGCTATCAATTAGTATTACAACACTTTGCAATGTAATATCTCACAGATGAATAAATATAAAGTAAAGAAAGATATCTTAGTCCTCTTTTAAGATACCAATAAAAAATCCCAAATATTAAAGTGTAAAAAAGTGAAAGTGCCTATTCTTTTCACTGTGAAACATGGCACACAGCAAGACACAACGAAATTCAACCTTTGCATTTCACCCATACAACAGGGGGTAGCTACTGAAAGCGCCTGGGGATCTCAAGACAAACCTCAGAAGGGTACTTCAGACAAACCTACTGGGATTTGAACCCATGACCATCTAACCACGGGGCTGACTCCCTAACCACTAGGCCACCACTGTCTAATATAAAAAGATGTATACAAAAGGTTATTGATGGGCAGCAGTGGCCAGTGGCCTATTGGTTATGGAGTTATGGAGTTGGAAGATTGTGGGTTCAAATCCCAGACCAATAGGTTGCCCTTAGGTACCCTTGAGCAAGGTACCGTCCCCATCACGTCCCCATCACCGACCCCAGGTGCTTTCAATAGCTGCCCCCTGCTGTGCGTGTTTGTGTGTTAGTTAAATGCAGACATATAATTTTTTTGTGGTTGACTGTGTGCTGTGCCATGTTTCACAATGACAAGAATGGTCACTTTCACTTTTTCACTTTTTTATGATCACGACAATTTGTCTTTGTGTGTTATATATTTTTTTTTACAGTTATTCAAAATATCAGCAATACTTTCTCATTGAGATATAAATGGGCTGATGTTCAGAATGGTCTAACATGAAATGGTTAACTATATATTAAAAAAAACGACTTGGCTATCTAAACAGTGGTGGTGATAGGAACCAGGGATGGCAATGTCTTTATTAAAAAGACATTTTATTTATGATTCATTGCCAGTGAACCTGTAGTTTGTAATGTAAGAAAACAAAAATAAAATATTATTACTATAAACACTAATATTATGCAAAAATATAATGATTATTATCATGCAGAAAAATGTTAAAATTAGATTATGTGTATAGAACAGAAATGGCATTCTCTCTTTTAGTCTAACTAGCACCACAAATCTGAATTACATTCAATGCTGAATTGTGCAGTGTCTAGAATAGAGACAGTCATCCATTTATGTATATTGTGGTATTTTGTGGTAATTCATTCTTTTTTAGGTAACATAAAGCAGAGTTTTTAAATTAATACTTAAAAAAATGTGACAGTGATTAATTATCATCGTGAACACACTACAGTGCACCAAACCCACATGCTCCTCTGCTTTTAATCCATTCACCAAGTGATGCAGTGGCATGCCATTCATTCACTGGCCAGAGAGCAATGGTACTGCATTTTACTGATCCAGAACTCAAACCTGTGATCCTCGATCATGAGGTCAAGTACCTAAACACAAGGCCACCTCTGCCCCTTTCCTTACTTTTATAATATAGTCCAGTACAGTGCCAATGCCTTGTACAGGGTGATTTTTATTTTATATGAAATGTATATACATGACTGTGATGAAAGCTTTACCATGATGTTGGCTCCCAGCTTTTTACTCTCTGTCTCTTCTCCTCTTACACTGTCCCTAAAATGGTGGAATTAGATTAATAAAATGTGGTAATAAATAATATACACGCATGCATACTCACACGCATACACACACACACACACACACACACCTGTAGTCTAGAAGTCTCTCTATGAGGCGAGTGACGGAGGTGATGAAAGAAACTCCTGTCTCTCTCCAGGTCTCCTGCTCCATCTTCTCCAAAAGACTGAAAATAAGAGCAAAGTGTGTGCATTTTGTATGTTTGCATATGAAACTCTGTGTTTGCATGTTGGAAAAGATTAGTGGATAACATGATTAGATAACATAGTACCTCGGATATGGTCCGAAAAGTTGGGTCCTGTGGAAGGAAAGGAAGATATTTGTCTGCTCTGTTAGTAACCTCAGATGATCTTATTCATTAACTCAGCATAGGATGGTTGTAAAATAAATACAAAGCCTTGATTATTCACATACTCAAATTTTCTATAAATTCTGGAAAACCAGTGACATCACTATATACCAAAAGTACCAGTATCAGTATCAGTCGTGATTAGCTGAGCACTAAGCTAGCAGTTAACTTTACTGCCTTTGTAGTGTATAATTTGTGGATAATGAGTTTTTGAACTGTATGTGTTGACCTGTTACTTTGTTCAGTATTACTGAAGGTTTTGTGTGTTTCAGAAGAGAAATATTAAAAAGGCTGTCAGATTGTGATTTCAGAGAAAATATGTATAAGAGATCAGTGCAAAGTGTTTCTGAGGAAAAATGTGTAGATGGTTGTAGTCGTGCGTTTCAGAGCTGTACTAAGCCATCCTAAACAGCCATAACTGGAGCAAAAAGCTTAATGAGGGGGTAAAATATGAAAAAAAAAGCCAGTAGTTTGAGACACAGATGGTATGTAAGTGCCATTGTCTGACCCTGACAGTCACTTCCTGAAAAAACTCTAAAGCTGTAAGCTGTGATTAACACAAGCACTTAGGGGCTGTAGAAAAATAGCATAACTAATGGCTTTCTGTTTGTGTGCATGTGTATGTGTGTGTGTATGCATGACATGGTCTATATACCCATACACAAGGTATGTAAATGTATGTGTCTGTCAGTCCTCACAGTAATCCAAATAGTTCTCTGTGGTTTTCCTCTCCTTTCCCATCTGACATCATGCTATCCAGTTTATCCATCAACTCTGCTTCCACCTAAATGTGCAAAATAGCGTTTCATGAAAAAACACATATGCACTGACAAAAGACCTACTTGAATGTGTTTAATTCAAAGATGCCTAATCTTTTTTTGACCTAAATTTTGGTCTAATCTGGTCTGGTACACATTTTGTGCTTCCATGCAGGTAGAACCACACATCTGTTTTAAAGTTTTTAAGGATTTTTCTGTTATAATAAACCCAACCCAAAAGCAATTCAGTCTGTAGTGCCTTTTCATCATCTTTTGAGGTAGTATTTGGATTTAAAAATCTTAGATAAGGGACATAACAGAAAAATGTAGTAAAAAAGTTACTGTATAGTTTAATGAATGTATTTACTTCTCTTTTCATCACACACAGAGAAATACTTTCATAAAAACTTATGAGACATCTTGAATGACACAACAAGTTTCAAACATGTGACATTTTGAAATGTTTGAAATGTCAAATTAACTGACAATATCTGAACTGTGTTTAAAAAATTTATAATGATTGACTTGACTATAATTTAAGTCTGTTGTCCCCATCACTGGTCCTGGAGCAGCCTGCAGTTCACGTTTCATGCTATAAAGTACATTAATTTAATCTGCCATAAAAGTCAAGAATGCTGCATGGTGAGTTGCTTCCTGAATTTTGAACATTTCCCTTTGAATGATTATGAAGAATAAAGACATAATTCATATTCTGCAAATAAATGTAGCAAGAATATTTAAGCTAAGCAAAAAAATGAGTATCATCACGGTGTAGCTTCCACAGACTCTAACCTGTTTGAAGTTGCCATTCTTCCGTTGTTCCCAGTCCATCATGTCATGGAAAATGGGAATCATAATGTTTCTGACTTCAGTCTGAGGAACCAGCGTTACCCCAAGGAAGGGCCCCATCATGCCAGGGGTGAAATGTGGCTTATTGTCTCCTTAGACAAAAAAGAAGGCATGAAATATGGAGTTTAGGACATTCTGCTTTAATACTATGTCTAAATAAGCTTACAGGGTGTTCATTTATGAATGTAACAAAAACAGAGAGAGAAAGAAAGAGAGACAGAGAGAATGAGTGCCAGGGGTGTTCTCACCTAGCTTTTGCCACATACTATACAGCTCATAAGCCATTTGTACTCTCAAATCTCCATATCTGTTGAATATCACACAGCATTTCTTAACAATATTTCTTACTTACTTATATACAGATGCATGTGCATGTGAGTGGAGACATATGTTCATACTTGTCCAGGATTCGTTTCCTCTTGACTTGACTGAGAGACTCAAGTTGCAGGCTTGGTTGACTAATAAACAGCACAGCCAAACTGAAGAAGGAGTTCCACACCTGAAAATGTGCAAAAACAAAACTGTCTTCAAACAATTCTATTACTTATTTATTAAAACCTTTCGTGAACTACTGGTACCAACTTGTTTTCAAGGCCTAACCCAATTTTGCTATAGCCCAATTGTTTGATATCTTTTGAATTCTTTTACACTTTTTTGTGCCCTTCAGTGAAACAGACTATCAAGATCAGTAATGGCACAGCATTCCATAGAATTTCACAATAGCCGCACTGAAATAGTTAACAATGCTTATCACACTGCAAAAAAATCACAAGCCCACAGCCATTTTGTGACACAAAATGTTGCATTTTTAAGTGACAAGTCCAAATGTTTTTTTAAAAGGACAAAATATGGTTTATGGACAAAAGACGTCAGCCACCACTTATGTGAATGGTATTTTGACCTTCATCTGAAACCAGTAGGTTGATATGGCAACAGAATAATGTAAATTTTGTTTTGGACACTTGTACTAATAGGCTCATATATTTCATGAATACCTGCATCGACAAAACATTAATAGAAATAATCTTATCTAAATGAATGCAATCCAGGGTTATATAACAGAATATTTTACCTTAAAATCGAAGTCTGCATCTGAGAAATTCTTGTGTAGTGCAGGAGTCAGATATCGTGTTGTTGTAACAATTATCCTGTACAAGAAAAAACAGTGCAGTGCTGATTAACCAACAAAATTATTAAAACAAAATTAAAAAGTGGAGTGGTGCAGGAGAGTTTAAGCTCAAATAAATATGGTATGCATTTCAGAAAGATCTGAAACCAATCTGGGATGAAAAATGGATATGAACAAAGAGCAGGCTGTCTTTCATTAAACAAAAATACTCTTATAAACTACTTAAAAAAGTTGCAAATGCATGTTACAGGTTTTATAATCCTGTTCAAAAACTAGTCTCATTACAGTATGAAAATACAGTCAATCATTGTAGATGAATAAAGCATATTTTATATGCTTATATCCAATTTATATTAACATCCTTAACATCTATTGCTAATATTGACGATATTCTGAAATTACTTTTAAAGACAGCTCAGCTAAAGATTTTACTTTCTAGTGATTTTATTAGTTTTGTTTATGTGGTGGTTAAAATCTCAATGTTTATTTAAGAGCCAGTGTCCCAAGAAATTTAGGATTAGGTTTCAGCAATAATTGCCATGTTCCATTGATTGTTCTTCTATTACTGAGAGTCAATCTATCAGCTGTCAAGAGAGTATATACTGAAGTGCGACAGCACTGTAAGAATCTGTGTATTGATCTATTTCTATAAGCTATTTATCTTTTGAACAATCGTCTAACAGAACAAAAACCTGTCAACATCTCATGTTTTAATGCTTTTGCTTTCATGTTCTAATTTAACATATCCAAAAAAATGATAATTAGAAAATGTATCTCATATTGATCTCAAATCTTCAATGTATATGACCTGACCAAACAAAGTGGAAAAAAAAATATTAAAGTATTTTTCAGATTATGGTTTTTGTCATTCTTTTACATTTACGGCATTTAGCAGATGCTCTTATCCAGAGCGACTTCCATGTCCTGATTACATTGAACCATAGGTCCCAGGAACCATAAGCAAGTATCCTACCACTAGACCACCACCACCCTTCGTACTTTTACATTTATGTTCAATGTTGGGGATCCTGGGCACCTCAAAGATTAGTATAAATTGTATTACAGTTTAGTCAGTTGTTTTATCTGTGTTTGGCTCTAGAGGCTTTGTCAGGTAAGAGTGTCAAACCTTTCATATCTTAAAAATTGTATTTTTATCTTTGCAATAATGGGCATGTTCATTTAACTGCTTTAACTTTGATGGATTATACAAAATCTGACTGTGGCAGATATTTGTTTACATGCATAAAACTCCTAATTGCTCATGTGCCACATTGTAATGAAGTTGTTTTTAGTCAACAGGAACTAAATACTCCAAATACAGCTGCACATTAGCAAGTAAATGATCCACAGGGTCCCAGCCAAAGATTTGGAAGCCTATAATTCTTAAAGAACTAGTGATGAAACAACCACTCACTGGCTGGTGAGTAGCCTCATAATACTCCAGTCTCTTGGAAACACACCAAGCTTCATCAGGTTTCGGAACACACAAAATATCTTCAGCAGAAACTCCTGCAACTCCCAGAGTAAAATTGGTTTAATATAATTTACAAAAAATAAACAGTCAGGGAAAAATGGCCAAAATGGCCATACCAAAAGGGACCCATCCTCTACACACACATATTGTAACACCATAGCCCTCACTGTTAAGGTAAATCTTTTGGGCCTGTACAATTCTTTGGGCGCATGCCACAATTCAGAATTCTCAAAAGTACATTCATTTTTGTAATGAATAGTTCATGAACTGCAGCTGTACTATAACATCCCTATCTTTGTAGTGGAGAGAATTTTCATTACCATTTCCATCGTTACCAATTCAGCATAAGGTTAGATTAATATAAGGTGACAATTGGTTGCCAACCTTGGAAAAGGGGCTTATTACAAATATAAGTACAAATCAAATATAAGTACAAATCAAATATGAAAAATATATCTGAGAAAAAAAAATCATAATTTCCTTTCCTGTTTTTCAAATTATATTTGCTGTGTAAATGTTATAATTGCAAATAACATTTCAAAACTTCAAAAGGCCATAGTTATTAATCGGTTTTTACAATTTTTGACTGGATCCATTTAGGCTCACCTTGAGTTCATCTTTACTGTGAAAGTTGTTGAGAAGGTGATGGAAATGCAGCTCAGACATCAGCTTCAGCAGAGACAGCAAACAGGACACGTACTCGCCCTACAGGAAAACCAAGCACACACACATACACACACACAAGCTACCATCAAAATCATTGTGTTGCTGCAGGAAAACTGAAGACACACACAGCTACAGAGTTGTCAAATTCATCTTGTTGCTCCAGGAAAAGCAAACATACATTCAAGGCATTAAACGTCCCATAGCAGCACAAAACACAAACACAACATCAAGCTCACTCTGCCCCTGTAGGCTCTAAACGCAAGCTATGCATCCAGGAGTCATACTGTAAGATCTTTCTTTGTTTGATGTGAATTTAATGGAACATTCTTCCTGTGCCTTAAAAGAAAATATCTTTTAGTGCTTGGCACTGAAATAAATAAATAAAAATTAAATATGTTCACACATCCACACCACCTTTCTTTGGAGTCATCAAACTTCACTGCCTTTCCCACTGCAATGAAAGCAGGACAGAGACATTTGAGAAATCACAGGTGTGAAAGCACCATAAAGTATAAGATGATACGAAGAATGCTCAGTGGAAAACGTATGAGAAAAGGTTGGAATTAAGGCAAAACTAATTAATCCCCTCAGATCAGAAAGTATAGTGCTACCTATCAGAGTACAACTACACTCTGATTATATATTACATTTACATTTGTTACTTGTTTATTTATAATTTGTTTATTTATAATTTATTTATAACTTATTTATTACTGTTTACTGTATATATGGTCACCTTCCCTAATCTTCATGTAAATATGTATATATATATAGATAGATAGATTATTTATTATTTATAGCTCTTGTACTTGTTCCTCGTTCTTTAGATTTTTCTATATTTTTCTGTACATCTATCTTTCTATATTCTTTCTGTCTCCTTTATAAGAGCCCTGTAACGCCCAAATTTCCCATTCGTGGGATAATAAAAGATTACTCTACTTACTCTACTCTATTAGAGAGATGATTTAACTGAGAGCTCAGAGCCTCAAAATTGTTTTTCTGATTTTCTTGCTGCCACTTCGATAGTGGTCAGCATTTTCAGACAGTTCTGTAGCTTCATAAACTCCTCAGTTCTCCATTCAACTCTCCGTTACAATGAATGAGCTCAACTCAGCCTCTGTGTCACATTCACTGCAGCTTTCCATAATAGAAAAATAAAATTAGCTAAATAAAATAACATATAAATGCAAGTTTAAACTAAAATAAACTGAATTTCATGACGCACTTGAAAAGCAATAATTCCGCTACAGCCACAGTCTGTGTATGACCCAGAGACAGGAATGCATGTTTATTGTTTTCTTTTTATTCCACTATTGCTGTTTACTTGCTGGTGTCTTCCATTTTCATTGTTACATATTGATTGTATTTCCCAAATCTTGCCAGATCCAAATTGAAGCTTTCTGTTTGATGCTGTTAGGTCATTTCAAACTTTGTTCATGCTGCCAGCTATCCTGATTAAGTCACTAGAAGGAGAAGAAAGTCAAACCACATGCCGTATATTAATACTTATATATTTTTCAATTATGACAGAGATGAATGTCAGGCATGCACTGAATTGAACTCTCTCTCTCTGTTTAACCCAAATCAAGGGGAAACTTATTCTCATTCTAAACCTTTACTCCATCATTTTTTTTTCATCTATACATTTCTGTTAGAATATGCTCTCAAATCATTTCAGGAAACAGTTCCAGCGTACTTACTCTAAGCATCATACCAACAAATAGTTGAATCTCATATGCTATATATAATTCTCTTCATTGCTAGTTTACTTCTAAACCAGGAACTGGATGTTGGGGGAGAATATGACAATGAAATACCGCAAAGTTGAGCTATCAGACTGCTCTTGAAGAAAAGCTGACAGTAAAGGTACATTTTCATGGAGGTGTGAAGCCCATGCTGTCCCAGCAGCAAAACCTAGCATTCACTGAAGTTTCAAGCTGCTGTGGATTAATGACATCTGAAAAGGGGTCCCAGTAAGCAATACTCAGACCCCTTCATATTCAATACTCATGTCCCCTTCATACTCGATACAATCATGAATTTTTATGTAAAATTTTTTTTAAGTCAGCTCTGAACTCTGATAAGTCTGAATTCTGACAGCCAAACTTGGAGCTCCCAGTGCATGAATACCAGTATTTTTAAGCAAAAACCACAATAAAATTATTTAATGGGCATTTAAAATGAATGAATCTTAAATGAAAATTCTGTTTTGATGTATCATCAATACATCAAAGTGATGCAGTAAGTGTAAAAAGCAACAGGTTGTGGAATTCAAGAATGTTCAGTAACATAAAAGTTCAAGATAGTTATAGATTGCAAAGAAGTGAATGAAAGGAAACGGAGAAGATCTAACCGTTATCTCTGCTGTGCACTGTGGACAGCGCTGACTCCGGTTGTTTTCCACTGCCTGACTTTTACTCATGATAGACAGCAGAGTTTGCAGGAGCACATCCAGCAAACTTTCCACCATCATCTCCACCTCCTCCTGCACACACGAAGACTCCTAATAGAGAAGAAAAAAATGTACAAAGACAGTGTAAAGTTAAAATTTGCCATTTATTTTATATTATGTGTATCTCATTACTAGTGAAATTTCTTTAAAGCAGTGTTTCCAACTGTGATTGTGGAAACAAGCTGCTCGGCATATTTTGTTGCACACATGATTCAACAACCCACATTTAAATTTCCCATATCTTGATGGGTTGATTTGGGTGTGAAAAGAAAAGTACAAATATGGGCAGGACTGAACCTCTGTGGTTTGGTACCAGGGTTAAGAAAATGTAGAAAGGTCCCTGAGCCCTAGTTACCTGAGCGCTGGTGTTGAGTATGGAGAAGATGCTGCTCAGAATGCCCGCACATAGCAGCAGCTCTCTCTGCTGTCTCAGGTGCAGGTGTATATGATGCAACACTACTGGAAGCAAAATACTCCGGGACTCTGAAAGATACAAATATAGGGAGTGTGAAAGAGGGAAATTATCTTTTCACTAGCAAAACTCAAAATGCTGCCTAATAAATAACAGGAGGTTTGATTCAGTCTGCTGAAATGATTCTATTTTATTACCAACTTAGAAATAGTGCTCCAAAATGTGTTAATTCCCCTTGACATCCTTGCTTTAATATATATATTTTAGTATTCAAAACAAGCCACTTTATTGGCTAACTTTTATCTTCAGTTTTTGACCATTATAACAACTCCACTTTTACACTATTCATGAAAGGTTGAGACTCCAACAGGACCACAAGGGGCCAGGTATTATTTGAGTGGTAAATCATTCACAGTACAGTTGTGACACTGACATTGTAGCAAGTTACTGTACGTGCACATGAGCGCATACAATACGGGACTGCTGGAGTTTTTTAAATGCATTAGTGTCTCTACTTGACCAAGCCATTGCCAGTGAAACAACATTGTCTGGCAAGGATCTGACCACCGATGAAGCATGCGGCATAAGATGAACTTTACATTTGCTTGTTGAACCAGTAGGTTAGATTTGTCTAATACAGTTCACAGTAATAATATTTAAAGCTACAACAGCAGTGCCATGAGTGATCCACTTTGTGTAACACACATGTACAGATATGCCACTAACTTGTCAGTAAATCTACATCATATAGAACGATCCAATACTCAAATAATACCTGCTCCCTCATGAACCTGTGGGACTCCTCATCATTGATGAAGAGGGTAAATAAAGTCTATGAATTTACACAAAAGTATCAGATGCACTAGAGTTTAGAACTCCACTGCAAAGTCTGCAAAGTGCATCTTCATGGTCAGGGGAGCAAGTGTACCACCATTTTAAGTGAAAGTGTGAAACATAGCACAGCGCACAGTAACACAAAGAAATTCAACCTCTGCATTTTACCCACACATGCAGCAGGAAACTGAATTTCATTAAGAAATTGCTGTTAACAATCGATGATAACACACTCGTCTGTCCACTGCTTCAAACACTAATCTACTGTGACTCTACAGAAACATAAACATAGCCAACAGAGACAAAAGGTAAGCTTATTAAAAGAGAGCATAACTTAATATATTTAATTGTGACATTTTATTCTAGGGGATGAAAGCAATTTTTTTGTCATTGTGAATATACAGCATAGAAGCACAATGAAATGGTTCTGAAATGAAATGAAATGTTGCCCAGTGACCAGTCTTGGTGACGGTACCTTGCTCAAGTGTACCTCAGGATAATCTACTGGTCAAGGACTCAGCTCATTCAAATCAGTCCTAATGATCCCTCAGAACGTCTACATTTTAGAACTCTCATAATACATCAGACCTCTCACAGTGCAAATGTTTCATTTAGTTTCTTAAAATGGAATGCATTAAAAGATCAAACTGTAACAGCAAAAATTATAAATATTATTCTCAAACATTAAATCCAACTTTTTATTCAAATGTCTTGGAAGAAACATTCAAGATATTACCCCAACAGATAGAGGACCAACCTGGGAAGTAGAAGAGTCTGCTATCCACAGTGCGAGAGATTGACTGGAGTTTGACCACATCCATGGACTGACCGATGTCCACTGTGCCAGGCATGCTTGCTAATGTCCCCCTTACCAGTTCTGCCACCTCCTGCACTGTAAACATCTGAAGCAGCTCATCAAAAATGTCTGGGAAACTGTTCAACAAGGCAGCCTGGAGAGGGAAAGGAGCCATTGACAGGTAGGAAGGAGTGGTAAACCACGGCAGTTAACATGTTAAATTCAGGCAAATATCAAGTCAAAATACAAGGAATGGATGTAAAATATTATGCTAGCCCAAAGCTAATGACATTGCGGATCAAAATATTGTGTCTGTTCTACATTATATATATATATATATATATATATATATATATATAGAGTAGAGTAGAGTGATCTTTTATTATCCCACGAATGGGAAATTTGGGCGTTACAGGGCTCTTAAAAAAGACAGGTGTACAGAAAGAGAAGAAAAAATATATATATATATGTTTTTCAGAGTAAAGAGCATATATGTCTCATACAACTGCTGCTGTTTGGACTGCAGCTTGTATTTACAGCCACTGAGGAATCTAGGACTTTCAGGATGACTAGAGTGACATATTTCCCTCATGAAATTAGTCTTGTGCATTGGACATGAAATGTAAATGGTTGACACATCCGTAACTTTAGAAATACATTGTTAATCTGACACACGAAAGCCTAACCAATGGGCGCACTCACTGTATTTTCATAAACCACAGAAGAAAAGGCAATTTTTCATTAGGTGTTTCAAGAATTTGTCCCAACTTTTTTTGACCAAAATTTAACTACATAATAAGCACTGCAGTACTTGCTGACTTTAAATGTTAATTATTTAATTATTTAATTATTCCCTCCTCTAAAGGTCTTTAAAAGCCCTGATGATGGGGTTATTATACAGTTATTGTGACAAATTGTCACAATCTGCTTTTCTGCAATATGCCACAAAAAGTTTTTCTCAGTGCAGGGGGAATTAGTTTCACTATATTTGTTGTCTTTCTGTTATTTTGTCAATCATAAACAACCATAGCCAGGGCTAAGGATAGACTCAGCCTGTGGTTTTGGTACAAAATAAGCCTAAACAGGCAAGGCCAGTTTATTATTATTTTTTTTTGTGACAACCCTTGTCATTGCAAGGTCACAGCACAGCACAGCACACGGTGAACCACAATGAAATTGGACCTCTGCATTTAACCCATGCAAACACCGTGCAGCTACTGAAAGTGCCCGGGGAGCAGTGATGGGGACAGTACCTTGCTCAAGGGTACCTCAGGGCAACCTACTGGTAAGGGGTTTGAACCTGCAATCTTCCGAACCTATGGCCAACTCCCTAACAACTAGGCCACCGCTGCCCACTATTTATAATGGCACCTTTCATACACTAGTCATTCAAAGTGTTATACAAATGAGAAAGTTCAGATACAAAACATTTAAAGTGAAAGTGACCATTCTTGTCATTGTGAGTACACAGCACAACACACAGTGAACCACAATGAAATTACAACTCTGCATTTAACCCAACACACAAACACGTGCTACAGGGAACAGCTATTAAAAGCGCCTGGGAACAGTGATGGGGACAGTACCTTGCTCAAGGGTACCTCAGGGCAACCTACTGGTCTGGGATTCGAACCCATGATCTTCTGATCGTGGGGCCAGCGCCCTAACCACTAGGCCACAGCTGCCCCAAAGCAAGTAGATTTTAAAATCTAGAAGTAAAACAGCAATGAAAACAATAGACTAAAAATACACGAGGACAAGAAAATGACCATAAATCAAAAAAATCCAAATAAGGTTATAAGGTTTCAGGATAGAAATACAGGCGAGCCAACAGTGCATTAAACAAGGCTGAAAGCACGATCGAGCAGGAACGTGTTCAGGCTAGATTTAAAACTGTCTGCTAATACTCTTTTTCAATTGGTAATAGCAGTATAAAGTCTATTCTCTAACACACTGAGAGCCTTTAAGAATATGATCCCTCTCTTAATTACTAGTGACAACTCTGCACAGAGTTGTACTAAATATGCTTACGATACTGATAATGAATGAAACATTTTTTTAAAAAGGTTTGATGTTGTATAATGACCACAGGTAGATGATTTAAGACTAATGTATTGATAATATTTCACTCTAAATGACACTTAACTGGTACATTTTAATAATAATATCCTTAATATTGGTAATGGAAAGAACACAGGCTCAGTGTTGCATATACTGATGGCCTGTCTGATATTATGGGTTTTGGTAACAAAAACCTCATTGCATTTCTCAGTTAATTTTAATTTATGGGCTGTATGTCAGTGATTTTTTTGGTGTGTCTAGCATGGTGATAAACATTTTAGTAGTTAATCTAGCTTTGCATTCTTGTATTATAATCATGCAGCCAAATATTTTTTATTACTACAAGACCATCTGTATTCTCTTTTTGAAATGAACAGCAACACAGACTGTATGGGTACCTTAACACATATACACAAGCATTCAGATGGATATGTATTCATCACCTGTGTGCAGACAAGTGTTTCAGCATTGCGTCCGTCCAGACTTAGAAGAAAGCGGATGGAATGAAAAAGCTCCTGAATGCTGGCACGGAACTGCTCCTCCTCCAAACCACATGTAGCCCGTGAGTATAAAGCCCGGGACTGAACTATGAACTTAAACAGATACTCCAGTGCCTAAAACGCCCATGCAGCGCAATCACACAAACACAAGGGCACAAAATACTTAAGAGAGGTGCCTAGAGCCTGTAGGTCACCATATGCTACATTTGATATCATGGTAAACATAGTTAATTACATTATGCATGCATTTTTCTGACATTTAAAGCTTGTATCTTTCATTCTCTATGTAACATTTTTCCAACAGAGAATAGAGAAAGGGCCCTAATACAACCACATATCCAGTTAATTGCATTGTTCTTGCGTTAACACTTTACTATCTTAGCTTATCAGGAAAACAAGTGCAGGTCAAGGATTAATCAATGACCAGGACTTTGGCAAAGACTTCTCCAAGTCTTTAAAATCTTCAATTAATAAACAAATAATTATTTTGGTATTTATTCACTGATTCATTCATCTCTCTGTTTATAATTTCTATGCATGCATTCAGTTTTTAATTCCAAGAGTTAAAACCTGCCAAAATAGTTTTCATACAAATTTTTTAATATTTACATATGTATTGTTAAACTGCATGTAACAAACAGATACTGTGATAATAGAGGGTCCCATTAAAAATGTCTTGTAGTCCAGACTTAATCCCAGTCAACGTTTTAATTTCTTACGGTGTTCTGCATCTTTCTCATTCACACCAACCACTTGTAAGTCCTCTCTCATCACATAAATAAACATCTTTTCCTCTTTCCAGGCAGCTCCATCCTCCACATCCTTCCCTTAATTTTTCTTAATCTTATTTTATGCGATGGATGTGCACAAAATAGTCGGTGAAAGTTGGTGAAATGAAGTTGAAATGAAATGAGAAAAAAAAATATATATAAAAAAAAAGAAAAAAAGAAAATTGGTATGTGCATATGTATTCACCCCCTGATTGCCAAAATTGCCATGAAGCCCCTAAAAAGTCCTGGTGCAACCGATTACCTTCAAAAGTTACATAATTAGTGCACTTGTGTGCAATTTAAGTGTCACATGATATGTCAGTATAAACATTTTTCATTTTTTCTGAAAGGCCCCAGAGGCTGCAACACCACTAAGCGAGAGGCCTCACACCATGAAGACCAAGGAGCTCTCCAAACAAGTCAGGGACAAAGTTGTTGAGAAGTACAAGTAAGGGTTGGGTTATAAAAAAATATCCAAATCTTTGATGATCCCCAGGATCACCATCAAATCCATCATCTTAAAATGGAAAGAACATGGTACCACAACAAACGTGCCAAGAGAGGGCCACCCACCAAAACTCACAGACTGGGCAAGGAGGGCATTCATCAGAGAGGCAGCACAGAGACCAAAAAGACCCTGAAGGAGTTGCAGAGTTCCACAGCAGAGACTGGAGTATCTGTCCATAGGACCAGAATAAGGCGTACACTCCATAGAGCTGGGCTTTATGGAAGAGTGGCCATTACTTAACGTTAAAAATAGGAAGGCACTTTTAGAGTTTGCCAAAAGGCATGTGGGCGACTCCCCAAATATATGGAGGAAGGTGCTCTGGTCAGATTGAACTTTTCAGCCACCAAGGAAAATGCTATGTCTGTCGCAAACCCAACACATCCCATCACCCCAAGAACACCATCGCCACTGTGAAACATGGTGGTGGCAGCATCATGCTGTGGAGATGTTTTTCAGCAGAAGGGACAGGGAAACTGGTGCAAGTCGAGGGAAAGATGGTGCTAAATGCAGGGATATTCTTGAGCAACACCTGTGTCAGTCTGCCTGTGGTTTGAGACTGGGACGGAGGTTTACCTTCCAGCAGGACAATGACCCAAAGCATACTGCTAAAGCAACACTCAAGTGGTTTAAGGGGAAACATTTAAATGTGTTGGAATGGCCTAGCCAAAGTCCAGACCTCAATCCAATTAAGAATCTATTGTCAGACTTGAAAATTGCTGTTCACAAGCGAAAACCATCCAAAATGGTTTTCCAAAATCCAAAAAAGGATCTAAAGCAGTTTTGCCTTGAGGAATGGGCAAATATCCCAGTGGCAAGATGTGGCAAGCTCATAGAGACTTATCCAAAGCTACTTGCAGCTGTAATTGCTGCAAAAGGTGGCTCTAGAATAGAATAGAATAGAATAGAATAGAATAGAACAGAACAGAATAATCATTTATTATCCCACGAATGAGAAATTCAGGTGTTACAAGGCTCTTTAACAAGAAAGAAAGAAAGAATATAAAACATCTATAAAAAATTTAAAGAATGAGGAAAGACATCCATATACAAGTAAAGACATCCATATACAGTACTCTACAAAGTACTGCCTTTAGAGGGGGTAAATAGTTATGCACGCTGAAGTTTTCTGTTATTTTGTCTTAATTGTTGTTTGCTTCACAATAAATAAAAAAAACTTCTTCAAAGTTGCAAGCATGTTCTGGAAATGAAAGGGTGCAAACTCTCAAACAATCCATTTTTTTTCTAGATTGTGAGGCAACAAATCATGAAAAATGCCAAAGGCACTGTAACTTCCACTACTCTTTCCCATAACTTCATGCTGTGGCTGATCAACTTTATCCCTCTATAGTTACTACAACTCTGTGCATCACCCTTATTCTTAAAAATCCACAATACACTTCATCTGTGTTAAACATTTTGGTTAGAAATTACTACCATCTCTCCAAAACACCTCCATGTTTCCACAGGTCACATCTGGACCAACAGCTTTTTTAATTTATCATCCTCTTCCACCATACCTACCCATCACCTCCTTATCACCTCTATTACCTTCATCAACATGTCCATTATACTCTTCACCAAACACCACTCTCTCCCCTGGGTACACTCTTCATCAATTCATCTAACTCACTCCAGAATTCTTATTTCTCAGAATTCTTCATCTCACAACCAACTTGCAACTAACAAGCATTCGCACTTACAACATTCATTAAAGAACGCCTGCAGCTTCAAACTCATCACCCTATTTGACGACCTCTTCACCTCCAAAACATACTTTGAAAACATATTTTCAAAGTATAATTTTATATATAAATATAATTTTATATAATTTAAATATATTTTTTTCAGAATGACACCTCCCCATACCTCCTTCCATCAACACCATAGTTAAACAATTTAAACCCACCTCCAATACACCTGGCCTTACTACCCTTCCCTTCCATTGCAGACACAAATATCAACCTTCCTTCTCTCTATCATATCAGCTACTTCTCTGCCTTTACCAGTTATGCTGTCAACATTCAAAGTTCCTACCCTCATTACCTTCTCTCTTCCTGCCTCTAGACCGGCCTTCCCGCTTTTCTTCTCTTATGGCCAACAGTAGCCCAATTTTCACCAGCACTAAATGTACTGGTGTTAACCAGGGCATCAACTGATTTGGTATGGAAATCTGTTTTGTTGTCCTCATATTTGACTTGGCAAATGTTTTACACTGGATGCCCTTCCTGATGTAACCCTCCACATACACTCACTTGTGCATCACGAGAGGATGGGTTAATCTAAGAAAGTACCTTAAAGAGTTTTTATTGGCAAAATAAATAGTCAGTGCCAGTATAAGTAGTTTTAAACTGTTTTCCTGGCTGCCTAGGACTTTTACACAGAAATGTACATATTGTTTGAACACAAGCTGAAGGGGCAGACATAACTAATCATGCTACTGACCCGCATAGCATCCTGAATGTGGTCCTGACGCAAAACCTCAGCAGAGCGATCCATGTACCACTTCAGACAGCGGATCAACTCTCTACACAAACAAACACACAGAAACTTTCATGTGACAAAAACAAGCTGTACTGTACTGCATTTTATAATGTGAATCATATTAGCTAAGATGTAGAAAACCCCTCCTTAAAAGTGAAGTTGAACTAAAGATAGATTTCCATTTTAATAATCAGAAGTACTAAACAGTCAATCTGAAATGTGAATTTGATCTACCCCTTTTCTTTGTGCCAAAACATACAACCTTGGAATTGTGGAAACTGTGCCAATAAAAATGTACTTTTGCAATGTAAGAAGATTCTAGGAGACAGGCACTTTTTCTTGGAGAGCTGGACAGGGTCGTCGGGAGTTCCTTAACCAGGGGTGGGCAACTCCAGTCCTGGAAGGCTGGTGTCCTGCATAGTTTAGTGAATTCCCTGCTTAATCACACCTGGTACAGCTCACCTGATCATTGTCAAGTTTAGTGAGTGTGTTTGAGAAGGCAACTACCAAACTCTGCAGGACACCGGCCCTCCAGGACTGGAGTTGCCCACCCCTCTCCTTAACCCATCAGCAGGACCGGTATCTGCTCCTTTGTGCAAGGAGGAACAGGATGTATACTGCCAGAGCCATGCAAAGTGACCTCCAGTGGGCTCAATGCGCGACACCATGGAGCTCAACTGGCATTTGACAGAGAACACCAGAATTGGTAGGTCCGGCACTGGGGCCCTGTGCTTTTCACAGATGAGAGCAGGTTCACTCTGAGCTCATGTGACAAAAGTGATGCTGGCTGCAACATTGTTCAGCATGATTGATTTGGTGGTGGGTCAGAGTTGGTCTATATCCCAGAGTTGGCATATCCATGGAGGGACGGACAGACCTGTATAGGATAAACGATGGCACCCTGACTGCCATTAGGTATCGAGATGAAATCTGTAGACCCATTGTTAGACACTTCACTGGTGCAATGGGTCCTGGGTTTCTCCTGGTGCATGTCAATCCCCAGCCTTATGTGGCAAGAGTATGCCGGCAGTTCCAGGAGGATGAAGGAATTGATACGCTGCAAAGTTGCACCTCAGATTGTCTAGGAGCTCAGTGATGCCCTATTTAGAATCTGGGAGGAGATACCATCCATGATCTCATAAGGAAATCATTGTCAGGCATGCATACAAGCAAGTGGGGGCCATACAAACTACTGAGTACCATTTTGAGTTGCTGCAATGACATTTCAGCAAATTGGACTAGCCTGCCGCATCAGTTTTTCTGTTTAAATTTCCTGGTGACTTCAAATTAAGCCCTCTGTAGGTTGATCATTTTCATTTTCATCAAATGATATGGCATCCTTTTGTTCCTAACACATTACCTATTCCATATCAATATGGATATCCAGCATGTTTTTTTTTCCAATTGAGATCTGATGTGTTTCAAAGTGTTCCTTTAATTTTTTTTAGCAGAGCACTTTCTAAGTTTCAATGTTCAGTATTTAAACACAATAAAAATAGGTGGAAGTGACCACAACTTGTCATTGTGAAACGCAGCACAGCACAACACAACGAAATTCAACCTGTGCGTTTCACCCATACACACGCATGCAGCAGGGGGCAGCTATTGAAAGCACCCAGGGAGCAGTGACAGGGATGGTACCTTGCTCAAGGGTACCCCAGGGCAACCTACTGGCAAGGGAATCGAACCAACAATCTTCTGATCTGGGGCCAAACTCCCTAACCACTAGGCCACCGCTGCCTCTGTACAATGCAATAACCAAATAAAATATAATGTTTATGTTTTTTGTGTTAGGCATTATTACTTGTAGGCCAGCGCTCCTGCAAACTGATTGTGTATGTAGGCATCCATAACTGGACGAAAATGGTAATACCGTGCATCCCTGAGTAGGTTGATGATGAACACCTAGAACACACATACACGTTCACACATACATTAATTAACAATGTGACTCTTCTTTTAAATTAGATAGAAAGAAAGAAATAATGTTACTTAAGTCATGAATTATTGATCACAATGGGAATAAGGGAAATATATTAACATGAATCTAAATTGAGTTGGTTTTATTCTTTATTCACTTTTGCAAATTACTCACCAGTGACTGAAACACTAATGGTCCATATTTGTCAATGTTGTCATCAAGGAGAGAGAATAATGTGTCCAGTACATCCTGCAGAAACTAAAGGCAAAGCATACATTATCTCACTATTTCACATTTAATTAGCAAAGAAATAACTGTGTGTAAGTGGGTACAAAAATGCATGTATATTTGTACATAAATTTACAATTTCCTACCTTTACAATTTCCTCTCCACTGATTAGCCGTAGGCGGCCGAGGATATCCAGAACTCTCTCAGGATTAGCCTTCCATTTTAGCAGAGTCAGAAGATCCACTGTGAACACACAAAGTCAAAAGTAGTGTGACATTTGAAGTGCTTATATATGGACTTAAAGTACAACGATCAGCTACAATGTTAAAACCAGTGACGGATAAACAGAATGAAATTGATTATCTTGTTACAACAGCACCTGTCAAGGGTTGGGATATACAACTGAGGAAGTGAACAGCAACCATTCTGGAAGCAGAAAAAATGAGCAGAAAGATCTGAGCAACAAGGACGTAATTATGATTGTTAGAGCATCTCCAAAACAGCAAGTAATGTGGGGTGTTCCATCTGATGGAGCTAGCATGGAGCTTCCATCCATCATCAGTTGGTTAGTACCTACTAAAAGTTGTGCAAAAAAAGACAAGCAAGTGGTGAACCAAGAGAGGGTCATGGGAGCTCAAAGCTCACTCATGCATGGGGTGAAAAAAGGTTAACCTGGTCTCATCCAACATAGCAGCTACTATAGCACATATTGCTGAAAAGGGTAATGCTGGTTATCACAGTACATTCAAGATTCCCCGCACAGTTTGTGATTCCGCCGCTAACCTTGGAAAGTGATACCACAAGGATGCACTATGGGAAAAACATAGTCATGGGTTATGTCATTATCCACCCATCCATTATCTGCCGCTTGTCCCAAACGGGGTCGCGGGGGAGTGCTGGTGTCCAACCCAGCGCACACAGGGCGAGGACGGGGGACGCACCCTGGACAGGTCGCCAGCCCATCGCAGGGAGGAGCGGGACGGGGACGGCACCTTGCTCAAGGGTACCTCAGGGCAACCCATTGGGAAGGGGTTCGAACCCCTGATCCTCCAATCATGTGGCCAACGCCCTACCCACTAGGCCACCGCTGCCCTGGTTATGTCGTTATGTCATAGGCAATGTTTACTGGCAAAACTTGGGTCCTGGCATTCGCGTGGATGTTACTTTAACACATACCATCTACTTAAACATTACAGCAGACTAATTAGTCTATACCACTGAGGCCCCGCCTCACAACTTACAGCATGTAAAGGATCTGCGGCTAACATCTTGGTGCTAGAGCACGCCTTCACAGGTCTTGGTCGAGTCTACACCTCGATGAGTCAGGATTGCTGATACAAGGGGGACCTACACAATATTAGGCAGGTGGTTTTAACATTATGTCTGATCACTGTATATTAAATAACAAAAATAATGACACTTGTCATGACTGAATGTTTTTTACACATTTAGAGCAGTATGGAGTATTCACTAGTGGATTCACAAGTTGATTGTGTGCTTACCATTTTGCGTAAGCTTTGTTGAAGCCAGTAAGGTGCTGATACAGAAGTTCTCCTTGTTGCTGCGCTGGAAGGGGAATGAAGCTGGGATAGCAGGACAGCTGTTCAAATCTGCCTTACAGCATGGCATACTCAGATACAAACCCTGATTACTGAAGGTAGTGCTCTCATCACACTGCAGAAAGAAAAAGAATAGAGAGAGATAGAGCAAAGAAGAAAGCAAGAGAGAAATTATGTATTACTTAATAGTATGACTGATAGTTATAGTTATAGTTATATGACTGATAGTTATAGTTATAATGAATTAATATATATATATATACAATACTGTGCAAAAGTTTAGGCAGGTGTGGAAAAAATGCTGTAAACAAAGAATGCTTTCAGAAATATAAATAATGATTGTTTATTTTTATCAATTTACAAAATGCAAAGTGAGCGAACAAAAGAAAAATCTAAATCAAATCAATAATTGGTGTTACTAACTTTTGCCTTCAAACCAGCATCAATTCTTATGGCCCCCACAGAGCATTGATCTCAACATCATCGACTGTGTCTGGGATTACATGAAGGGACAGAAGGATGTGAGAAAGCCTACATCCATCGAAGATCTGTGGTTAGTTCTCCAAGATGTTTGGAACAACCTACCAGCCAAGTTCCTTCAAAAACTGTGTGCAACTGTACCTAGAAGAATTGATGCTGTTTTGAGGGCAAAGGGTGGTCACACCAAATATTGATTTGATTTAGATTTCTCTTTTGTTCATTCACTGCATTTTGTTGATTGATAAAAATAAATGATTAACACTTTCATTTTTGAAAGCATTCTTTGTTTACAGCATTTTATCCACACCTGCCTAAAACTTTTGCACAGTACTGTATATATATATATATGTTTGTGCACAGGCTTATTTACCTAATGTTTTGCTGCTAGTATACGCAATTGATTGTCCAACATTTTTCCTTTCACAAAGAACTGTAAGAACATAATTCTGGCCTTAAAAGTGAAAGTAGGATCAAGCAAATGGGTCAGCATTAATCAATAAGATACCTTGAGTATAAGCTAACATTAGCAAAATTTCACTTGTTGGTCACCGTCACCCCCTTATTAGCTCTTTAGACTCATAGTGTGTTCCAGATGAAGTGGGAAACAAAGTTCTCAAGTTCAAGTGGGGAGCAGGAAACAGAAGTTGTAAGGACTTGTAAGGACTACCCTTCTAAGATGGCTGTTCTATGCATCAAACTTCAACAAATCCTCATGAGGTACAGGTCTTCACACAAGGAGGACCATCAAGGAAGCAGTGGCAGAAGTGAAGGCTATAGCAGCACTATTACATCATTCACTCCCAGAAATACCATCCTTTATTATCTAAGCTCTAACTCCCTGCTCTAACCCTCTCTAAGGGACAATAGTGGACTATTCAGGTATCACACAGCAAATTTTCAAGCTTGTCATTCCCTCACAATCAACCATTTATCATTCCAGATTTTGAGCTTCTTTTATTTTTGAGGTTTTTTTTTGTCTGATAATTTATTCTTTAAGGTATAGTAATATTTAAGCTTTAAAAGCTCTGTGAGAAGCAAACTTTTTGCACTAGGGAATAGGATGACATGGATCTCTACATTAAACTAGCTATAATTTAGACATTTTTTTTTTAAATTTACTGTAATATTTAATTTCTTTGCTGATGACATGTGCTGTAGTTGAGGAAAGTAGCATGGAAAGAGACAAGAATAAAATATAACATGGATAACTACCATAATACCAGCAGCAGATAACACTGAAATAAAGGGAAAAAGATTCACTGTAATTATCTTTGGATCCTGTCACTTATCACATACACTGATTGCAATGCCAAGGGTCTGCTTTTTGCAATTTTCATGTGGCATCAAGTCTGGAATATTTAGTCTCTAGACAGCAATGAAACTGTTAGCAGCTATTTATCAAAGTTTAAGGAAGTAAGAACTGAAACTGAGTGTGTGTGTGTGTGTGTGTGTGTGTGTGTGTGTGTGTGTGTGTGTGTGTGTGTGTGTGTGTGTGTGTTTGTGTGTGTGAGTGTGCATGCGCTGACCTTATAGACATACAGCTCATGGCACTCATCCAACAAGGTAGTCCCATCTTCCCTCATGAGTGGAGTGAAAGAGAAACCAAACAGCTTCTTCTCTCCTTTATCTTTAGCTAAATGAAAGTACAATAAACAAAGATTATATGTAACATAATATATATAATATGTAATATAATCTAATATATGTTATATATTATATGTTAAAATCAGCAAATAATTTAAAATTGAGCCCTAAAATTTAAAGAGAACACAATATTTAAGATGGTTCCCTGTATAGTATGTGTTAACATGTGTTAGCCCTCCATCAGCTAATTTAAAAGTGCTGGGTTTATCTTTATTTTGTCTGATCTGGTAGCACAATGGATCCACAAACTATATGTAGTACAACCTGGATAATAATAATTTGGATAAGAATAGTGGATCACCATAGATGTTACATCACCCCAGGCCTACGTTAAGAAGAAAACAAGTGCTCAACAGGAATTTTAAACCTATTTACCACCTGTAGTATCTGGTTTGTACTTTTTACCATGTTGGATAACTTAGACATGCTTCTATGTACTCAAATATTGACTTAAACTACAAGCAATAGAAGCCAATTCAGTTAACAGAGCATTGCCCAACTCTGTGATTGAGATAAACAGCTCTTGTTTTGTTTTTTCAAACACTCCAGGTTTAATGTAGGGACACAGAAGGCCACAGAAGATATATAAATAAACACACAGTGACTGGGACAGAGGCAAAAGACAAAATAATATGTGTTATACTGTGCTATTTGTGTTTTATTCATTTTTATTAAAATTAGGATCTCAATTTGTTAGCTCTGGCTAAAAAGTTAACACAGGGACACAGGAGGTCACAAAAGATAGCATATATATTTATTCTTCTCTAGACATTAAGTGTGTTTATTTTAAAGAGTATTCTCCAGTTTTCATAGGGCAACTATACAGAGCACATTATACTGAAAGGAACAGGGCACTCACTGGAACAGTGTCTGAACTCGAAGCGTAGGTGCGATCCACGGAAGCGTTCAATAGGAATGGGCAGTTTGAGGCTTTCACTCCAGCGAGGACTGTTATTGTGGTACAGCACAAAGGAACGATGTTCACTAACATTGGGCTCTCCACAGCCCACGCTGATACAATCCTGAGAGTGAGAGAGAAAGAGAGAGCGAGAGAGAGAGAGAGAGAGAGAGAGAGAGAGAGAGAGAGCTACCCCCACACCTCTCCACAATGGACCAGCACACACTCAGCTAACAGCTAACCTTCTGATGCAGAATAACACCATAATTTCAAACATTTGTCACCTCCACCTACACTGATAAATACAAACACACAGCACCCTCCATGCATTTGTATACTGCACAAAAATGCTACCCCCAAAGCCCTGCCTCAGCCACCCCCTCCACTAGACAGACACACTAACACAATTAAAAACACACAAATACACAAAAACACACAGCACAAACAATAGAGACTTACTTTGAGGGTCTCTCCATCAGCATACAGCACATACACAGTCACCTCAATGTTCTTCTGCACACTCTTCCCCCCTCTCTCAAAATCACCCCGCTCCAGCGTCAGATGCAAATCATTCCGACTGTCCCCTACTCACACACACACACACACACATACACACACACACACAATCACACATGAATGCATTTAATGAATAATTATTTCCAGCAATATGTCAAATATTAAAACTTGTAAAACTGGTTGTTTTACACAGTGGTGGTGAAGTTCTATTTGCTTAGAATTTTAGGGTTGAAAAAGCATGATTAGGAGGAGGATTAGCAGGAGTCAGAAGGCAAAGTGGTTAAATTTGGAAGAGTGCAATCGTAGAACTTTTGGTTTTCAAAAAGAAAATGTAAATAGACTCTCAGTAGATTTTATTTTATCTTAGTTAGTCCTAGAATACACAGATGTCTGATTTTAATTAAATAATTTCTTTATTTAGGGAGGAAGATGCAAAGGACCAGAAGAAATGGAGAATGTTGATCCCCTGTGGTGACCCCTAAACGAGAGCAGCTGAAATAAAAATAAAATAATTTCTTGTCATGTATTAAGTCTATATGTAAGAAAGGTGGTGGTCTACTGGAAGGGTACTTGCCAACGGACCTATGGCTCAAGAGGTCCCAGATTTGAATCCCACCTCTGGCACTACCACCACTGAGTCTCTGAGCAAGACCTTTAACCCTGAATTGCTCCAGGGGGACTGTCCCTGTAATTAGGACATGGAAGTCGCTCTGGATAAGAGCGTCTGCTAAAATGCCGTAAATGGAAATGTAAGAAAGGACTGAAAGGTCTAATTTTTAAGGATCCAGTTTTAAAACTGTAATGTGAAAACCATAGTGTGTAGAATCACATAATGTTATGCAACTGGACAAAACCTATAATCAGATCAGGGTGATGTATATGTACCCACATGTAAAGACAGTTTCAAACCATTTGAGTCTCTCCAGTGTGACAGTTCAGAGCAGTAGATATTTATAATCCAGTAGGAAGTGAAGAGAGTGGAAAGAGGCATGGGAGCTTCTCATAACACAGATTGTGTAGGCTTACAGATACATACTCAAATATTACTATGAACTGATTTTTAAGGGTTTTTAAATAAACACACACTGGCAAAAGACCATGAAATATATGGCATTTGTGTGTTTTATTCACCTTAATTAAAACTGGGATCTCAATTTGTTACAACAGTATAAATTAAGCAGAATGTAACAAACGCTCAGCTCAGCAACATGTGCCGACCATAGTGGGAACAAGTACACCGTTAGGGTGAGCGAAGTGAAACCCATTTTAATTCAAAAGAAGTAGGCAAAAAGATTCTATAGCAGCACAGGCCCCAAGCAGCAACTGTTTCTCAACAAGGATCATGCTAATTATGGGAACAAGGATCATGCTAATTATATACTGCATTCAGATGGTATGCTTGGGAAGTACTGTGTACGTTATTATATTCTATACTATATTCAGATGGTATGCTTCTTTTTTGTTCTGCTAGAATGGAGAAAAAATTGATTGTCCCACTTTCAACCTTTCTTGTCCCTTAAGCATTTCTGGGACTGTTGAGACTCAGGGTGAGTGTAATTAGGGTTCACTAACAACCTGTAATGGATTATAAGCACAATGGAAACACTAATATGTTGTTCACGTGTTATTATGACTTCCCCCACAACAGTGTTCTTCACTAATTTTTATAGAATTAGCAACCAGTTATTGACTTATTCAACAATCTTTTTGCAAACCAGAGGAATCAGTGTTTGGCCTGAGTTCAGAGTCTGAAAGGGTTTAAGTTTAACTTTTTACAGTCAAAGAATATTCCTGAATTTTTAGCTCATATTTAATTACAATTAATCCCCATATTCCTTTATTCAGTAAGGGCTTGCTCAAGTGGCTTCTAGTGGATTTCACAGATATTTTGGTATGTTCCAAAGGAAAAGATGGTGATGGAGGCCTAGTGGTTGGATACTTGCCTATTGACCTAGAGACCAGAAGGCCAGCCCTACCACCATTGGGTTCCTGAGCAAGACCCTTAACCCTGAGTGGCTCCAGGGGGACTGTCCCTGTAATCAGGAAGTCGCTTCGCTCATCACTTAACATTTACATTTACAGCATTTAGCAGATGCTCTTATCCAGAGCGACTTACAGGGACAGTCCCCCTGGGGCAATTCAGGGTTAAGGGTCTTGCTCTTAGGGACCCAGTGATGGTAGTGCTTGAGGTGGGATTCGAACCAGAGACTTCTTGAGCCACTGGTCCATAGGCATACTGATGTATGTAAATGGACTTGCAGCCTGACATGCATGTCTTTGCACAGTGGAAGGAAACTGGAGCTCCCGAAAGAAATCCACACAGACACGGGGAGAACATGCAAACTCCACACAGAAAGGACTTGGACTGTCCCGCCTGGGTATTGAACCCAGTATCTTATTGCTTTGAGGCGACAGTGCTACCCACCAACCCTAACCATTAAGTTCATTATAATCTACAGAGTTTTACCAGATAGTTTGTTAACAATCAACGTATATTATATAGAGGGGGCCATACAAAATAAGCTGACCGCAATTTATTCATAGATTTATAAATTCATAACTGCTTGCATTAGCTGTTGATCTTTGTTGAAGGTTTCACTATGAAAGAATTTAGTAAATATATGCATTTTTTTCACAAAACTGGAAGAAAATGTATATAAGATATTATAAGATTGGATTATTACACTAATATCTTTAAAATAGAATTCCCACAAACGATCACATTTTTAATAAAAAATGGAAAAAGAAATGAAACATAAAATTAATAAATTAAACTGGATAGAGAATCATTATTGTTCTATTGTATCTTTCTACACTAGGTCATTTAGAAAATGAATCAAAGAAAAAAATCTGAATTTTAATTAAACTATGAAATTTACTTTTTTGGCATAGTTATTTTTAAATTTGTTGTAAAAAATAATTAAACACAGACCTGAAAATATGTGGAATGGAGACCTGTTCAGAGTGCATTTCTGCTTTTTGTCCTGTGAACACAGGGGTAGGCTCTAATATGTCCTGTTTTGATAAGCAGCTCAGATAAATGATGGATGGATGCATGGATAAATATTCTTTTTAAGATTCAGCATTATTTAAATGACATGAACATCTGACTGAATTTTTAACTGGGCCAAGTCTATTATAACACTGTTAGGTATTACTTCTTCTTCTTACTTCTCCTTCATTAATTATATCTTTTTGTATCTCAAAGGCCATGACTCATTGAAGAATTGTTTCAAACTCCTTTTTAAAAGAGAATAAATGTCTTTAAAAGAGAAAAAAATGTGTCTAAAAGACAAAAAATGTCTCAACACTCTTACCTGGTAAAATGACATCTGGGAATCCAAGTTTACGTGTAAGAGTGACACCTCTGCTGAACATCATGTGGTTTTCTCTTCGCAAGTTGTCTAAATCACCACGGAACAGCTGCAGAGATACTATTAGACCTGAAGAACAGAGAAAAATAAAAGCAACAAAGCTATGCATTTGCAAAAATGATTTGTCTTAGATGCAGAACATTTCTTTCATTGCTGATATAGGAAACAGTATATGTACCGTAATTTGTGCTAGGGGCAGAATATTTCGTGCTGGATTTTCGTATGATGTTCTCGTGAATTTGATACCACTCACTCTCATTATTACAGCTAAAAAGGAGGACAGATATTATACACGAGTGTCACAGAAGATGGCAAAAATGAACAAATAAGCATGCACATTCACATACGCTTACGTGTAAATTTTTAGCACGAAATCCTTTTCCTCTCTGGGGTCAGTGATGGAACTGAAAACATCACTCATGGCCAATGCAGCACAGCCATATGGTCGTCTGTACTGCACATGCGGTGGTCCTTTCTTTGAGTCATTCAGCAACATACGACCTTCATGTAAACCCATCCAACATAGATCATAACAAGATGATACAACAAGATGATAAACATAAAGCAAAGATGAAAGCACTAACAATTTAAAATAAAATACATTGAAAAATATACAATAAAATTTAAATAATAAATTGGCTCTGCACTCCAAAAGATTGAAATCAAGTTTGAAATTAAACCACCAAAAATTAACCATTTACTATAAAATGAGCTTTATTGCAGAGGTATTCCCATTCATATTATGAACCCCATAGATATTACAGCCCTTTTTTCACATATTGTCCTCTCATTTTAGGGGGATCAAGCATAATGGGTTATGTGACAGCTTCTTCATTTTCTCCACCAGCTGCATACCTGTATCATTAGCTTGTACTAAGCAAATAAAATAACTAGAGCTCTACATTTGCACAAAATCTCTTGTTGTCAATATGATGAACAAAAAAATAGGAAAGCCATAATGATGATACAGAAAGATGAATATTCTGAACACTCAGAATACATCATTCAAAGACGCGTCCATAGGTGAAAATTCAGGAAATTTTCATACTATGACAAAAGATAACAAGATAATGTTAATTTAAAACTATTATGTAATTCCTATATTCATGAATAGATATAAATATTTCACTGGGAGATCATTCATCAAAAAAAAATGTTATGAGCAGTGCCACCCAGCTTCATTTTTACATTACCTATAGGTCACATCATCATGACATATGAATGAGATTGTCTTATGTTGTACACTAAATCTGAAAATGAGTTGCAGTGGTCAAATGGTTAGGGACCCTTAAGCATGGTACCATCCCCATAGCTGCTCCCCAGGTGCTGGACAGAGCTGCCCACTGCTGCTAGGAGTGATTTTCTGTTGAGTTGAATGTAGCAAAGCTTTTTGTTACAAGCTGGTTTGAAGACTAACGATGCTAACTTGCCAGCCTCTAGTAATCTTGTGCAGGTGGTTTTGATAGTGAGCTACATGCAAATATTTTTGACTTAAAACTGTGTGAACATATGTTTTTTTCTGGTTGAATTTACATATATTTGTTAGAGAATGAGCTGTCTTTTGTATTTCTTATTACTTTTTTCATCCGGATTTAAAAATAAGGTAATTTGCATCTATAAGGTAATTTGCATATTTAAATATGAATATATTCACATAATCACATAATCATATAATCAAATCACATTTTACATTTCGAGGGTGGATCTTCAACAGTTTCATGTTCCTGACTGAACTCTGATTTACACTGTATGTTTTAAGTGTCCGACAAGCTGGCCAAGAAGAGAACAGGGCTCTGACTGAACAGATTCACAAGGTGGAGGATGGCCTTAAAACAGAGGAGCTTTTACAGATCATTGGAGAATGAGAATCAAAACAGGACAGAAAATTGTACAATATAGGAACATGTACAATATAGGAAAAAAAAATTTTTAACATTAAAGAATACATTTATTTTAGGAGACATCAAGAATAAAATCATTAGCTCTCAAACAACATCCATTTTCTGTTTTAATATTGTAATAATGAAACATCAGTAAACAACTCGGAGTAAAGAGCTAAAGCACCAAAACAATGACTGCCTAAATGGATTGCAAAGAATCTCAGAACAGAGGATTTTCTGAAAGACCTACCAGTTCTGATGACATGTGCAACAATGTAGAGCTCTTTTTTCAGATCTTTTGTGCTCAAATCCTTGAAGAAAAAATTTGAAAACTTACTGCAGGTAGGCCTAAGTTGCTGATTGTAGAAAATTAACACTCTCTACTACAACTAGTTATTTTAAAAGAAAATGAATCAAAAAAATAAATAAATTACCGTAAATAGAGCACAAAGCCTGTCCACTTTCTCTGGATTCTGTGGCCCCCCATTTTTGTTCAGCTTTACCAGAAATCTTTCACTGAAACAACAAACAGTATACATGAGCAAATGGAAACAGCTGTGGAACTAAATCTAAAGCTCTTAATGCCCCTTAAAAAACATTACCTGTTAAGTAACCAAAAGTGAAGTGTCATTCCATCAAGCTCAGACGAACTATTTGTCTGACTGACAACAGTAAAGTATAAAATTTTGCAAAGCTGATTGCAATGCTGAAAAGGCCAGTAAATAAAGCACTCAGGCAACTACAGAGGTCCAGATAAACATATGTGAGCATGAGTGCAAAACTTGACTTTTGAGCTCACAATGCAGCTAATATGGAATAGTTTCTATTTGTAAAAGATATTTTGTGCATTTGCATTTGCCAGACAACTGCACAATTTAAGATGCAAAATGGACACACACTACCATATAAATATATATGTGTCTGTATATATATATATACACACACACACACACAGTATCTCACAAAAGTGACCCCTCACATGTTTGTAAATATTATTATAATATTATTATATCTTTTCATGGGACAACACTGAAGATATGACACTTTGATACAATGTAAAGTAGTCAGTGTACAGCTTGTATAACATTGTAAATTTGCTGTCCTCTCAAAATAACTCAACACACAGCCATTAATGTCTAAACCACTGGCAACAAAAGTGAGTACACTCCTAAGTGAAAAATATCCACATTGTGCCCAGTGTGTCAATATTTTGGCCACCATTGCCACTGGAATCCTCTTCCACTCCTCCATGATAACATCACGGAGCTGGTGGATGTTAGAGACCTTGCGCCACAGATGATCAGTTGGGTTTAGGTCTAGAGACATGCTAGGCCAGTCCAGCACCTTACCCTCAGTTTCTTTAGCAAGGCAGTGGTTGTCTTGGAGGTGTGCGTGGGGTCGTTATCGTTTTGGAATACTGCCCTGTGACACAGTTTCCGAAGGGAGGGGATCATGCTCTGCTTCAGTATGTCACAGTACATGTTGGCATTCATGGTTCCCTCAATGAACTGTAGCTTCCCAGTGCCAGCAGCACTCATGCAGCCCCAAACCATGACACTCCCACCATCATACTTGACTGTAGGCAAGACACACTTGTCTTTGTACTCCTCACCTGTTTGCTGACACACGCTTGACACCATCTGAACCAAATAAGTTAATTTGGTCTCATCAGACCACAGGACATGGTTTCAGTAATTCATGTCCATAGTCTGCATGTCTTCAGCAAACTGTTTGCGGGCCTTCTTGTGCATCATCTTTAGAAGAGGCTTCCTTCTGGGCCTACAGCCATGCAGACCAATTTGATGCAGTGTGTAGCGTAGGGTCTAAGCACTGACAGGCTGACCCCCCACCCCTTCAACCTCTGCATCAATGCTGGTAGCACTCATATGTCTATTTTCAAAAGACAGCCTAAGCACGTGCACTCAACTTCTTTGGCTGACCATGGCGAGGCCTGTTCTGAGTGGAACCTGTCCTGTTAAACCGCTGTATGGTCTTGGCCACTGTGCTGTAGCTCAGTTTCAGGGTGTTGGCAATCTTCTTATAGCCTAGGCCATCTTTATGTAGAAGAGAGTTCTCTGCCATGCGGTGCCATGTTGAACTTCCAGTGACCAGTATGAGAGAGTGTGAGAGCGATAACACCAAATTTAACACACCTGCTCCCCATTCACACCTGAGACACCTGAGAACACTAACAAGTCACATAACACAGAGGAAGGAAAATTACTAATTGGGCACAATGTGGACATTTTTCCATTAGGGATGTACTCACATTTGCTGCCAGTGGTTTAGACATTAATAGCTGTGTGTTGAGTTATTTTGAGGGGACATCAAATCTTCAGTGTTGTCCCATGAAAAGATATAATAAAATACTGACAAAAATGTGAAGGGTGTACTCACTTTTGTGAGAAACTGTATATATATAAACTTAGAATGATCTAAGCTGTCATGAAATGTAAGTATCATGCTAACGTGTTAACAACTGAACTGAAATCCTGATTGTAACTTGAACTTTAACAGACTGCAGGCCACCTGTTTTTCATTTGTTGTACACATTTACATATACCAACCATATACATATATCAACAAAATTGTAACGGTGGCGGGGTACCGGAAGGACGCCAGTGCGGAGCCAGGAGTTCGGAACTTAATTTTATTATTCACAAGCATACAAACAAGAAGCAAGGACTGCAGTTCTAAGCAGAAACCAAGAACGGAGGAACTGCAGTCTAAACCAAGGTGCTAGATTACCACATACAAAAACCAAAACCACCATTGCCTGTAGGCTTAGCCTAACTAATGAGCCGCGCTCTGTTCTGACTCATCGGGGCTTAAATAGTCAGCC
Source organism: Hepsetus odoe (assembly GCA_017165825.1). NCBI lineage: Eukaryota > Metazoa > Chordata > Actinopteri > Characiformes > Hepsetidae > Hepsetus > Hepsetus odoe. The sequence continues at coordinate 8,564,563 of CM029373.1, read as the reverse complement.
CCAATGAGGCACACCTGTGCCTTCTTAAGCTCAGGTGTGCTCAGTCAGAACAGAGCGCCCTCTAGCGTGCCTAAAACACCTCATGTGACAGAAACACCTTATACGTGATAGAGAGCGCCCTCTAGCATGCCCAAAACACCTCACACGTGACAGAGAGCGCCCTCTAGTGTGCCCAAAACACCCCACCTGTGACAGAACCCCCCCCCCCCCAAAAGGCGTGGCTCCCGAAGTGCCAAAACATAGCCGAACCTCTGGGGGGTGGTCAAGAACAACAAAAATCTTACAAAAACAAAAGTCCCTTGTTGGGACATACGGTCAGGTCCACAAAAAACACAAAAAGGACCTCCGACCAGCCATGTCAGGCAGCTGGTGGTGGTGAGGGGAATCCCAGCAGCTCCGTCCACCCTTTTGACTGGTGCCTGAACTTGACTCTGAAGTCCCTGGAGGCATCGCCTGACTCCGTGGAATGCCTGGACTTGACTGAACCTGAAAGAGAGCTAAACATAGACGTTACGGGGTTCAAAGAGGAAGTCTTTTTCAACGAGTCCGAACTCTGCTTCCAACCCGTCAGCCACGTCTCTCATCCCCGAATCTACAGTGCCGAAGTCCTCGTTCACTTTCTTGAACTGATTATTGCTGATGTCTTTTGCCTTTTTCTTTTTCTTGGTCATACTTCCTGGCCGCTTGGGGCCCAGTGACGCAGTGTCCCAGCTCCTGGTTCCACTATGAGAAGTTCTACTTGGATCCCTCCACGAGCCACCTTGTTCTGGTTCTGCTGAATTGCGAGGGCGAACAGAAGGTAGGGAGCCACAATGCAGCTGCTCCACCTCTGGAATCTTTACCTGCTTCTCCATTGGACTGTTCTTCAGCTGCTCCGTTCCAGCATGCACCGTTGTCAGTGAAGTGAGTCGAGATTCGATGATTGCCAATTTTACTTCCATACCTCTGACTTGCTTCTCTAGCTCGGTGAGCGTACTGGCCTCACAACGGGCTTCTCTCAGTTCAGCCTGCAGAGCAACGTTGTGGTCCTGCACCCGTCTCAGCTCTGCTCTGGTCTGCTTCAGCTGTTCTTCCATAGTGGCTAATTTAGTCTCCAGTTTCTCCTGAACGGTTGGAGTTTCAACTCTCCTTGTTGTCTGGCTTACAGTTTTGTTTCTTTGTTCATATGTTTTCCCCAGCTTCTCTTTTTGGAAAACCATCACAGCTTGTACCTTTATTCTGGAGACCTCTCTCTCTTCTCTGAAAGTGCTGCTCTTTCCATGACGCTCACCTTTGTCTTGAGCTAGAGCTTTTCCTCTTCCTTCTGTTTCCCTGGCGTTGATCTCCCCTTGACGACTGGACAAGAGTCCTTTGGTCCCCTCCAGCTGTGAAAGCAGGCAGGTGCTTCCCTCCCTGTGCCGCAACCCTTCGTTATAAAAGTAAATAAAGTCGCCTGGATGCGTATCGCAGACCTTCTCAACCCCTGGAATCTTTCATGTTCAAATTTACCCTTCATGTAGGACCGATACTGTCTTTGTATGCTGATAGCTGCCACCCTTATGGCCTGGTACCTTACTACCTCCCTGTGTCTTCTGAACGCAGCCTGAATCAGGGAAGCTGCCTGATGGTGCAGGATCACCTCTTTTCTGACCCGCTGACCTCTGAAGCAGGCTTGCAGGCTTGCCTCTCTCTGTTTTCTGGCATCAAGTGTGGAACGATACCTCAGCTGGATTGCAACAACAGTATGTTTGATGCATAAATATCGTGTCCGAGCACAGTGAGCCCTGTAAGCACATTGTATCGCAGTGGCAGCCTGGTGCTTCTGTTTCAGAGTCTGTCTGGTCTTCATCCCTCGGAATGCAGCTTGCAGAACAGCAGCAGCCAATATTTTCTCCTTCAAAGACTTTATTTCTTGCTTCATCATCTTGTTAGCTCTGTAACATTGTTGAACAATCCTGGCTGCCCACAGGAGCTTCCGGTAGTACTTTCTGCTCATGTGTTTCCTCACCTGCGCCTGAAGGGTTACTGCAGCCTCATGTTCGATTCTCACTGTGTTATTGTGCTTCACGCTGGCTGTGTTCCCACGTTCTAGGTATCTAGCCTGCTTTTCCTGAAGTTCCCCATTTACTGTGGCTAGTTCCTCCTGAAGGGAATATACTTGAAACTGGTGGCTCACCTGCAGCTGGTGTATAACTGCTTGAAGAGAGGCGTTGTCATCCTCCAACTTTTTACACTTTGTTTTCAAGGCGGCCAGATCCCGACTTTGTGTACCGAGTTCTTGATCCTTGGTGAGGAGCTCAGCCTCCATTTCCTCGAGCTGCTCAGCTAAAATGTTTTTGTTCTGTCTCTCTGCACCCAGAACAGACAGCTGGACCTTCTGAGATTCCTGTAGTTCATGTTCTAATTCCTGGATTCTCGAAGTTAGTTCTCTTACCCGAAACGGTTCCTCTGTTGCACTCTGCTCAGCAGACGGGTTTGTGGAGCTGGGGTTGTGTACGGTGCCAGGTGCGGGCCTCTTGCCCTTTTTTCTTTGTTTCCGCGGCGTATCCGCCATTTTTTCGCCGCGTTTCACATAGGGCGGGGCGTGAACGAAGCCTCTACCTCGAGGGATTGCCCCAATAACATTACCTCCATAACGGCTAGTACAGCTTTCTCCGTTCGGCCATACTCCTCCAGCTGTTCTTTGGCCTCCAGAGAGGGAGCGAGCTGGATTGAGCGACTCAGCAGGTTGAGGCGTCGTGAGAGCTCAGTGGCGGTGACTCTCTGTACTCCACCGCTCTGCTCGCAACACCCCAGCTGCCACAATGGCAGCGCTGCTCGGAGGTCCTCAACCATAGCTCCCAGGGCTCGCTCATGCACCATGCCAAAGACAAAGGAAATCAGTCTGGAGCTCAGAAAGAAGATAGTAGAGGCTCATGATAAGGGGGGAGGCTACACTGCCATTTCCAAGCGATTCAAAGTGTCTAGAACTGCTGTACGTTGCATCATTGCCAAGTACAAGAAGACAAATTCTGTAAGAAACATACCTGGCCATGGCCGTAAGCGCAAGATTCTTTGGAGAGGAAAATAGTCAGAGATGTCAGCAAGGAGCCCAGGACATCTGCCAAGATGATTGTTGCTGACCTGGCCTCTTCTGGAGTTGATGTTTCAAGGAACACAGTTGTGAGGGCTCTTCATTGTGGTGGGCTTCAGGGCAATCGTCCCAGAGGAAGCCCTTTACTCAAAGAGCGGCACATTACAGCCTGACTGAGGTTTGCCCGTGAACATTTGAAAGGTAAAGATGAGTTTTGGAAGTCTGTGCTTTGGTCTGATGAGACTAAACTGGAACTGTTTGGGGACATGGATGTTGCTTATGTTTAGCAAAGAAAGGGAGAGGCCTTCAACCCTAGTAACACAATTCCCACAGTTAAACTTGGTGGTGGGAGCATCATGTTGTGGGACTGTTTTCCAGCATCAGGCACAGGGAGCCTTGTTCAGGTGCATGGCATCATGAAAAAAGAAAATTATTTTGACATTTTGAGGGAGAATATGCAGAAATTTGCTCGTAGTCTAGGCTTAGGTCATCGCTGGGTCTAATAACAAGACAATGACCCAAAGCATACATCGAAATTAGTCCAACAGTTCCTCAAAGAAAACCAAAACCAAGATCCTGGAGTGGCCCGCACAGAGCCCAGACCTCAATCCTATTGAGAATCTGTGGCAGGTGCTCAAAGTGAATGTCCATGCTCGGAAACCATGCAATTTGGACAAGCTAGAACAATTTGCATTGGAAGAACTGGCCAACCTAGTAAAGAACTACTCGAAGAGATTGCTGTCAAAGCAGTTTTTAAATGCATATCATGATATGTTTGAATATAGAAGTATAATAATATGTATGTTGCTTTGTAATTGCAATACCAGTATTTTATACACATTCCATTACTTTAATAATCTGGTATATATCCTCTTTCTTGTCTCAGAGAGGAAGGTTTAGTTTAAACACTTGGTGTATAATGCTACAAAAAAACACTGATGGCTTCTGAAAACTTGATTTTGTCTACCTGCTTTAGCTTGCTAGTTTGCCATATGTTTGTGGTTTGTTTCTAACCTGATGTATTTGCTCTCCCGGGCATCATAGAGACTGAAAAACACCTCTGTGTCTTCACTGATGGTGTTATATGTGAAGCTTTTCAGGTTGAGGAAAAGATGGTGAGCAACTGGTGCTCTGCATCCTTCACCATGGCGTTGGCCCTGGGAACAAAAATCAAATACAATGTCAGTTGAGATGTATATTGTCCAGTAATGCAACTGTGCATTTATTATAAATAACAAGTTGGATTATAAGAAAAAGTTAAATAATTTGCAGTTTGAATGGTAATATTTCATATTTCACATTTCTCTTTTACAGCAAAAAAATAGTTTTTATTTTTAAGATTTACTTTTAAGCATTTGGATGTTCTTAAGGCTATACCTCGTTAGCTTGACCTTGATGGAACTTTTTATTAATATTCAAAATAATCTGTAGATTTCTGATTAATAATGTTACCAGTTGTGATAGCCAATGTTAGTAGAATTGTACTCAAACCTGTGCTGTACTTGATTGACCACAATGTCTGCTGGATGTATGCTGCAGAAGAAGTAAACAGAAGAGAAATGGGTAAATTACTGTTTGTGAAAATATCTGTAGTATCATTACTATTTTTGAGAGCATATGTGTTTGTGATTATGTTTTACAAATCATGTTGTTTTATCTCAGAATGTCCACCTCTAAGCCACAAAACATATGAAATCTTTATTTTGGTTCACTATTTAAAATGTTCTCTTCTGTTGGCTGCTCCTGTTAGGGATCACCACAGTGAATCGTCCTTCACAGTATTCCTTCCATCTGCTCAACACGCTCTGTTCAATTTTGAGTGTGTTTCCATTGCTATCCTTTACAGCCCTGCCCTGCTGCACATTTCCCAGCTCTGTACCTCTGTCTAGCCAATAAATAAAGGTGTTGTTCTCCCTTTTTAGTATCCCACCTCTTATTTAATTCACCATTAGTCTTATCTTTAGCCTTGACCACCTCTGCGTTTCTTCTCCCTTTTTAGTATCCCACCTCTTATTTAATTCACCATTAGTCTTATCTTTAGCCTTGACCACCTCTGCGTTTCTTCACCTTGTGTTCTTGTCTACTTTCTTCATTCTCTCTGATGATGACACTTCTTCTTCTTTTTCTTCCATATCCTTTTCTGAGCAGATGTCACACCGAGCACCTTTTTAGCTGTCGCCCATATTAGTTTTGCAGTAGTTGCCCAGCAATTTGGTAACTCTCCACTACCCCCCAGTGTCTGTCTTAACTCCTTCACAATCATCACAATCTCCTTCAGACTGACCCTCCTGTCAAGGATGTAATCCAGCTGTTAGCATCTTCCTCCACTCATATACATCACCCAGTATTCCTTGCTTCATAAAATAAGTATTTACTACAGCCATTTCCATCCTTCTATCAAAATCCACTATTATCTGACCTCCTGCTTTCTTCTGCTTTAAACTGTACTTGGCTAACAGTGCTGGTGGTGGTCATCGTTGTAACCCTCGACCAAAAGGCTTTACACTGGATGCCTTCGTGAAGTAACCCTACCCATTTAACCTTTTTTGGGAGATTACCACACACAAATACACAGGTTAGTGTATCCCTAGTGGTTGGGTTAGTTTCAGAATTTAAAATGTGCAAAAAAAAAAAGGACTTCATGCATATGTGATGCATTAGTCATGCATAAACAAAAGAGTGTTAGCTATAGTTACAAAACATTACAGTATAAAATCTATCATGCAGTAATAATAAGATGTTTTCTTTTAAATGTACCTACTACCGGTTAACAAAGATCTAAAGACTCTTAAATATGAAGATTCCTTTGCACAAGTCTGAAGCTTCCAAATATGATTTCAAGGAGAATATATTTGTAACCAATAATTACTCACTTCTGTCAGAAAGACTCGTTTGTGCACATTCTTAATGAAAGTGAAGTGAAAGTTACTATTCTTGTCATAGCACAGCACACAGTGAACCTCAACAAAATTGGACCTCTGCATTTAACCCATGCACACAAACACCATGCAGCAGTGAGCAGCTATGAAAGCGCCTGGGACGGTACCATGCTCAAGGGTACCTCAGGGCAACCTACTGGTAAGGGGTTTGAACCCTCAATCTTCCGAGCCTGTAGCCAACTCCCTAACCACTAGGCGACCACTGCCCCAAGAGGATGGTTGACTTTTGGGGGTCCTGGCCATTGATAATAGAGGTTAAAGTGGTTAACAAATGGAAAAACAGATGGGCTACAGTCTGTAATTTACAGTACTGTAAAATTACGATCAGGATTTCAGTAACAGGCTTAGTAAATTTGTTAACTGTTAAATAGCATTCATTAGGGTTACTTTATTTCATGACAGCTTAGATAATATATAATAATATAACACACACAAACACACGCACACGCACACACACACACACACACACATATATATATATATATTAAACAGTTAACAAATTTACTAAGCCTGTTACTGAAATCCTGATTGTAACTTTAACTTTAATGACTAAATAGAAATGTTTTTGTCCTCTCAGTTTAAAAACTAAACTAATTATTATTTTTTTTTTTACATTTTACAGTTGGACAGAGAGCTTACAGTAGTGAGGAGAAACATTTTGCCAACAGAATTTTGGCAGAAAAGCACTTTTGCCTTGGCTGGTCATTATAGCATGAAGAAACAGCAGGTGCTTTTTGGCAAATTAGAGATTTTGGCAGGGGGATGGATTTAGCTGAGTTAAGGAAAATCACTTTTGCAAAAAGGTGACTATTTGAAAGAAAAGTGCTAAAGTGTATGAAACTGAGTTTACAGTTTCAGTGACTGTTAACTTCTGAAAACCTGACTGTAGATTAGCTGCAAACTGACAGAGGATAAAAGATTTTTTATAAATATATAAAGTTTAATTTATTAAGAACATTAAAGTTGCCAAAATGGAAATGGTATTCTTACAGTTACTCTGTGTTACTCTTGCAGAAAAAAAATACATTGTTCAACCAATGATGACTACTGGATTACATTAAAATTACCCCTCCTGCACTTCAACACACATAGCCATTTTTAATAATTAATGTTACTAAAACTGCAGCATTTCTTCTCTTGTTTTAATTAGCTGCAAGTAAGATTTGGGAAGAAATAATGTTTCACAGCATGTTTTCATGATTCTGGGATGACACTTTTAAAGTTTGGGAGCTGATCGAAAGTTTATTGTTTCATATAATGGTCTTAGTGGTGCCTTATCTCTTCAAGAAGCATGCCATTAACTGTCATGTTTTTTGTCTTCATGGGAAAGCAAAAAGTGGGCATGATGATGCATAAGAATGGCTATTGACAGCTTTTAAAGAATACTGAACAACTGCATGTACCAAAAAGAACAATATAGACATTTTAATACATCATGGCACTGGGTCGTGCTGGTAGTCCAGCCACTTCCACTACTTCCTCCTGGGGGATCATGAGGTGCTCCAAGGCCAGCCAAGAAATATAATCTTCCCTATGTCCTGGGTCTGCCCTGTGGCCTCCTCCCAGTTGGTCATGTCCAAAACACTTTCACTGTGAGGTGACTGGGAGGCATTCAAACCAGATACCTGAAACACTTCAACTGGCTTCTTTCAAGAGAGAGGAGCATTGGCTCTACTCCAAGCTACTCCTGAATGCTTGAGTTCCTCACCCTATCTCTAAGTGTGTGCCCAGCCACCTTATAGAGGAAACTAATTTCTGCTGCTTGTAATCATAATCACTTAGAGCTCAAGACCATAGCTGAGGGTTGGAACAAAGATCAACAGGTTAACTGAGAGCTAGTTCAGTGCCCTTATAGAAAAGCCGCCCCAGCCCCAATTGGTCTAATCAATCTCTAACTCAATTTTACCCTCACTTGTGAACAAAATACCGAGATACATAAACTTCTCCAGTTGAGGCAGCAACTCCTTCCCAACCCCCAACAGTCCCAACAAAAAACCCTAATACCTGCTGGAGGTCACAGCTTGATGAAGCCAACAGAACCACATCATTTGCAAAAAGAAAAAAATGCTATCCTGAGGCTCCCATGCTTCACACCTCTTGACCCTGACTGTGCCTTGAAATCTTGACCATGAAAATTACAAACGGGATTGGGGACTAGTGGAAACCCAACACTGAGAAATGGCTTGACTTAATGCTAAGAATATTGACACAGCTCTCACTGTGTTTATACATGGACCGAATGGATTTCAAATGTACTCCTAGAATCCCATACGCCAGCAGCACCCCCCCCAGAATCTCTTGTTGCACGCGGTCATAATCCTTCTCCAAATCCACAAAGCAGATGTAGGCTGGTTTGAAAAACTCCCAGGACCTTTCCAGTAACTGTTCAAGGGAGAAACACTTGTCCGTTGTTCTACAGCCAGGTTTGGCAATCAGACAGGGAAAAGTCTTATTTGATGTATTTAAAATTTTGAACATAATAAATGCACCAACAAATCATTGTTCAGATGGAGGCTAACCAGTAACCTCATGCCTGCCAGTCTGTGTGTGTATATATTCCAACTAGATCTAGTCTGTAATGCTCCACTTCCAAGATCAACTCCAACTATATTCCCCACATATAGGTAATGTACTATGTCCCAAAAGCCAGTTTCTGTACCAACAGTCCTGTCCGCAAGGGACTACACCCCAACCAGCCACCCCTGTGGCATCACACCGGAGCACTTTTACTCCTCTCGCATGTGGTGAGCACACAAGAGGGCAGCTCCACATTTCTTTTTGCCAGCTCCCTTCCCAAGCCTGGCACCAGGAGCAGGCCCCAGTATCCCTGCTCCAGATGAAGTGTCACCAAGAATTTACAGGGGCATTATAAATCTTTTTATGTCTGGCTCCTCTCCTGAGAAAACTCTGTCTTGGGTGACTCTACCAGGAGCAGCATGCTCGTGACAGCACAGCTCACATGTTTCATGGGGGCACACAAACACCTCCCCCATGATCAGGTTGTGATCTCAGTATATTCAGAGACAGGCTTAAGGGTTTTAGTATTTATTGAAAGAGTTAACATCAAAACTGTAATGTCCAAAGTACAGTATCAGTCTCAAGTATTTAATCAAGAGCATTATTATAAAATGTAACTCTTTCATTCACAATAAGAACTGAGAAATGACATTTCTAGTTTCTCTGCTTTTTGCTTTAAGAGTGCTGTGCTGTTTTGCACAATGGGAATTAGTCACTTTCACTTTGCTTTCACTATTATAACAACTGTTAGACAAAAGCTCCTTACATAATGAATCACAAGGTTTCAGCACTGAACATCTCTGTCTAATGGCACACTTGACTGGCAGATGTTATTGATATAGTTACAGTGTAAACAGTTTAAAAAATTAAGAACATTTATATCTCACACTGCATTTCCGTTTGGGATCAAGTACTATATCTATTTAATATAACACATTATAACACAATCAACACCCAGGAAAAGGCCTGTTCTTCATTGAGGATTCTGCCACAGAAATGGTTCTTAGTCTATTTGTGGCTCTTACAATTTGCAATCTTACATTACCAAATTAGCTCTGTCAAATTGTTGACTGATTTAAGCTGAGGTTTTCTATTCCTTTACATTTGTACTCTCAGTGTCCTCCGAATGCTCAATAGGCAAAGAGGGGTAGACTGTTGCTTATAGGACAATTATAGGTGGGTATAGACATTCAAACACTTATACCCCCATGCAGTTACATCCCCACAAATCACACAAAGCTATACAAATGCTGTCATACAATCTTTTGGAGAGATTTGCCAAACACTCACCATCTTGTAAAGGTCAGATACACTGAACTGGTCTGGATCCACCATCTCAAACTCCTTTCTAGGCACCAGGTCTAAACCTAAGTGTCTACAGCAAAAAAGCAGGATTGAAAATAGGTAGTCAGAGGTCTGTCACATGTCTTGACTTGTTCTCTTCCAGCGTCATAGAACATGAAAGAAATAATTTCCAAAGTCTGAATGAAAATTGTTATTAGCAAGTGCATGGTTTTGCCTTTGTTTTGTCTTCAGAATGGCAAAATTACAGCTGGAACTTGAATCATGGCTGTGCCATCTGTTTTCAGGGTGGTTCTCCATAACACAAACTGGCCAAATTTTCTGGCAGGGTAATGGCGGGGCATTTACATCTCCTATGTTGCTAAGCAATGCACAAGTCAATCATGTCTTATGCATTGTGATGAGTCTAGCAATCAGCCTTCTCCTTCAAGCAATTGCTGCAGAGGCCTCCTTCTGAGTGGTGGTGCTGACATGTGATAATGAAGAGACCCATGACATTTACATTTACATTTACGGCATTTAGCAGACGCTCTTATCCAGAGCGACTTCCATGTCCTAATTACAGGGACAGTCCTCCTGGATTCAGGGTTAAGGGTCTTGCTCAGGGACCCAGTGGTGGTAGTGCCAGAGGTGGGATTCAAACCTGGGACCTCTTGAGCCATAGGTCCATAGGCAAGTACCCTACCACTAGACCACCACATTGCCATCAGCGACAGTCATATGCAAAAGTTTGGGCGCCTCTAGTCGAAAGACATGTTTTATTATTTTGTGGAAAAAGAACACATGCTCTAGAGTGAACACACTTTCAACACATTTTAACATATTACTCTTTCTTTGATACATTTAACGTTTTGAATTTATTAAACATATAATACAACTGTATAATATGCCATAACTTAAGCATTGCTTAAGTAATGTACTTAATGACATCTGTTTAAAAACAATAGTCAAAATATAATAGTCAAAAAATTTAATTCACACAATATCCCCCTTTTATTACCTAGCTATGGTGTCTACCATATGGTTTTTTAAGTTTGCACAGGAACTATGGGGCTAATGTGCAAACATGTGGTTTTATAGTTAGTACTTCTATGCAGACTGTATGACTTGCTGTCATGAACAAATGTATGTCGCATAGTTACACAATGGTATACGGCTATACCGGCTATAGTGAATAATGTCTTTCACAGTATGTCAGAAATCGCATTAGCATACTATAATAATAATCTATACATAAAATACATAGGCAAAATGATTGTTTAGTAAAGTACAATGACGGAAAGTAGGTGAAACTGAAATAAAATTTTTTAAATCTAATGTCCTCAAAAACAGAGAACTGTTTGACAACCAAGGCAATGCATTTTATAATCTGAACTGTTTTTCTAAACTCTGGATTTGGGGAGACCCAAGAAACTGTCCCAATAGTTGCCAGATTTATTTAACAGCCCCTTATGTTTGCTGAATTATATTTTGTTTCTGGATAATTTCACTTTGCTTAAATGTTCAACCTTAACAACCTCTGGCCAAAAAGCTTGCTTAAGGGCAGCATAAGGCTCAAAAATATATTTGTTGTCCGAATATGATTAAATAAGATGTGGGTCAAAAAGAAATGAACTAATATACTAATGTTCTCTTTGGTACATGCTAAAGCAGGATATGCTGCAGAGTACAGCAAGTTGTTACTTAGCAAGCAGAATAACACAGCCTGTGACAAGATCATGGGTAAGACACTTCTCAACCATTAATGTGGCTTTGTGCACTGCTGATGTTTCTCTCTCTTTGTCCTCTGTGAATATGAAAAGAGTAAGAGAGTTTACAATCATTACAGACTAATCAATGGGTTATAATGATAATTAATATAATATTCTGTTATTATTTTAACTCATTAAAGAATAAAAATTGCCTTAAGTGAAAAACTATGCAAACATGCATACTTTTAACCTTGTAACAAAAACTTAAGTACATCAGTAGTCTATCAGCTTGTCAGGGTCTGCTGCTCAAACAACTAAGTATGTATGTGCATTAGAGAGATTCTGCTGGTGTGTGGTTTCTCTGTGTCAACTTGAGTGCTAATAGCACCCCCTTATGGAAAATCTTCAACCTGCCAAACATGGATTCAAAACGTGTTAAACTTTTAAAATATGTAAGACTTTCACATATACCAATACCAAGGTTCTGTCACAATCATATATATATATATATATATATATATATATATATATATATAAATTTATTCATTTGCTTTTCTATAAACATGATGATCAGATACAGAGTGGTGTTCTGGTCCCATTTTTGAATGCCTTGTGTTTTCTCTGAACCATAATCTTTCCCACCCAAGTTCTTGAAATAATTAGGCCAGTTGTAGAGGGCCTCATTTGTGCCGTGTTTACTCTGGATGTAATCTGCATATTTAATGTGTTAAAATATTTATTTATTGGAGATTGGTGATTCCCATTGGAGAAAATGCTGCACCTTTAGAAACAGAGGAAATGGGGCAGGGAGGGAAAGGGAAAGGAAGACAGAGTGGCTGAAGATAGAAGCTGTCTCTTGAGACAGGGGAGACCATGTGTGACANTATATATATATATATATATATATATATATATATATATATATATATATATATATATATATAAAATATATATTCTTTTTTTCGTAAATTTAAGTCAAGCACTGTTTAAGCACCATTATTTGTAAGAGGGTACAGTTTAGCTCTGATAACTGCAGTTTCATTCATCTTACTCATTGCCCCAGTCAAGGCGCAGGGTGATGTGGCGCTTGAGCTCGCGGCTCTGTTCTTGGGTCATGTGACCTGAGATCAGTTGACGTCGCAGGTCCATCAGTTCGTTCATCACATGACGAAGCTTCTGAAACAGCTCGACCCTGTGTTTCTGTCACATTTAATAAGATGACTAGGCGTTAACATAAAGCACACTGACCATATCACACATGTTCACTATCCACAGTAGGAAAAAATGCACAGTAATGTAAAAATGTGTTGAAAATATTTGCTGTAAAATAAATAAAATACCATCCTAATACATTATTAAGAGAAGCAAGTAAAGACAAAAATCTTTTAATTTTCTAATGAAATATATCATAAAGGTAAAGAAAACGGGAAAGAAAAAGAGGAAGATAGACAGTCAAAGAGAGAGAGATAGAAAGAGAGCAGGCCAGTGCATTAGTCGTGCTTGAGAAGCAGTTGCATCGTGGTAGCACTGCCCAAGGCTCAATTTCTGCTTAGAGCTGTGTAGTGAGAGATTACACAATCCATTGTTGCCAGGGAAACTGAGGTTCCTCCAGACCCGAACCACCTACACACACGCACACATAAACGTGCACATGTGCACACGGGATGCAGAACACACACGCACACACAGAAGGGCACCGAAGTTCATGCGGGAAATGGAAGATTACATACCACATAAAGCTGTTTCCACAGCACTCCCCATTCCTGCAGCGTACTGGTGCTTTCAGTGATGATCGGATCCTCCAGAGGAACCACCGTCTCACACTGCCTGCAAAGCACAACACATCTTTAAATATATGTGACGCAATGAGTGGAGTAGGGCCTGAATGTTTTAACATAATTTCAATACTTATGCCCTCTGATAGATAATTTATGTATTTCCTAGTAGTATGTAATACAGTGAGGGAAAAAATGATCACACTTTTTTTGTTATGTGATCTAAGTCCAGTGCACATATCAGCTTCCAATATTATTAAGTCTTTGGTGTCAGTTTCATGTGTGGAATGGACATATTCAGATTTTTTCCCACACACTAAGGCTTAGCCCTGAGAGTTTCTCCAATATATTTTTGATCAATCCTTTGAAAGCTAAGGCACTTCTACCGCCTAAAAATTACAGTGATGAGAAACTGATGAGAAGTTACAGAGAAGTGATTACATAGGTTAAGCTAAAAAAAAAAGGAAATAAAAAGGTAACTTAATATGTTACTGTTTTTTCTGCAATTGCACCATATTTCACCACAGTTTATTTGTAACTAATTCCTAACCACTTCTTTGGTTGCCTCTGCTACCAAGCTGGGAGGGCGAAGACTAACAAGTGCTCTCATAAAGTGAACCACTGCATCTTTTTTTATCTGCCACTAATGCAGCGTTTCTGGATATATCACCAATAACTGCCAAGTTTGTTATGTCTGCTAACAGACAACTCTGAATGATGAGGGAGCACCAGATACTGACACCAGTAGAACACTGATATTGCTGGTTTAATCAGCCTGAATAGCGGTTGGCCTTAGTATATCCATACAGCACACAGGCCATACAATAAGCCCTTGAACTGTTGACTATGTCTCCTGCAAATTCATTAAACATGGAGTTTATTTGCTCTAATGCTCTTGGTGCTGAGGAGGCATGCTGCTTTAATGAATTATTGAATTGTAGCCACTTACCCCCTGTTGGTAACTGTTGCTTTCTTTAAGTGCACATAGTTGGTTGGAAAAATTCCCTGAAGAGAAGAAAGCAACAACAGCAAAAGTTAGTTTTTTTCTTCATCATTTGTTGTTGCAGTGCACAGATAAGCAGGGACTAGCCATGTGCATTATGTAACATGGACCAAAGATGGAAACATGGCCGTAGTGCTCTTTCAACTGGCTGACTTACTGTACATTCTCACTGGACATCATTATGAAGCAGGAAAAAACTCTTACTGTCCATCTCTCTCTCTCCATCTCTCTCTCTCTCTCTCTCTCGCTCTTATATTCTTTTAATGTGGTGTGAATCTCATTTCATTTCTCTTTTTTCCATTTTTTTCATTCTTTTTCCACTAGTACCTTCACTGTAGGTCTTTTGGTAGAAAAGCCTCTGTACCATCCTATGAAAACAAAATTACATAAACACTTACTGAACACTTCACACACTAGTCATTGCTCAAGTAAGTGAAAGGCACAGAGTGTTTGAATCTATGCTTAAGTGACTACAGGTCTTACCTTCACATTTCTCAAGGATCTGGACAGTCTCTCCAAGTTCCAAAACCAGAGACTGACTGACAGAACTACGGAAACTGCTGATCACTAAAAAAGAGAAAAGAAGCTAGCTTTTACAGTTGAAGAAATATGTTCCAAGAGAATTTCTTAACAGGTAAAAACAAACAAGAACACTAAAACTTGATGATGAAATCCAGTTTAAATCCACTTCCTTTATCCTTTATCTAAAACAAACAAATGTATACACACGCACACACACATACACACACACACAAACACACAAATTTGCGTTGTGAAAAATTTTAATCATGAGTCATAGAGAATAGAGTAAATATATCATACAAATATGTGCATACATATGACATATTATTATCATATTCATATATTACTATTATATCATATTATATACCTCTACTAAATGTCTCAGTCTACTTGTGTGTGACTCTTCCAAAAAGGAGTACTCACTAAAATGTCTAAGAGACAAAAATATTATTCAGTGTATAAGTACATCATATTTCACCTCTGTCTTTCAATATATGTGTGGAATATTCTGTAGTAATTCTAAGATGCATTAAACATGTGTTATAAGGCTAGCTTGTAAAATGTTCATTTTGTCTCAGCTGCATTGTTTTTGTATATATGTATGGGTGGAGGTGCTCTCAAGGAGCTGAAGAGCTAAATCTGTGGCTGGAGAAGGATTGCTTTCATTAGAAACCACAAAAGAAAGTGCAGTGCTCCTGTCCCAGATGGTCACTAAAACAGTGGTAATTCCAATTAACATAAGGCAACATCTCTTTGTTAGAATTCGAACCTAATTCTACTTCACAAACCATCTAGCCTGTCAAGTAAAAAGCTGCAGTATTTTCTTCTTTTTCAGAGATTGCATCACCAAAAAGTGCTGTCATGCATTCTCTCTCCTATCTCTCTCTCTTTGTTATTGGCATGACAGAATTTACAATACATGACTGAGACACAAGAGAACAGGGAACATCAGGTGGGATACATCTTAAACATAAAACAAACAAGACAAAAGGAGGAGAGAAAGGCAACAAACATGCAACAAAAAGGAGGAACGACAACAGCAACAACAAAAACAACTGACAATGACTAACAGAGGCTTTGTAAACTCCCAAGCTAGGATATATTTTTAACTACTTCATCTGTTGTTTTGCTGTTTCTTTAATCAAAACAACCAACAAAAAGTTATTATTATGAAAGCATAGGAGGAAGGAATGCTCTTACATTTACTAAAGATATTTAACCATAGTGATCATGGAAAGGTTAGAGGTAAGACAATCTAGATTAAGTTGTATATGGGTATACTGAAACTTGGAAACATTGTTTATTTAAAAACCAACTAATCATATATTTTCCCAGTGCAGCTACAGTGTGGCTGCATGACCTCCCAAATCAGGTGATGGTTGAGCATCTTGCAATGTGAACCTCTTCTTGTATAACCACATTATGGTACGGATTCTTCAAGCTCCACTTAAAAAAAACATACTAGCGACATAATGGTCCTCAACAGAACCCAAGAAACAATCGTCTTACCACCTTTCTTAATGTAGAAGCAAGAAGAAATGCAGTATTACTATTTTGATGGTTTTAGCGTGCTCTTAAATTCTGTTGAAAGGGAGCTTTTTTCTGTTTACATCTCACCCAGAGCACATATTTCCCTCAAGGTAACATGGGTATATTACAGTAAAAAGTTAAGGTTCAAACAAATCAATAAAAGTGTGATGTACTGCCCCACACACAAAGACAAAAGAAAATTACTTGCGGGCAGTTTGTTTTTACGTTTATATGAAATTGGTTGGAAGTTTTATTAACTCTCTGGGGTCTGGGGACTTTATTTGTAGGAGAATATGTAGGAGAATGAGGTAAAGCTCCTGTTATTCCATTAAGCAATGTGTTTGAGATCAGAGCTGCCATGCACATGCCCAGTCAAAGCCTTTACTCAAGGCATCATTTGATTATTACTGATGACTAAAACCATAACAACTGAAACAATTGTTTACAACTTAATCAAATAAGATATTCACTGTCTGATTTATCATTATATATAATGCTGTGCAAAAGTGTTGAGCCACCCTTCATTTCTTGCTTTTAATCTTATAATCACCTGACTGTTTCAAGTCAAGTCAAGGCCAAGTAAGTTTTAATGTCATTTCAGCCATATACACCGTACACAGTGAGATGAAACTAATTTCCTCCAGGACCATGGTGCTACACATGGGACAACATAGATTCATAGATTGTTCCATGTCATGTTCAAAGTTGTCCCATGTGTAGCACCATGGTCCTGGAGGAAATTAGACTAAAGACTTAACAAATGCAAACAGAACCACATACAGTGCTTCAGTGGTTCATACCTTACGATAGATGGCTTTGCTCTGCAAGAATTATTCATACATAGGTCACTGCGTGGCTTAACAAACAAACAAAAAATGTAATCCTTTCAAACTGGTCAGGTTCAGAGATTGATCCTAAAATGATAGCCAAAATACCTATCCTTCTGGGAACTATTCCTGAACAATACATAAAAAAAAAACAAGAAAGTCTTTTTGGAGGCAAAATATGAAGAAATGAGAATGACTCAATGGTGGCAGTACTATTTGTCCCAAAAAGTCAGTGCAGTTCAAGATTGAAAAGCTAAACTTCAGAAAGGTATACAATTGCACTCAACTGAAATGTCACAACACTCTGAGCTCCTGAGAAATTAAGATTGATGTTTACAACTTGCTCTGATCTTGTTTATGACATTGTTGACCAAGGAAGGTTAATTGGTTGGAGGTCTTATTATTTTATTATGTTATTATACAACAAATTGAAATGCCTCAGTACTCAACTAAAAGGTTACAGCAAACAATAACTATTTGTAGTATTGTAAATAAATAAAAGAAAGTCAAAATGTATATTTTTTTTCAAAATTTTAATTGCAAAGGCTTGTAACATTTTCATTTATAATGCCTTATAAGGAGCAGTCCTTATAATCATATGAAATATAAAACAAACAAATAAAACAATGGGTGGGAGAAACAAAAGTCCACAAAAGCTCTATATTTGCACATGAGAAGTGTGGTAATATAACTACAGTGGCAAAGAAAGGGAGTTGCAGAAGGCTGTTCAGACCTTCTCTGGCAGAAACTATGAAGTCTGCTGTGTATGTAAGCATCCACTATGGAAAAGCAGATCTGGAAAGCATATGTTAAGCACATCTAGGTCATTTCTTTGGAAGTGATCTTGCTAAATGTTCTGGACTGACTGATGGGGATCGCTAACCCCACTGCAGTGGCCAAACACTGTGATATGAGTCATTATTCTAATGAGCCCATCAGCAGCCAGTAAAAGAGCTGGGAGGAGGAGGAGCCTCAGGCCTTCAGTCTGTGTCTATAGAGCTGTAACTATGGAAACACATTGCATGCAGCAAAAAACAGTGAGGGAAGACTAGTGATGACAGTCTCATTAATTTGGTTCATTTCTATCACTTGGAATTGTAATTTTACATCTGTCATTTAAAACTCAAAGTTGCTGAGATACACCATTTTCTGCTTATTTTTCTATATTGAGTTTTTGTCTTTTCATGGCTCTGTAGCAAAGCATTGAGTGCATGTTTAAATTGCAGTTGCCTTTTACAGCTAGCAGTAAAAGCCAGAACAGAGATGGCTTACTGTTTAGGATCAGTGCAGTTGATGAGCTTAGAAAATCCAATTTACTGGTTAAATTGTCAGCAAGAAAAGCAATGGGCAGCTGTGCGAAGAAGATTTGTACAAACACTACCAATCGACATACAGATAAAACAATTCTATTAATGCTCCATTCTTTCTCTTTTCAGTTACAGTCAGAATCTCTCAAAAGAATAAAGACTTTAATTTTAATTAAAGTCTCTAATTTCACTCCCACATAATGACTGAGAATGAACTAAGCCGGTGAATATGACTCAACTGGACAGACACAGGTGCTTTGCTTACAGAAGGGTCCACTGGGATATTGTGATGAATATACATAAATCAAGATTAGATTTTCAGTCCTGTTGCTAAGTTGATTTTCAGTCTTTTGGTACTCTGTTTTGTTGTAATATCATTGCTATGCCTCTACCAGTGTTTTAGCTGCGTCAGTAGACCTCTGAGCTAAATTTGTCTCCAATTGTTATGCAGTTGTTTCTTTTTACTTTTCTGTTTTGCTGAGAGCAGCTGATGCTCTGGTGTGACAATTCATGACAGATGCTGCCACTTTGTATACCCTGCAGCATGAAACCAGAATGCACACTTACACCCTGTACACACACACACACACACACACACACACACACACACACACACACACACACACACACACACACACACACACACACACACAAGATTTATACCTCTTTGGGTCTGGTTATCCACTCACATGTTTTTTTCAAATGCTGATGATACCCAACTAAACTAACTAAACTATTGTTATCGCCTTTAAAACACAATGGATCTAACCACCAAATAACAAGTTTAATTTCAGCTTTCTATTGGCTAATTCTATTGACAATCTGAATCAAATATTTGGCCTTTCAAATACACTGTTGTTAGCCAATTAATTGAGTGCTGTTTTACCAAACCAGCTATTGTTCTTTACAAGTTTTTGGATTCTTTGGATTTGAGTTGTTTTCATCTAAAACAAGTTGTTTTCATTTTCAGTCGGTGCTTCAGTTAGCTAAACTAGGTAAGCATAAGATAATGCTAATTAATGCTAATAATTTATTACTTAATACTTACTTAATACTGGAAAAATTATGTATTAAGAATTTTCATTTATTTTGGGACTAAGACAAGTTCACTTTTTTATGTCCTTCCCCAGCAATGTTAATACCATGTACCCTAGTCCAAACAATGAAAATACTATCGCAGAGGAAGAAACAGACAGAATGACATCACAGAATGTGGGTGTAATTTCAAGCAAGATTTCATTTATATGCATTTTCTACTCTACTTTAATACCAAGTAGAAAGATTGAAGCCTAATATGTGCTTTCTCTACGTGAAGCCAGTGACTTTTCTTTTAGTGGTCTGAAATGCAAAGTCATCAAACAGCTCATTGCTTTTAGTAGGACTATAGAGTCTTATACACTTAACCGACCAATGATGTTTACCCTACTCCAGAACTAGAAAGAGTCTCTTTTAAAGAACTAATTTGGGTAAAACATAGGTTTCAACTTTTGATATGTTTGTTCTAAAAAAACAAGATCTTGTGCTTCTCTTGCGTTTTACCAGATGGGAAAGAAAGAAATTGGCAAGATTGCAGCAGAGGTATAAGTATTAAAACTTATCGGCACATCTGTGGGAGTTCCCACCCCAAAATATGGCTCCTGAATATTCAAAAAGGTACTTGTTAGCCCATTTTTGTCTCGTAAATCAAGTTTAATCAAGCTAAAATGACAGCACACTAGATACATCATCATGGTGAGTGTGCATCAGTTTCAACATGCGTCTCCGAACACCATTTACATATTACTGTATATTTGTACATTCCAGAAGGATATGCACTGTAGTGCTTCATCATTAGGTTGCCCTGAGGTACCCTTGAGCAAGGTACCGTCCCCGTCACTGCCCCCCCGGCCACTTTCAATAGCTGCCCACTGCTGCACGGTGTTTGAGTGCATGGGTTAAATGCATAGGTCCAATTTCGTTATGGTTCACTGTGTGCTGTGCTGTGCTGTGACCACGCAATGACAAGGGTTGTCACTTTCACTTTTTTCACTTTCAATTTCTGAACATACATACACACACAGTGACTAGATTGATATAGGACTGAATGGGATAGATATGCTATGCCTTATATTTAATCCTAATATAAATCTTTTATAACTGAATATGTAATCATTTTATATGTAATTGTTCGCAAAAAAGAATGCCAATATACAAAACTGTTTTGGGTCTGACTTAACTGTATCATAAACTCATCAGATTATGAAGAACAGATGTCAAAAAGAAGGTGTAAATAGGATCCATGTACTTCTCTTAAATGGTTTAAACTAAAGTCAACAACTCTGTCATCATTATGACAGCTCTGTTTGAATTCAGGGATTCGCTTGCCTTTAAGCAAAATTCCAAAACACTATAAGCATGAATGCAGTTGTGAAAGTAGAATGCCTAAAAACAGAACAAAATACCTTGGACTAAATGGACCTTGTTGGTGCTTTAAAGTTGGTGCTTTAAAAATGATTACAGGTTAATTATTTATACATTTATTCATTATCTCAACTTCTTTTCCTAAGCAGGGTTATGGCTGATGCAGGAGCAGTGGGTGTGGGTGCAGGCAGAGTAACATCCTAGACAGGGTGCCACACCATCATGGGGCAAACATACAAAGACACTTACAGGTAGGGGTCAGTTTACCACCTTCAGTGTGATGAAACCATAGCTCCTGTAGGAAAAAAGGGAAACATGCAGACTCTACACAAGGCAATCTCAGGCCAGAGTTTTCTTTTTTTTGGTACCCTGATGGTGGAATGACCTATACTATCAGTACAGAGGTACTTGTGAAGACACATCTTTTCCAAGAACACCTCCAACCATTACACCCCTAGCATGCCTAACTCTCACTTATTCACTACTTACCACTTCTGCTGCTCAGTCTGTACGTTTGCCATTTTTATTGGATTAAATTAACATTATGAAGTAATTGTTCCTGTAAATCTCTTTCTGGACAGTGGCTTGAATGTTGTTCCTCACTTTTAAGTCACTTTGTATAAAAGCATCTTCTTCACTCTCTTTGCTCGAAGCATCTGCTTAAACACACCTTTTTTGACTCACATATTAAATGGAAGGTGTGTTTAAAGTGAGAAATCAGCAGCCTACAGAAACAGAAAGGAATCCCCCTGACCAAAAATCAACTATATACACACAGTAAAGATTCTTCCGACCAGAATCCACACCTAATATCTGACATGCTATAATGCAGTTTCATGGTGCCCTTTAAAATATGTCTGTTCTGCAAAATCAGAGGATATATGATTTCTGTGTTTTCCTGACACTGGCGCAAATACATTTTAGTTATAATTATAAAGCATTTTGACTAGAAATTAACATCTGTGCTTCAGCCTACTCTACTTAGGATGGTTCAGAAGGTCAACATGGAAAAGACACCTGTTTTGTTTTTCATCTGTAGAAAGAGTGGAGCTTGATTTCCTCCTTGCTCTAAAAAATGAAAGCTTTAACTGCTGTTTAGCTGATGATAAGTGTTGGTGGTCTGCTGGGTCCCATGCTCAGATATTAGTGTAATTTTTTGTTCCATATGTTCTCAGTTTCTTCTTGACTATGGAAATGTAATATTTTGTATATGTATAATAATGGCTGTTGGGTCTCTGACTTATGTACAGAAGTGTTTTTATACAGTATAATATTGTATTGCAAAAGATAAATATTTCTAATAGTAGTACTATACTATAGTACTATATAAGTACTATAGTGTAATATATGTATATATATGATATGATATGTGTGTCTGCATATACTTCTATGCATACACAAAAACATAACTCTACAATCTATAAATCAAGAGCTCGCATTAAGAAAAGGGCACATGCATTGAACTTTATTAATACCCAATTATGATCCCAGGGAAATTCAACAAAACTAATATTATAACTAGTTAAATCCAATATTAGAATGCCAAACCACTTAGATATGCTGCAGTATTGTACTGTGCCTGTGTAAAAGCTCTATACAGTAGAAAAGGTCTCTAGCTATTAGAGGACTGGAGGCACAGGGTCATTGTTCAGACAGCTGATTTAATTAATATGCATGACTGATCTGCTGAACAAGATCACTCCTGCACTCCTGCAGCCAAACACACTGCAAGGCAATGACAAATGCAGTAATTAAGAGTAAATATTGGTGCAACCATCATCATTTTAGCATGACATCATTTGCATCTTCAAAAAGTCAAACACAGTCTTCTGTAAAGCACTGTACAAGTAAATGTTAGATATACTCTGATGGTAGGCTAGGCATTTAGTGAAGCCTTCTCATCATCCGATTTGATTTTATTTGCATATTTTTGTTACATGCCCAGAAAGATGGATGATATGGTTTTTTACCCTCTAACTCTTTAATGGCAAGAGGGATAGGGTGCAATCACCTTTATTGCTATCACTATGTTACTAAAGGATTCAGAGAAAACTTATCTAATATTAACTGGAGTAAAGCATAAAAAAAAATATACTATCAAATTAGCTGTTTCTTATGTTACTGTCCTGCTATAAGCCATTACGTTAGCTTATTGCCAAGGAAGTGACTAAAGGCATGTGCCTGATTCTACAGCCAAGCTAATGTGAAGTAAACTGAAGAAAGATATAATACGAAGATCTTTCTCAGTTTCAACTGTTACCTTGACAAGCTGGCAAGTTTTCCATTAAGGAGCTCCATTTATACGATGACAAGTCACCCTCTGCATCCCATAATTCACAGGTTAAAGCTACTATTAAGTCATGTACTAACACAGCTAACAGGGCTTCTCGGCTATCATAAGAAACTACCATTATGAAACTACCAAAGACATGTTCTGTCAGTCTTGTCAAGAAGCAAGTGCAATGCTGATAGACAATACACCCTACATAGCTGATAATTCAATATTTAAATATGTAATGTTCCTTTTATCTTTTATTAGTTCTCAAAATTTCTCAATTTACAAATTAACGTTTTTGCCTTATAGCACCAGAGTTCTTCTTTCAGCTGCTCCAGTTAGGAGTCTCCACAGCAGATCAACCGTGTCCATTTCTCCCAGTCCTCTGCATCTTCCTCCTTCAAACCAATTGTCTGCATGTTCACCTCCTCTTTGGTTTTCCTCTTTCCTCTTTCCAGGCTGCTCCATCTTCAACATCCTTCTCCCAATTTAATCCTCGTCTCTCTTTGTACATGTCCAAACCAACACAATCTAGCTCCTCTATCATTTTCTCCAAATCTTCCAACCTGAACTGTCCTTCTAACATACTCATTTGTAACCCTGTCCATCCTCGGCACACCCAACTAAAATATCAGCATCTTTACCTCTGACACCTCTGGCTGTCTTTTTCATCAGCGGCACTGTCTCCAACCCATATAGCATAGCTGGTCTCACTATTGTCCTGTAAACCTTCCTTGTTACTCTCGTTGGTACCCGTCTGTCACTGATCACTACTGCCATTCGTCTCCACCCATTCCAACCTGCCTGAACTCTCTTAGTATTTAAATTCCTCACCTTTCTCACCTCTACTCCCTGCATCCGAACCACTACACTTTTCTTCCTTTTGGCATAAATCATTTACATTACATTTACAGCATTTAGCAGACACTCTTTTCCAGAGCGACTTCCATGTCCTAATTACAGGGACAGTTCCGCTGGAGCAATTCAGGGTTAAGGGTCTTGCTCAAGGACCCAGTGGTGGTAGTGCCAGAGGTGAGATTCAAACCTGGGACTTCTTGAGCCACAGGTCCATAGGCAAGTATCCTACCACTGGACACCACCCCCAAAAACCATATTGCTGTTCACTAATCTTCAACCCTTTTGTTAACCTCACTTCCACTACACTTTCCCAAAATGTTATGCTGTTGCTGATCAACTTTATCCCTCTATAGTTACTACAGCTCTGTGCATCTCTCGTTTTCTTGAAAATCGGTACTAGTTCATTTCTCCTCCACTCCTCAGGCATCCTCTCACTTTCCAAGATTGTGTTAAACTATCTGGGCAGAAACTCAACCGCCATCTTTCCTAAACACCTCCATGCTTCTACAGGAATATCATCTTGACCTACAGCCTTTCCATTTTCCACCATCTTTATCGCTGCCGTTACTTTCATCTTGCTAATTTACTGCACTTCCTCTATCATTATTCTCAAATCATCCCATCTTCTCTCTCTCTGTCTCTCTCGTTTGCTTCATTCAACAGCTGCTCAAAGTACACTTTTCTACATATGCTCATATGCTCAACACGCTCTGCTTGTCTGTGAGTACATTTCCATTTCTATCTTTTAACCTAATGCACATCTTTCCCAGCTCTGTCTCTCTGTCTAGCCAAGTAGTATAGGTCCTTTTCTCCCTCCTTACTGTCCAACTTCTCATACATTTCATTATACACCTTATCTTTAGCCTTCACCACTGCTTTCTTCACCCTGCGCTTCATGTCCTTATGATCCTGTCTACTTTCTCTCTGGCCATCCATTTTCTTCTTGACCTGCCTTTTCTTCTGTAAACACCTCTGAACTTCTGGGCTCCACCGCCAAAATTCCTTGTCCTCCTTCTTCTTTCCAGATGTAACACCAAGTACCTTATCTAGTTGTCTCTCTTGCCACTTTTGCAGTAGTTGCCCAGCAAACTGGTAGCTCTTCACTACCTCCCAGTGCAGGTGTTAACTCCTGCCTAAATTCGACCATTTGAGCACCTTTATTATAGCACCAGAGCAAGCCATAGAAAAGATCAAAAAGAAAATAAAAAACCTCTTCAAGAAATTTAATTTGCTTTTAATATACAACAATTGGAGTGAAAGTTGTACAAATGAATGAATGCTAAAAAGACTCTCAAAACATCCTGTCTTCAAATCAGAGAAGAGTAAGGCTACAAAGAATAATGGGTACATCTATGGTTGTTTGTATGATGAAAGGCAAAAATTATCTCATTTGGGCACTCATTTGACTGATGCACATAACCTAGATTGTCTCAAGGGCAAATGCTGGGACCACAGGCGCCCAGGCCTTTTCAGGTCTGCAGAACAACACTGATGATTTACAGATAATTGTCCAATATTGCTGTACAGTTGGTGTAATGATACACCAAACATTTTCTTACAATTGTCACTTATGATGTGAACATTTAAATCAATACTGATGACAAAACATTTAATTAGTTCCAAACTAAGTAAACTTGCTTAAAGTTTTGTAGAATAGTATTATCATTTACAGTTTACTTAATTTCAAAGTCCTATTATGATTTACGGAGTGATCAGTTGACTGATTGCTTATCTAACTGATTGATTCACATGTGGATGGGGCAAGTAACCAATCTGAATTCATTTTCATTTTCCTTTTCATTACAACTTCATATCTCAATTATTTCAATAAAACTATACCAAAATAATAATTTAAAAAAACTATATGGTGAGTACAGTATTTTACATACAAATCCCTTTACTATTTTTAGAGAAGATGGATACCTAGCAAGTGCTTCACACAAGCATTTGAGAAGTAGTCCAACCACAAAAGAGATCAGTTTACTTCGGTGTGCCAGCCTTATTACCCAATAGATTTTAAGATGTTCTGCCACAGCCCTTTCTCACACAAGAGCTGAACCTCAACTTTCACTGGAGCTCTCCATGGTACTGCAGGGAAAGCCCTGTCTGAGGTTTAAGAAAGAAAAAGTATGAGAAAAAAACTAATCTTCCATGCCCCTGCTGGAGGATATGAGTGATAGAGAACCAGTGCACTCTTACAAGTATCCCAGGAGAAAATGTGCTGTGGAATATCATAGTTAAACAATAAACTGCTTTAAAGTGTTTACAGTGTGCTTTCACAGTCAGCATAACTATGAATTGCTGACATTTAAATGTACATTTCAGTTTTATTGTGGGATTTGACAGTGCATTTTTACTGGGATCATAAAACTATAAGAAACAGTGGTAGGAGGATAGAGGTGTCAGATTTTCACTCCATTATAGATACTGGTATACACTTATAGTACTGTGCAAAAGTTTTAGGCAGGTGTGAAAAAATGCTGTAAACAAAGGATGCTTTCAGAAATATAAAAAATGATTGTTTATTTTTATCAATTTACAAAATGCAAAGTGAGCGAACAAAAGAAACATCTAAATCAAATCAATATTTGGTGTTACTACAATATTTGGTGTGATCACTCTTTGCCTTCAAAATAGCATCAATTCTTCTAGGTACACTTGCACACAGTTTTTGAAGGAACTCGGCTGGTGGGTTGTTCCAAACATGGCTGTGTTTCAACCTACGTGTGACATTGATGATCATTAGCACCTGTTTGGTAAAACTAGTTGATCATACACCTGACTATAATCCTACAAAATCCCTGACTTTGTGCAAGTGTACCTATAAGAATTGATGCTGGTTAGAAGGCAAAAGGTAGTAACACCAAATATTGATTTGATTTAGATGTTTCTTTTGTTCGCTCACTTTGCATTTTGTAAATTGATAAAAATAAACAATCATTTTTTTAAATAAACAATCATTTATATGCGTAGTAGTTTTTGCAATGGGCTCCATCAAACGCTGATCAAGACACTGAAAAAACATGTTTTGAACATGTAAAATGTGTCTTTAAAGTGTAAGAGATAAAAGAACAGTGCATGTAAAGAGTTCAGTATCGTCAGGCTCTAAAGAAGACATACAGAAGCAGAATAATGGCTGGCTATCTACCTCAGCGTCGACGATCGTTGCCACGGGACGTTGCTAAGCAGCATCAAAAAGCGCGCACCCCCTCAAACTCGGCGCGCGCACCTGTTAGAACGCGCTTCCGTAGCAGCGCCCCCGCGCGTTCACGTGGAAGCTACACTCTGACGGGAAACTCGATTCAAATAACCGAACCGATTCTTCGGCTTCAGTTACAGTAAACCTGCTCTTATCTGCAACCTTATGCATTACGATTCTGTGTTAAACTGCGTGAGCGTTTAGGTATAAATAGGTAGAATCTTACAGCCAAAAACGTGGACATAAACACAGAATAAATATTTCCAAAAGTTTCGATTCAGTTGGTTTGGGAATCGGCTCGGCTCAAAAGAACAATTCGTTCCTGAGTCTAGCGCTAAGCGTTGCGTTGCAAGATTGTAGGAAGTGAATCCGCCGACTGTGGATGTACTGTAGCAAAATAAATAAAAATAAATTACATAACAATAATAAAAAAAAATCACACGCAACAACATTTACATTTTCACTTTTGGAAAAATAAATTAAAAATCGTACGATATTCATCGCCAGTCTATCCCATGCCTCCCGTCACGTGTCATAAAAGCCTAATTTTTCTGCAGTAAACGGACAAATCATTCCTTATCTAATCAGAAAATGCATCCGTGAGCAGTTCAGCTCGAACACCCCGAATGAGCGGCGGGCCGCGGCGGGTCTGAGCTCTGCACTTTGGAAAGGGAATTGTTGCATTAGGGC
The DNA here is from genome assembly GCA_017165825.1 of Hepsetus odoe. NCBI lineage: Eukaryota > Metazoa > Chordata > Actinopteri > Characiformes > Hepsetidae > Hepsetus > Hepsetus odoe. Next base: position 8,536,676 of record CM029373.1, on the reverse strand, counting down.
TGGGAATAGGAGTCGTGCTCTCCGTTCGCCTGTCTGCAGAACATCCGAGGGAAAATGACGTCGAGAGACATACACTCACCGACCGCCAATTTCTCATCCTCCGTCGGGATCCACATTATTCCAGGAGCTGCTTTACGGTCCCCGCAAGCCGATCTCCATTCCGCGGGGGTCGTGGGAGGATGCTGACCCAATGAAGGGCTTGACAGAACTACACTAGATGGCTCAGGAAAACAAGAAAACAAACAAAAACATGCCCTAGTTCATTCCCGTCCTTTCTTTTCCTCTTTCACCTCTTAAAAATACAAGTCATTCGGTATGTGCCGCATGCTCTCTCTCTCTCTCTCTCTCTCTCTCTCTCTCTCTCTCTCTCTCGCTCTCTCTCTCTCTCTCTGTCTCTCCTCCCACCGGGGCTAATGAGCGGAAATCTGATCTCGCTTCTTACTGCTGCAGTGTGTACACAGCACTTCACTCACGCTCGTTTACTCCTTTAGCCCTTTAGCCTAGCCTAGCCGCCTTCTCCTTTGGTGGTCGTCCTGGTTCTCTCTCAACACTCTGGCCACCTCCAGCTGCACGTGTCGGTTTGGCACAATTTGCCAGAGTCACGCTGTGCCATCTTCACATCCACTTCTCCGGTCCACCTTAAATGGTGCGGCAATTCCTGTCGTCCTTGCCGTCTGAGCCGCGGGTCCTGCAGCACCATTTAAGGTGGAAAGCTAATGTCTGTTACTCGCTCGCTTACTGGGCTTACAGAGTCACACAGCCTGGACTGGGGGAGAGAAAGACTAGAGGGCTGGGCTCTGCGTCAGGTGCTGGACAGTCATTCTTTTCTTTCTTGTACTGCGGCTGGAAATCCCAGCATGACACTGGAAGAGGGGGGTTAAGCGCATCATTTTGACACAGGACTGGTGATAGAACGTCGTCTTCCTTCAAAGTGTTGTCACTGCCACAGCTTCTGATAGCTAATCAATTCACTAAGCTTCGAAAGGCCTCCCCACCTGTTTCATATGCACCGTGGTACATGCATTGCTCGTTCATATGATAGCACTGTGCTCTGTTCATTCCCAGTGTAAGAAAACTGTGATACAAAAAAGTGTACTACATACCCCCCTCCTTGAAAAAGTGAGCAGTGTAAATGAGTCTGCACCATATGTTGTTATTTCTTGTGGGGGAAAAAAAAGTGTCCCCCATACAGTACCAACAACATCTGCACATTATCTAGGACAGGGATAGATTGGGGTTTACAGAATTGCAATTTCCAGTTTATTGATTGTTTTGCTTTTCTCTTTGGAATATTCCTTCCAGTTCCGAGCTGATCCAAGACCTTCCAGTTTGTAAGCAGGAAAGACTTGGTGATCAATACATCAGTAATCAATGCCATTCACAGCAGTCCAACACATCTTAAAGCAATGCTAAAAAGTAGAATTTAGTGGCTGAGATGTAAAGGAAGACATTCCTTTATGATGATTCATTTAAGAGAAACTCCGTCCCAAAATAATCATATGTTAATACGACCCCACCCTTGAGCAAGGTGCCGTCCCCGTCACGCTCCTCCCTGCGATGGGCTGGCGACCTGTCCAGGGTGTGTCCCCCGTCCTTTGCCCTGTGTGAGCTGGGATGGACTCCAGCACTCCCCCGCGACCCCATATGGGACAAGCGGCAGAAAATGACTGACTAATACGACCCCACAAATCAGAAAATGGTGTTATGGTGTGGGAAAAAATGCAATGATTCTTGAATTAACTTTGACTTTCAGACACTAAACTCAAGACGTTTCATGTTTTGTCGACGTGTTTTCATTTGTTAATACACATATACTATACTTATTCCAGAATATATGTTGGGTTGTTAAAGCATTTACCTTGCTTCTCATAACACATATAAGGTGTTTTGGCACTGAGGATACCATGCAGTAGGAAGTATTTCGTGTGTATCTTGTGCCATTTATCCTAAGGTGTGCATTAGTACACAGCCATTGCTGTTGCATTTTTCACACATTTTCTGTTGGGGACAGGAAAATACTACAGGCAGGCTAGTCCAGTACCTTAACCTCTTCTTCCACAGTCACACCTTTATAATGAATGCAGAATGTGGTCTTGATGAAAAATGCATGGACATCCCTGGAAGGTGTCTTTAGGCAGCAAATCTGAAATCTCAGTGTATTTTTTAACATTAATGGTGTCATCACAGATAATGTGATGGAGTAAATAAACCTTCCCAAGAGCACTGAAACTACCTCATACCGTACAGTATGGTCCTTTTCGTGTTTGATCTGGGGCACACTGCATCATTTTTTTCCAAAGTGGTCTGGAATACTGATTCATCTGAACTCAGTACACATTTTCACTGTGTGCTAGTCCATCTCAGATGCCTCTGAGCTCAGAGAAGTGAATACCACTTCTGGACATGGTAAACATAAGTCTTCTTTTTTGCACAGTTAAGTTTTAAGTGTGAGAAATATGCAAATTTCTTTCAATATTTCTTCTCAATATTTCATTTATTCATTTTCAAGTCTAAAATAGAAATAAAGATAATAAAAATACAATAAAAAACTTCTGAATTTTATTCATATACATGATAAAATAATTCTTTAAATAACTGTTTTATGCATGCATTTTTGTGAAGTTGTTTTTAGAGGCATTGCACCCAGATACCTGCTTCCATTCATACACATGTAAAGATTATAATAAGTCTGAATGATTTGGCTGATCTCTTAGTTTTCCTATGAAGAAACTGGTGAAAAAAACCCTTCAAATGGATGCATAGGAAATGGAGCACATCAAGTACTGTTGCGTTAATTATGTTTATGGCTATAGTTGAATCGTCCCCTAAATAGTAAAACCATCTTGGCCTCTTTGGGGTAAAGAAAAAAGCAAAATGAAATTGGAACTACCTAATTCTGCTCATGAATGCACATGTTGTGGTATTTTCTACCATCAATGATGTGATGTAATATATCATTAACTGTTAGTTCAAAAATAATCTTAAGCTGCCTCCCACTTACAGCTTTAAATGTCTTATTTAGTACACAATCCTCACGAACAGGGAAAACCACACACACACATACATTTTCAGCTGAGCTGAAATGATGCATTAATACATGTAACAGATTTAAATAACAATATTAAGCACCTTATATGATTGATTAATGCTGTAATCATTCACTGAACCAACCACTTTGCTAACCAAAAGTAAAGAAATTGCACAATGTTTGATGAAAATCATGTATCTGTGTCCATAGAAGCAGCTTGTAAGCTTTCCGAGAGCAGCTGTGTGGCGGACGAGGGGTCTTGATGGTGACGTCTTAACAGCAGCTCCGACTAAGACGCGATGCTCAAATAAGTGCTTTGAACACATCATGGTGAGTCATCAGCAATGTTCTAGTGAAAGCTCTATATAAAGAAGAGAAATGCAACCATTCATGATAAATCCTAGTGAGGAGAAGACAAATTGAAACAGAAACAAGTGTGAAAAAGACTGGAGAAGAAACACTGAGAGATTTATGACTATAGATAGGGGCTTTCCCAGCTTGGCAGCAACCAGCAAAAGCATCGGTGTTGAAGAAAGGAGGACAGAGATGCCAGAAAGAGAGCTAGAGGAGACTTTGCATCACAATGTACTAATTTTTTAAAAGCACCACTGAATCTAGCTTTTCTAGAAGTAGCAACACATTCGTGGGTCAAAATTTGAAAACAACAGATGCCCATTACTTCAATTTTGTGATCCACTCATCCTAAGCCAACTCTGCACTAATCACTCTGGAGGCAACATACAGGCAATAAGAAAGAGTAATCTGAAATCCTAATTATCAATTATCCCAGGCTAGAGAATTCATATCTGCATTCCTGGCATAGGCCTTGCAAATTGCTCTGTCTCACATTCTTTCTAGCAATGCATGATAATACTAGAATTTTACTGGATCAGATATTGAAAGTGACTTTCATTGTGAAATTTTCATTGTGGAAACCTCTGCTTTTAACCCAAACATACATGTGCAGCAGGCAACAGCTATGTTCAGCGCCTGGGGAGTAGTAGGGGGGGGGTACTTTGCTAAGGGGTACCCCAGGGCAACCTACTGGTGTGGGTTGATTCAAACCCACAACCTTCTAATCCGGGGGTCTAATCCCTAACCACCAGGCCACTGCTGCCCCATAAATCTGGGGAGAGCACAAATGCACTCCCCCACTACCAGAAATTATACGGTTGAAATTTCCACATCTGGGCAATTCACAAGGGTCAGCACAACCAGAGTGCAGTGGCTGAGCCTCACCCTGGGTGTAACCTATTAAAAAAAATCCATAACATTTTTTTTTATAGTAAATGGTAATTCATCTTTTAAATGTGCACCCTGTATATGATATGTGCATATGCTACTTTCATTTATAGAATCAACTCCATTTAATTCTACCAAATATTTATTCCCAAACATTTGTATATAACTATTTTGCTAGATGTTCTGAACATTGCCAAAAAATGTTGCTGCTGAACCTTAACAGTGAATATCATGCACTGAGGAAATTTCCAGCTCTTCCATACTTGGTTCAACACATACCTATATAGATTTGCAATCTTCTATTAAATTGGAAATCTAATGAAAATGCAGCAATGTATGCAAAGTAATGGCATTCTCTTCTGCAACATATCCCAAAGATTATCAAAAGTGTTAAGGTCTTGAGGCCAATCACTTGTGATGTCTCAAGCTCTCTAAACCACTCTTACAATTAGAGCCCGCTGAAACCTGGCACTCTCATCTTGGGATGTGTCTGTGCCATCAAGAAGGAAAAATTGTTAGTAAAACCTGATCATTCAGTAAATGCAGGTATTAAGTGGAAGAAAAAAAAAAAAGCATATGACTTTTGAGGTCACTTTGTTTCATCGTAACATGTAGTGGAATTTTTGGCAACCCAGCCACTATTAATTATCAGCTTCAAAATACTGAGGGAATCTAATCTGCATCTGAGAACACATAAAATAACATTACCTTTTTTTTTTTTTTTACATTTTGGCATAATTAAATGGTTAACATATAAACATTGGCATAGAGTGGTTGAAGTGAAATGCTTCCTTCAAGAGAAATTTTCAAAGAAAAAATGTCTATCATCAAGAGGTTGAATAACAGCCGTATATGGAGCTGTATAGCTGCAACCAATTAGAGCCTATGCTGACCCTTGTCCAATGCCAAAAGCATGTTCTGTAGGCTCATGATCATTAGATATGAACCAGGGAGCCAAGGAAGGCGAGTTTGAATGGTAGGTGGACAATGCACTACGGGAGATAAGTAAGCAAGTGGAGGCTGTATGATGTTCTGCGAAATGTTCTGCTGGGAGCCCTGGGTATTTATGTGGATGTTACTTTGGCACAAAGCACCTACCTGAACAGTGTTGCAGACCCCTTCAATCGTGTTCTCTAATGGCATTGAACTTCTTTAGCAGGGTAATGTGAAAGTGACTATTCTTGTCATTGCGAGGTCACAGCGCAGCACACAACAAAATTGGACCTCTGCATTTAACCCATGCAAACACCATGCAGCAGTGGATCGCGCCCAAGGAGCAGTGACAGGGACGGTACCTTGCTCAAGGTTACCTCAGGGTAACCTACTGGTAAGGGGTTTGAACCCACAACCTTCTGATCCTGTGGCCAACTCCCTAACCACTAGGCTACTGCTGCCCTCACTAGCTAATGTGCACTCACACACTGCAAAAATTGTTGGATGGTGTTTTCTTGGCCTTCCCAGAATTTCCCAGATCTGAGTGTCTGTGAGATTTGCTGGACAAACTTCTCTGATCCATGTAGGGCCCAATACGCAACATAAAAGGCTAAAAAGCTCTGCTGCTAACATATTGATGTCAGAGCACAGCTATAGAACTCTTTGTGCAGTCTTTTCCTAGATGAGTCAGAGCTGTTTTGATAGCCTGAGAGGCAGATGGCTTTAGTGTTGCTTCTTCTAGCAAATCTAGCTGAAGGACTTTGAATCCTCAAGAAGGTACAATTTTGATGGTGTTTCTACTACTGACATGTAAAGCCCTAAGCAGCCTTGCAAGTCTAGGCTGGAAACTTAGTTGTTTTGTCAGGCTGTCTGCAATTCATTTTGCCCTCAGATAAAAATGTGCAAATATAGGGGTTCATGCAGGCAAAGGATTATAGTCTCAATTACTGTAACACTTTATTTTTTGGTTTCACTGGCAGCCCATGTCCTATCATATTCAGTATAAGCTGCTTCTCATCACATTTACATCTTCCTGGAGGTGCCCCTCCATACTGAATAATTACTGAATTATTCCATTTATACGCTCCCAACAGTTCACTACTCTTCTCTGGTATCGGTTTACTCACAGTCATTAAATTCAGTTTAGGTACCATGGGCGGCAGATCATTTAGTGTCACTGCCCCCAAACTCTGGAATTTCCTCGCTCAAAACTTACACCTCTCTGCCTCTCATTCTCTTTCTTTCTTCAAAGCTCCTTTAAAAACTTCTCTTCTCGTCTGTGCTATTCCACTTCGCGCCATTTTTTATTTCTTCTTCTTCATTGTCTTGGCTCTTAAAATTCTGCTGTTTGTTTTGTTTTGTAAACTGACCTTGGGTTTGAGAAAGGCGCTTTATTAATAAAAGTTTTACTATAGTAAATTTGCATGTTAATATTGTCCCATCACACTCACCCAGTCACATAGGTTTGTTGATGGTGATGCAGGGGGCGCCAGAGTGTCAGGGTGCTCTCACAGTCGTGATACCTTTATGGTGGCCAGTTTTTGTTTTGTGTTGGTGTTTTCTGAAGGGAAAGCATGCCATCTTGGCCTGATCAACCAAAGGTTTTTGTATTCCAGCCCGGATAGAGCATCTGTTTACTGTTTACTGTAGGTATTTTAATATCACTTTTTATGTGATGTGATGCAACAATTAATATGGTTAAGAACTATTAAGCAGGTGTTTGTTAAAATCAGTTCAATATCAACACTGGGAGCACTGAAGTTAACATAACCTCACAAATCTAGTTACATTTACTGTAACTGTGCATATGAAGAACCTCTCTGCGTGTCTATTAAGAATCCACACAGAGTTCAGAGAACTGCTGGTATGAAAAGCATTCTTCGCAGACTGCAGATGGGATGAATAGCTCTTCAGGGAGACGGTTCACAGTGCAGGGTTTCTCAGTTAGCCAGATGAACAGAATTTTGAGTATTGTCCAGTAGGATTTTTTCCCTCAGCTCTTTTCTGTTTGGACAGGCTTGAGTTCGTGCTCATGTTATCTAGCAAAACTGAGATTTTCTGCTTTGTGATATAACCCCACAGACCATGACGTCTTGAAGGCATCAGCAATCATCCCAAATAGATATTAGAAAGATTTGATGAGTTGTACAAAATTGCTCACTGCCAGTCATCAAAGACTCACTGCTAGAGTGAGCATGTGTAAACTATTAAATTTATGATCGCCACTGATTTATCTCATTTTGAAAAGACAGACATTGTAATTCATATAAAGATACAGCTTTTTTTGTGTGTGTGTGTGATGAACCTACAGTAAAATAATGTCACTGTCAGACTAAAATTGTCTCCAACTGTAGGAAAAATAAATTTTTTATGCATAATTCACATCATGTAATTGGCGGCAGGTGTTTACCAGTTAAATAAATACAGTACAGTTATGGTTCTTTACTAAAGATACTTAGGGCCTTTGAGGGTACTAGCGCAGTGGCATTGTTTGTAGTTGAAAATTTGATTGTTTTAAGACTCTTATTGCAAGCACTATGATGCTGGAATTTATACAGGCACCAGGTGCATCAAACTTAATCTGGCACACAAATCTTCATTTTATCTAGATATTTTGTCATTACTAGCAGTATTGGTATGTGAGGTTTCCAGAGGAGATTCAAGATAGCTGTCCTCGCCCTGTGTGCGCTGGGTTGGACACCAGCGCTCCCCCGCGACCCCGTTTGGGGCAAACGGCAGATAATGGATTCAAGATAGCTGCTATTTAACCCATTGAGATCACCTTAGCCATCATCACAACCATTGCTTGCTCACAGACATTTGGCACGGGTTATTTCCCATTTCCAAAATGAAATTAGGAGAAAACAGCATGTTTCCTCCAAGTGTGCTTTTTAAAAAAGCAACTCACCTTCATCCAAAATTCCTTCCCATTTTGGACTCTGATATTTGGTAGGTCTGGTTGTAATAGATAAGAATGGCTTAGTATTATTTATCCTAACTAGCAGGTACATGTTCAAACAGTAATGCTCAGCTCCGAGAGCCTCGATACTGTTTTTCAATTTGAATGTAGGTATGTATGGAAAATGCATGTTTTCCTATTCGCAGTAACAAAATTTCTATCATTCATACAGGATCTTTAGAAATCAAATGAAAAATATCCCTGACTGTTAGACAGCCTACACTTGAAACCATTACTACCATCTCAGCTTATATGCTTCGATATGTCTAAAAGCACAAGCAGGAAATGGTGCTATTAAAAAAACAAAACAAAACAAAAAACAAACAAACAAAAAAAAGTGCCTGTAAAATTAAACCAATGCATGCTAGTGATGTCACAACCTGATCGTTTGCTACCATCTAGTGGTTAGCATGTAACAAGGACTATGCTATGCCATGCTACACAACCCTTTCATGTACATCAAATCCAGTGGCAACATCCACAAAAACACAAACCCAGTAAAAAGCACTATAGGTTTCTATTATCTTTGGCTTGCTTAAACCAAATGAAGAGAAATAACTCTATTACACAGCTCCCTTTCTGAGACAAAGCCAAGAATGACTCAAAGCAGAAATATTTTTGTTTCTTCTTTAGTTAGGAAAAATGAAATTAATGTAGAAACAAGCCAGGTTTTGCATTTGGACACCCCCTCCCAAACCCCTTTAACCTTAAACCTAAAACTGAAATAAAGCAGTAAGGAAATTCCCTGCCCCACACTGGAAACAGGATTGCAGTTATGCACAGTAAGAAGTGCAAAAATGGGTCATGTTTCCTTGATTCTATTAAAGCTGAAATTTTGTTTTTACATCCATGTGTTCAAATTATGTCTCAGAGAGTGAGAGACTCAGGCTGGTCAACTGATTCCCCATGGGGAGGGTGGCTAAGAGGCCAAGCGATACAGCGCAGAGACATACCTTACGCCTTTTTTTTTTTTAAACACGCAGTGATGTGATCAAGGCACAGGGATCTTCTACAAGTTTTTTTTTTTTTTTCTTCAATAAAGTACAAAATAATACATTTTACAGTCTGTACAAGAATAATAGTCCAGCAACATGAGAGAGAGAGAGAGAGAGAGAGAGAGAGAGAGAGAGAGAGAGAGAGAGAGAGAAAATAAGCTGAAAGAGGACTGGGAGAATGACTGGAGGGACCAAAAAATTATGGCAGAAAGGAGCAGTGTTGGCAAAAGTCTTCTTTCCCTCTTGTACTATACCCCCAAGAGACAAGAGTACTGTCGTTCAAATTATTTGCATTAAATTAGGGGATGTGGGGATGCGGAGTGGAGAGCTGTGATCATTCTGCTGTTTTGAGTTCCTTTCCAAAAGCACCTTTACAACTCCCAATTGCCCCTCTTGTTTCTGCAGTTTATCCTGCGCCCTCACAAATTTGTGAGAAAACATCAGTCTCTGTAAGAGAGGTGAACAGACATCCAACCAGAGGCAACCAAGCAGATCCAACCAATCAGTAACAGCCAGGCACAGTCATGTGATACAGGACCAGGGCAGGGTCGTCACAAATCAGCCCTCAACAGTAGTGCCAGGGGAGAGGGTTTAGTTGTGTGTATGCGATTTGGCACACACCCTGATCAGCGGGCGAGTTAATACGAGAAGTAAAAATGAGAGAAATGTGAGCTATGTTTTTGCAACGTGTATCATTTTTGTCATTTACAACTATTGTGACTATGTGTGTTGCATCTACCTGTGCAAATGATCATATGAATTAACTTAGTCTCAGGGTCCATATGCGTGCAGTCAACTGTCTTGAAATGGGGCTGCTGCATCAACTGGAGGCAACTTTATTTTTTTTTTTTTGACCCCCCCCTAACAGCAAGGTTCTCCTGGGCAACAAACAGGGCATGTGGAGAAAATGTATGTGTGTGTGTGTGTATATATATATATATATATATATATATATATATATATAAAAAATGAGCCCAGCATAAGAGCAGGTCAGCGGCAATGGGTAATAAAAGTGAGTCACATCCTCCCCCTTCAGACCATCAGCTCTTAGGCAATCCATCACTTGCAACCTCCTTCAGTCACAAAGGTTTAGAAGTCCGTTGCTTAACATCGTCAAATCACAAGAGCTCATACTGGCGGAGATGCATTCTCTGGATGATATCTCGACAGTCGTTGAAGACGCGTCGAATATTCTCTGTGTCCACTGCGCAGGTAAAGTGTGGGTAACAGTAGTGCCGGCCATCTCCACTCGCTGTGCTGATCCTCTGATGAACAGAGCAGAGAGAACAACATTTAACTAAATTACAAACTAAAAACAACATTAACTAAACTACACTTCATTCTCTTCTTAAAACAAACTTTCATTAAAGCCTCAGCCTGGTTGGCCTAATTCGTTGTAGTCTGAACTGGGGCCACATCCAACATCTATTTTTCTGATTAATCTATCAAATATTTAACTAATCCGTCAGTTAGTCTTGATTGAATTTTCTCCAAAAACCTAATTTAAACCATTTAATTTCAGTTGGTTTTACTGTAACAAAAATGTACACCACGTTCCAAATTATTATGCAAATTGTATTTAAGTTTCAAAGATTAAATATTTTGTTTTTCAATTAAACTCATGGATGGTATTGTGTTTCAGCGCCCTCTGGATCACGGAAATCAATCTAGGACACATGTGATTATTAATTTGCCAGGTGAGCCCAACTAAAGGAAAAACTACTGAAAAAGGATGCTCCACATTATTAAGCAGGCCACCATTTTCGAGCAATATGGGAAAGAAAAAGGATCTCTCTGCTGCCGAAAAGTGTGAAGTAGTTGAAAGCATTGGACATGGTATCAAAACCATAGATATTTCACCATAACTTAAGCATGATCATCATACTGTTAAGAGATTTGTGGCTGAATAAGAGCATACACGGGTTTGTGCAGATAAAGGCACAATTTGTTGTTGTGGCACAATGAGGAAGGTTTCTGCCAGACAAAGACATCGGATTAAGAGAGCAGCTGCTAAAATGCCATTACAAAGCAGCAAACCGGTATTTGATGCTGCTGGTGCCTCTGGAGTCCCACGAACGTCAAGGTGTAGGATCCTCCAGAGGCTTACAGTTATGCACAAACCTTCTATTCAGCCACCCCTAACCAATGCTAACAAGCAGAAATGGCTGCAGTGGGCCCAGAACTACATGGAGACTAATTTGCAAGCAGTCTTGTTCACTGATGAGTGCCGTGCAACCCTGGATGGTCCAGATGGTGTGAGAGTGGTGGATGGTTGGTAGACGGCCACCATGTCCCAACAAGGCTGCGACGCCAGCAAGGTGGTTATGGAGTCATGTTTTGGGCTGGAATCATGGGGAGAGAGCTGGTCGGCCCCTTTAGGGTCCCTAAAGTTGTGAAAATGACCTCTGAAAAGTATGTGGAGTTTTTGTTTTGTTTTCTGAAACAAAATCATCTTCGTGCATGACAATGCACCAGCTCATGCTGCAAGGAATACCTCTGCATCATTGGCTGCTTTTGGCATAAAAGGAGAGAAACCCCTGTGGACCCCCATCCTCCCCTGACCTCAATCCTATTGAGAACCTTTGGAGCATCCTCAAGCAAAAGGTCTATGAAGGTGGGAGGCAGTTCACATCCAAACAGCAGCTCTGAGAAGTTATTCTGACATTTTGCAAAGAAATTCAAGCAGAAACTCTCCAGAAACTCATAAGTTCAATGGATGCAAGAATTGTGAAGCTGCTATCAAATAAGGGGTCCTATGTTTTTGATTGAAATAGCTTTTGATTTCAGTAAATATGACCTCCTAATGCTGCAAATTCAACCAATGACCATTTTCAGTTCTTTACAACCTATAAAACGTTTTGAATATTTGAATTATGCGCAATTATTTGAAACAATGCATTTAAAGTTTATTTTTGAAAAACATACTGTTATCATTGGGAGGTTTGTTCAGTAACATTCAAATTATATTGTAATGGTTGATGACTCAAATTATGTTGAATGTCACTTGTATTGACTAGGAAAATCAGAGAGAAATATCATTTGCATAATAATTTGGAACGCGGTGTATGTGACTTGTAAACAAATATTTTCATACTAAACCATCAAATTTAAAAGAGGCTTATGAAAAGATAGAACTTGGGCCATTATTCTAGACAAATGACCATTAAATGTCTTCTCTTTTCGTGGCTAGTGCTGAAGAGAACTGCAGTTGAAACTCTGCATAGTGTACAGATTATGTTTTTGTTCTGATAATGTAAAGTACTGCTCTACTTTCGCAGGCTCGAGTCATTGAAAAATATTGAATTGAACCCGTTCCGCAACAGAGCTGGACTTTGCTGCAACCACAGAATAATTTTTAAACACCTTGCAGGCGGCCACTGGAACCAACTGGCTGAAGCCATGACATCGGGCACCAGACTATATGTGAGTTTGAAATGGGCCGTTTGTTTCTATATTCAGAGGTCACAAAAAACAAACAAACAAAAAAAAACAAACAGCAGCATTCTGGAACAAACACCACCAAAGTTTTGCTTATGGAAACACTGCCAGTGTTACTAGAAGCTAAATTAGTACCTGAGGGATAATATGACTACTACTCATACTACTACTAATATTAATCATAGTACTAATAAAAATCATCATAATCATTAGATTAGAAGCAAAGGTGGAAATAGGGAAGAGTTTTATTTACTGTGCCTGTGGGGGCAATAAGGTCTTTCATATTTTTCATAGAAAATCCATCACCTGCACCTTCACATTGATTTTAAGCCTCTTTCCATGATAGCACAGTTCACCAGCACCATGCAATGTACCTGTAACACTGGATTATGATTTTTTTTTAAATATATATATATATATATCTATCTATCTATCTATCTATCTATCTATCTCTCACACACACAGTACTGTGCAAATGTTTTAGGCAGGTGTGAAAAAATGCTGTACACAAAGAATGCTTTCAGAAATATAAATGATTGTTTACAATTTACAAAATGCAAAGTGAACGAACAAAAGAAAAATCTAAATCAAATCAATATTTGGTGTTACCTTTTGCCTTCAAACCAGCATCAATTCTTATAGGTACACTTACACCTGACTATAATCTTACAAAATCCCTGACTTTGTGCATGATCAACCAATTTTACCAAACAGGTGCTAATGATCATCAATGTCACACGTAGGTTGAAACACGGCTGGTAGGTTGTTCCAAACATGACTGAGTTCCTTCAAAAACTGTGTGCAAGTGTACCTAGAAGATATTGATTTGATTTAGATTTCTCTTTTGTTCATTCACTGTATTTTGTTGATTGATGAAAATAAATGATTAACACTTCCATTTTTGAGCATTCTTTGTTTACAGCATTTTTTCCACACCTGCCTAAAACCATTGCACAGTACTGTGTGTGTGTGTGTGTGTGTTTATATATATATATATACACACACACACACACACACACACGACCCTTGTTTATCGCGGTTAATCGGTTCCAGACTATACCGCAATAGGTGAATTTCCCAAGTAGGATTCTTTATTATAAATCAAATATTTTTGTATTTAGAGAAAACCTGTTCATGACCTAAATACGCTTTTTATTTAAAGATGCTTCTGATGCATAGTAATGTAGAAGCGTGTATGACTGAAACGAACTTGCGTGAGGCTGGGCCTTTCAGTGGGCAGGATAGGATAGACAATCAGTAAACAGCACGCTCTGATTGGCTTGGTTTCACCACACCCGTTTTTTTTGAAAGAAGGTCTTGCCCACATAAAAGGAATGGTTAAGCGGATTTACAGGGGTGCTCGAACACCCCTACATGGCCTACAGTCCATACGAGCAGTCATTTTTATTTTCTTTCTAATACAGGGGTGTGTAACTGACTCAGGCAACCGAGCACGTCCGTATCATATTCATCGTATTGATCAACTTTTTAATGAATATATTTGAAAAACCGCAATAGAGTGAAGCCACGAAAGTCGACGCGCGAAGTGGCGAGAGACGACTGTATATATTAAACAGAAAAAAGCTAACTTAGTTTTGAATCATTACAAAACTAACTCACCAGGAATTCATCCCGGATAAAGTATTTTGCCCTCGTGACCCGTGGATCCTCTCCTGCCTCAGGGGATGCTGGAGAAGCAGTTTACAGTTGTTATGCATGCATACAAATAAAGACAAAACACATTGCATCAAAAATCCAATTTGCAAGTGATGCACAGCTATAGGAGTTCTGGGCAAATAAGATGTTTTTCCATTTACATATGGTATTAGATATAGTTATAAAGGTAATAAATCAACCAGGATTAGTGTTAAAAATGTGTTTAAAAAAAAAAAAAGTGTCTTCATAAGTACAAAATGCAAAAACTAGAGTTCAAAATACTAGTAAAATATAAACTACTGAAATAATTCAGGAAACCTAAAACAATTTTTTTCAGACTTGATTTCAAGTTCACTGTTATTCTACACACAAACCTAAATACACATGTAACTCATTTGGGTTTAATATTTTTCAGGTTTCACTTATGTTTCAAAATAAAGGTTCTTTCATTTCTGATCAAAGAGGTTTTTCCATGTGTTTTACATTATAGAAATCTCATTTATTTTATATGCCAAAACAATAATACAGACTTCATGTTCTACATCATCAAAAGTCTGTGGAATGTAACAAATCCTATCAGGTGCACCTGATGCTGCAGAATTACCCATTTATTTTGCAGCTATAAAATAAAACAGAATAAATCAGAAGTTGTCTCCTTGTTTAATTAACCTCAGATGTGGATACAGAAACTAACAATTAACATGAACATACAGTACTGTGCAAAAGTTTTAGGCAGGTGTGAAAAAATGCTGTAAACGAAGAATGCTTTCAAAAATGGAAGTGTTAATCATTTATTTTCATCAATCAACAAAATGCAGTGAATGAACAAAAAAAAAAATGAACAAAAGAGAAATCTAAATCAAATCAATTTGATGTGACCACCCTTTGCCTTCAAAACAGCATCAATTCTTCTAGGTACACTTGCACACAGTTTTTGAAGGAACTCGGCTGGTAGGTTGTTCCGAACATGACTGTGTTTCAACCTACGTGTGACATTGATGATCACTAGCACCTGTTTGGCAAAATTGGTTGGTCATACACCTGACTATAATCCTACAAATTCCCTGACTTTGTGCAAGTGTACCTATAAGAATTGATGCTGGTTTGAAGGTAAAAGGTAGTAACACCAAATATTGATTTGATTTAGATTTTTCTTTTGTTCACTCACTTTATTTTTTAGCAATTTACAAAATGCAAACAATCATTATTTAAGTTTCTGAAAGCAATCTTTGTTTACAGCATTTTTCACACCTGCCTAAAACTTTTGCACAGTACTGTATATGAGGTAAATGAGGTAAAAGAGTTATTTTAAGAACAGATATTTGACCTATTAGAAACTATTTTCCGCTGCAGAAGAAAAATAAGGTTACTAAACTAAGGTTCATGAAGTTTCTATGCCCAGCATCATGTTCGGAAAGAAGTGTATAAAACTTCCATCAAAGACTTAACAAAAGAGTGGTGTGCTGAATAAACATACAAGGTCAAACATAATCTTGGCGATCCAAATCAATCATAGATATAAGCTTGTATTTGTCTGCTATAGAGAGCCTTTCATTTCAACATTACAAACATACATACATACAACATTATTGTGTTTTAGGGTAAATGGGCCTCACCGTCATCTGGTGTGGTATAGCGAGCAAACTCTGGAAAATATTCCTCAATTTTTGACTTTCCTGCCAAGACCTTCTCAGCTAAGAGGTCCTGCTTATTCAGGAACAGAATTACAGAGATAGTTCGCAACCATCTGAGGAGAAAGAGTGAAAAATGGAAATAGTTTAATAGATTTATATGAATCAATAAATATTGGTAATCTTATTAGACTGTCTTTGTTGCTTTACATTCATTTACATCCTCACCTATTGTTCCAGATATTTTTGAACAGATTAAGTGCTTCTTGTAAGCGATTGGTTTGGTTGTCTTCCCGGATGACCATATTATAGCTACTGCTGGCCACCACAAAGATGATGGCGGTTACATCTGAATGAAGAAAAGGACAAAGAAAGAAAACGTGAAATACTAAGGTTATGATAGTTATGATTAAACATTAAAATTCTTTAACTTTGATCTGTAGCTGGAAGGCTACAGTTGCTACAACTACTAGAGGTCAATTATCACCCCATCTTTCTGAAAAAACATGCCCAAATCTTTTCTGAACCTGCATCCAGCTTTTCATTAAGCTGGTAAGACTAATTGAAGTGATTATAGCCACAAAATTTAATATGAGCAATAAAATAAGTAAAATTAAATAAAATAAAAAACTCTGCACATAGCCACTTCAATGCCGCAGGGTCTCACAAACCAAATTAGGAGTGGAATCTGATTTAAAACCGAGTCATTTTTATGACTGTGTTGTGAATACCAGCTCTTGCTTTGACAGTGCTGGCTAAGCCTTGTTTATTTTAAGGCTCTCAGAAAGTTGTCAGAAACCACGCCCTTACTGAACAGCTGGTTATGGTTTGGCAGAAACTGCGTAAATGTATTTTGACTTCTAATGTTTGTTTATCAAGTTAACTTCATAGCGCCAACGCTAAACACTAAAGATTTAGGTAGCCAATGTGTTTTGCGTCGCATTAGATTTTTTTGACAAAATCATTCCAAAAATCAAGGCCTAGAGAGATTCCATTTAGATCAGTAGAATATGGAGTATATTTACCATTAAAACACTGGATCCACTTCCGTCGCTCATCTCTCTGGCCACCCACATCAAACATGCTGAGGAGAGAACCATTTTTGATCAAACTTTAAATTTTTAAGATTGCATTACACATATAGTCCACATTCACTTTACATCTTGAAACTGGCACTAAATGGTGGCAAACTTTTTTTTTCATGTAATAAGTAAAAGTTTGGGTAAATAAATAAATAAATAAATAAATAAAAAAAGATTCTGACATCGTGATCAGAAACAGACTGCTAGCAAAGTTAGTATGGTAACAGATTTGCCATCATTATGCAATCTCTTAATTACCAAAGATCTGTACTAGAGGGATTATTGACCCTTCAGAACCATGCTGAGAATGTAACAGAACCAGTTACTGGTCTACAGGGTGTCAAGTTTCCACCTTACCAAAAATATGGTTTCTTTTTCTGGCTTCTTTTATAGGTCTGCATTCAAGAAGCAGATTATATACCTCTTTTGCTGATAATTACCTTATCATTATAGGTTGAATAAACTGAACATATTAAACATCCATATTTTTGTTTTATATATAATGTGTGTGTGTGTGTGAGTGAGAGAAAGAATAATTATATAAATAGTTAGATTTAATAGATTTTGTAAATAACTGGAAATAATGCATGGCATATGCCAGTCATTTAACAAGTTTTCGCTTATGTTATGGCTCTAGATGCTGTGACTGTTTACACCAGTGTTCTCACAATGACAAGAATAGTCAATTAAAATTAAAGAAAAAATTAACTGAACTGCTAACATTCTGAATAGTATTGAACAGCTTCGGACCAAAAGATGGGCTAAAGCCAAAATGTCAGAAGTGATGGTCTTCCATTATAACTGACATGAAATGATTTTATCACTTACTGGAAATTCACTTTGTCCACCTGGAATCTTGTTTCAAATATACCAGAGGTGAGCACTCTGCATCTAAGCAGATCCTGTTGGCATATGAAAAAGATTGACTGGGTTACATAAAGCATTTAAGTTTCTGTTAACTATGGCATTAAAAAGTGAAACCTTCACAGTAAAAAAAAAAAAAAAAAAACAAAAAAAAAAAAACTGAGTCAGGTGAAAGATCAGCTAATTCGATACACATATGAGAAATTATATGAATATGACAGGTCACGCACCTGGTCAGATGGTGTGTAATCACTTTGCTGTACAATGTCTATTTTGTCTAAAAAACTAGAAAAGAAGAAAACAAAATCAGAAAATACTAAAAATCAGTCATTTCTATATCTAAAAATGAATTGCAAGTCAAAAAAAGCAAACAGATGACCACAAAGTAGACACGTTACATTCAAATTTGGAAAGATCACTATTTATTCTTATGAAGTAAAGTGAAACTGACAATTTGCCATTGTGAGCACACAGCCAAGCACACAGTGAACCCATCCTGCATTTAACCCATAGCCACAGGAGCAGTGGGCAGCCATATCCAGTACCCGGGAAGCAGTGTTGGACAGTACTTTGCTCAAGGGCTCCTCTGGGCAATCTACTAGTCCAGGGTTCAAAACCCATTACCTTCTGATCTTGGGGCCCAGTCCCCAATTACAAGCCTACTGCTGCACCTAGTTTTACCAGTGCTCAGCAATAAATAAAGTGTAATCATGACAGTGTGAATGACAAGGAGGACAGAATGGTATGGTAACGGAATGGTAAGGATGCAGGGTGTAGAGGTGGCAAAGATGGAGGAGTTTAAATATTTGGGTTTAACAGCACAGAATAATGGTGAGAGTGGAACAGAGCACAGGAAGGTTGAAATGGCAGGAATGATGTGACAGAGGGGTATGGTTGACAGGTCAGTAGTGAAACTAGCTATGTAATGTGCTGAAGACAGTGCTGCTGCTAGAAAAAGAAGACAGGAGGTGGAGCTAGATGTGGCAGAGTTCAAGATCCTGCAATTTTCATTGGGAGTGACAAGGATAGATAGGATTATGAATTAGTACATTAGAGGGACAATTCCGGCTGAACTATTTGGAGACAAAGTCAGAGAAGCAAGATTGCGTAGTTCCTACAGGGAGGCTGAAGTAAATTACAATCATATCATTACTTAATGCGGATACATTAATTAGAAACTCAAGTTAGATCATAATACCCATGGTAAATTTATATTCATAACATTTAAATGGAAAAAATGTCTATGGACTGTTCAAGTCACGAGCCAGTAGGTTACCCTGATGCTTGTAGAACACTGGTCCCTGGATACCAAATGTATAGTTGCCCCCTGCTGCACTTTGTGGGTTACAGGAAGCATTTTGTTGTGGTTCACTGTGTGCTAGGCTGTGTGTTCACGATTGAAAATAGTCACTTTCACTTCACTATACTGGTACGCAATTTAAAAGCTGCTTTGAGCCTTCTTTTATTTTCCATTGTTTAGGGTTACTCTAGTAACAGCATTTTGCAGCACGACTGTTTTGTAAAACCACACAGATGGTTGTTTTCTCCTCAATGCTGTGCATCACTGCTGTTTAATATATTATAACGGAGTTTGCATTGGGTCTTTTACCACATACAAAATGCATCTTTGTGGAGTGGCTCTAATAAGGCCTGCTATCACTGAAAAAAGTCCCATTACATATACATTTACGGAATTTAGCAGACACTCTTATCCAGAGCGACTTCCATGTCCTAATTACAGGGACAGTCCCCCTGGAGCAATTCAGGGTTAAGGGTCTTGCTCAGGGACCCAATGGTGGTAGTGCCACAGGTGGGATTTGAACCTCGGACCTCTCAAGCCATAGGTCCATAGGCAAGTATCCTACCACTAGACCACCACCACCCCATATACATACACAGACCTCTCATTAAATATGTCTGTAAGGTTGCTTGTCATCATGATTTTAGAGGCTTATCAAAGGGTCCAAGGTGACAAAATCCTGTATTCACTTCTAAACAAAACAGCTTTCCCACTCCTTGTTTATAGGTAAGGTTTTTGACAGTGATAATACAAAAATACACTGCATGATGTAACAAATGTCAACAGCCAAAGTTCACAAATAGTTTCAAAAAAGTACTTTTGTACATCAGTACTTAAAACCTGGAAGCCAACCATGTTGTATAAGTTTGAGGTAGTTGTAAAAAGCCATCATGCAAATAATTTTTCTAACCCCGTTGATTTTTGGAAAATAAAAAGTAATTATTTTTTTTTTTTTTCCATGCTGTTTTTTTTTCATAATTGGAAACAACATTCCTTTTACAATTTTGCTTTTCTGATGCACCAGTCTAAAATAATAATAATACTACAGTAAACAAATTAAGAACATCAGCAATAGCATTCCTTTATCTTGAACATGTCACATTTAACACATTCATAAAAACTCTTTAGGGGAATATTCCAAGAAAGTGCTTTAAAAGTTAAAATATTGGACAAGCGTGTCTGTTTTAGTACTGAATAGTACTTATGAGTGTCATCACCAATTAAATACTTACTACTGTGCACAGTCGATCAGCTGATACTCATTGGAGCGCTCATAACAGGCCTTCACACCGTCGTCCTGCCAGAGTGTCTTTGTATGCTCATAAAACTCCTGGGAGGGAGAGAGACACGAATGTTTTTGTGTTCAAGAATATTTCACATTAAATTCAGTATAGTTTATCCTAAATTAAAATAAATCAATATGTAATGTATGAAAAAACAAAGAATAAATTCACTGGACAGGGGGGGGGGGGGGGAGAAAAAAAAAAAAAAAAAAAAAAAAAGCATCTTTCAACAATTACCGTGCCAAATGTCAGACTTCGCAATTGCTACACTTTCAGTTAAATCTAGAAAAGTCTTGTCCCCCAGTCCCCCAAGCACACAAAACCAAATTCATATTTTCTAGGCCAGGATAATGTCCTCTCTCCCTGATAAAGCAGGACTGGGCCCCTGATCATGTGTCTAGGAGACAGAGGGCTCCTTTATGGGTAGTCACATGCCCTCTCTACACTAGCCCCACGTTGCACTGATTCCAGCTTGCTGCAACATGGGGCACTGCCTGTTGGCACCTACAACAATTGCAACAATGTCTCCTTGTTTCTTTTCCTCCCACTCATCCTCTATATATAGGGAAGGTACCTTTACAAAGTATCTGTAGTATTGCAGATTGAAGCCCAGTTGCTCATGTGCTGTATGTTGCCATGACATGCCAAAACCCTAATCCTTTCATAGAGAATAATTGTGTCTTAAAGCAGTCAATACATATGTTGCACATTCCAACAAGCTAAGGCATGTAAAGTGATAAAATAAGCTTAACATTCCCAATTATGATCAAGATTGTTTTCCTACAGAATTCACACACACGATTTTATGAAAGTGAAAGTGACAACCCTTGTCACTGTGAAATGCAGCACAGCAGAACACAATGAAATTCAACCTCTGCATTTCCCTCATACACACGTGCAGCAGGGGGCAGCTATTGAAAGCACTCGGGGAGCAGTGTCAGGGACAGTACCTTGCTCAAGGGTACCTCAGGGCAACATACTGGTGATGGAATCGAACCCACAATCTTCCGATTCGGGGGCAACTCCCTAACCACTAGGCCACCACTGCCACAAATGATGTAATAAGATACATAGTGAAAAAAGTGAAAGTGACAACCCTTGTCATTGCGAGGTCACAGCACAGCACACGTGAACCACAACAGACAACTCCCTAACCACATGGTATAACCACTAGGCCACCGTTGTTATACCATGTTATATCTTCAAATATAGATGTAAACACAAAGAAAAAAGGTCTCTAATCTTGGTAGTCACCTTTTGAGCTCAAACCCAAATGTCCATAGCAAATTAACTGACTTCTAATGCTAATAATTCTAATTTGGAGGACACTACAGTATATCCAGAAGTATTCACAGTGCTCCGCTTTTCATATTTTGCTATGTTACAACCTCATCCCAAAATTGATTACATTCATGTACCTTAAAATTCTACACGATACCCCATACAGGCAAAGTGAAAAGAGTTGGCTTGAAACTTCTGTAAATGTATTTTAAATAAATAAATAAAATACACACAGAAATAAATAAATCATGAATATAAGTATTTACAGCCTTTGCCATGACACTCAAAAATAAGCTCAGGTGGCTCCTGTTTCCATTGATCTACCTTCAGAAGTTTCTAGTCCACCTCTGGTAAATCCAGTAGGTTGGACATGATTTGGAAAGGCGCACACCATTCTATATTTACATTTACGGCATTTAGCAGACACTCTTATCCAGAGTGACATCCAATTCCTAATTACAGGGACAGTCCCCCTGGAGCAACTCAGGATTAAGGGTCTTGCTCAGGAACCCAATGGTGGTAGTGCTAGAGGTGGGATTCAAACCTGCGATTTCTTGATCCACAGGCCTGTAGGCAAGTATCCTACCACTAGACTATCACCACTTATATAAGGTATAATTTTTGGAATAAGGCTGCAACATAACAAAATGTGAAAAAAGTGGAGTGCTGTGAATGCTTTCCAGATGCCCTGCATATGCCTAATAGAGCTTTTTGTTGCTGCTTAATTGTAACAAATCATTTTTTACAATGATTTTTGTATAAATTACTTGGTTCCATAAAAAAAACAAAACAAAAAAAACCAAAAAAAAAACCACCCTAACTAACTAAGCTAACAATGCTGTCCAGTTCTTTTTATTTTTTATTAAGTAACAATTGAGATGCCAGATGCAATACAGGTTATTAAGAAAAGTTGAGGTAAAATACTGGATGGATGAATATCTCAATCTGGTGAATGAAGCAGCCTAAGGAGACATGATCTACATGCTTATAGGTTACACTGATGAAAATAAGGGAATGTCTGCTGATACCACTAATGGGTCAAAGGTGCATTTATGCAAGTTCATTTGTACAGTATGCCCGCTTTTCAAAAGTGTGGTTCACTGGATTCTATGACTGTCACAATTAGTAGTCTCTGATGACACAGAATCTGAAAAGGTGAAATTTTTATCTTTAATTTTCCTTTTAAAATACTTGACTGGATTCCTTGCTCAATACTTATCCTTAGGCAGCTCTAAATTCATTACAGCTAATCAAAATCAGGGACTGAAGTGGGGATGTTAGGTCTGATTAAATCAAGCTTGGGACATTTAGAAGAACAAGAAATTTTGCATCAACTGATATCAAACTAACTGAAGCTGCTGTCACAACTTGACTGTTTCAGAGTACAGAGTTCATATCAATCCTGAATTTATTTTTTAATGTGAATAAGTGTGTAACTATCCCAAATTTTAAAGGCAAAAAAAAAAAAAAAAGTGTTGAAAAAATGTGAACAAACCATTCATTAAGTGGGATAAATCTGTCTATAAATGCAACACGTACCGATTCAAGTAAATATTTGTCGTTCAAAAAGGATCTTTAATTTTTTAATAAACTTTTGTGTTTAATCTTGTGAAATATGTAACTCCTGCTGCTAGTAGTTAGGTTCAACAGCAGCTGTTGACTCAAGTCTTGGTTTATAGTAATATGTACTTTGCTTTGGATGAAAGTGTGCTAAATGCCAATAACAAAAATTTATTAGTTCTAAGCTAACTTAAGGAAACTATTTTTTAACTGACATTATTTTTTCTGAACTAATCCTACACAAGTAGTATCAGAAAACAAACAAGTCTGGGCCAATCCTATCTGAAACAGGTTTAGTGAGATTATTGCCAAATGGATATAGAGAAGTATATACACAAAAGGTAAGTAATTCATTATTAGTTTGAGTAGTTAAAGTAGTTTGATGTGATCAAGATCATGTTCCAAACACAGCCAAACTTAGCTTAATGTCAGAGCATAGCCTAGCCTTTTCATCTAATTATTCATCGACTACTTAAGAGTTTCTTGGATGTAGTTCAAGTTTCAACTAAATCCAATATACATTCTAACCTAATCCATATATAAGAGGTTGGTGAGGCTTAAATCATTTAGCATGGAACGACCCATACAAAAATTAAATTTACAAAAATATCCAAGAAGCTGTAAATGTGTTACACATCATTTCTCAAATGCATACTTTAATCTGTTATTCTTTGTGAAAATGTAAAGATACTTACAGATGTGAATTCGAAATCCTTCTGATTGGTTAAATTGAGAATGTACTCGATTCGTCGTTGATTTTCTGGACAGGAGAGTTGAACGGGCGGAGTCAGAGTATTCATAGCTGTTACTATAGTCTGAAAAGAAGACATAAATGGTAAATGACTGCCAATTAACCTATGTAACAGTAGAAGTAAAAACATCAATTAAACAGTTTTTTTTTTTTTTTTTTTTTTTAAATCAGAGTAACAGAATGCAGGAATCTGGGTTGCACAACAAGCAAACTTATCTAAATATTAATTTCAATTATTAAATACAGTGATACAAATTTAAAATAAGAATGTCTGACATTGATCACTACCCTTACAAAAATAGCAGTTTTCTTCATCCTAAATACTGGGTTGAACCACCTTGGTCAATAAATTGCCAAGTTCCTAGAGTGCTGGTTTGTTCTCCGCAGCTGGGTTATTAACCAGGTCAATCTTTCTGACAATGGGGACAATTAATAACTGTCCAATGTAGAAACCAAACAGCTGGGCCAATAAATTCTGAATTCTGCATGAAGCAGATGTAAAAATGGTTTATAAATGCTTATTAATCTTCCTTTAACTTTATCAGACAGGTGTTTTCCTTAATAGAGTTATCTTGGCAAGCGAGCTATGTAATCAAACTACAGTTTATCCTCACTAATAGATTGCTGCTCTTCAACTACAATCAGAACGTAGTATGTAAAAAAAGCATTCTAAATAAGTGTACTCTATAGTTAATTTACTCTGGATGATTAAATAATCAGATATGACTGAGTCACTTAGTCTGCAGCTAAAAGGGTGCTTTTCTCTGACAGCCCAACAATGTTCACAGATATAACTGGGTGTGACTTCTATTTTTCTCTTTATAAATTCTTTATGATCACATTGTATAAGCCATCATAAATAAAATTTAAAGAACCCATATTCTACCTTATGTTGTATTTTTTCCCCTTGATGTTCACTGCCAGATGTAACGTATGAAAAATGTAATTCATGTACAGTTCAATTTTCTTATCTACTTCTAAGAAATAAAACAGGTTGATTTTTATTTTACATGCTGATTGATATATAAATGGATATGGGTCCAATTATGTTCTGCAAAAATGAAATAAAATTTTTAACAGTCATAAGGTATGTTTAATATTTAAAAAGTGAGAATAATCCATTTTCAATTATAATGGGCCCTTTACACGTCAAATGAACAACACAATTCACACATGAAATTCACACACTTCTATGGCCTCTTTTATGTTG
Source organism: Hepsetus odoe (assembly GCA_017165825.1). NCBI lineage: Eukaryota > Metazoa > Chordata > Actinopteri > Characiformes > Hepsetidae > Hepsetus > Hepsetus odoe. Next base: position 8,511,463 of record CM029373.1, on the reverse strand, counting down.
TTCTTGATGTCTTGAATCTTCTGTTTTTTCTCTCTGCAAAAAACAGAAAAAAATTAGGTATTAATTAGGACTTAGGCTTGCTCCATCTCTGTTTGCAAAGTATGCATATGAAGATGTGGGCCTATACAATAGAGCACAATGCTGGACTTAAATTTTTGCTTGTTCACACTTTTTTTTTTTTAAAGCTCGAATAGGAGACTCCATTTACGTTTTCAACATGACATTCATTAAAAGTCACAGGGCCTGTAGAAATGTGTGTGTCACTAAAGAAATCAGAACGTACAATATAACTAGTGTAAGCATGTAAGGTTTCCCCATATCACACTTTGATGTTTTTAAGGAAATTTAAAATGTTTCAACAAATGATTCATCAGTAGGGTGCAGAGTATAACTTAATATATTTAAAACTCTAAAAAGAACAATGGTTGTGGGGGTTGGTAATCAAAGGAGCAACAGAGTTGACAAAGATTTCATTAAACCAGGAAAAAAGAGCTTTAAAACAAATAAGTTACTAAAGAAGCCCACATAACCAGTCAGTCATGCTAAAATGTGTTGGGTTACATTAATACTCACTCAGCATTAAAGCCGTTAACATGCAAGATTCGCATCTGCTTCACAATAGTGCTCTTCCCAGACTCTCCAGCTCCTATTGAGAAAGAAAGAAATGATCGCCGTTCTTCATCCAAAATAACGATCAAGTACATGGCTTTTATGACACAGTCTGATGCGGTGGGGGGCTTTAACAATATCTTTATAATGACTGCTATATTCTTAACTAGTGGATAACTTCTTTCACTGATGCAGTGCTTTAATAAATTGCATCAATTAAGCACAAGGCATAAAGAAATGTTTCTTTTTTCTTTCATAAATCTTTGTGGCCGATTCTGACTCCTTTACAGCCAAAGCGGTGGCCTGCCAATTTTTTTGTATTAACTTACTGCCTTTCCCCCCCACCCGTTAACAAGCAACAAAGACATATTTAACTTTTTCAAACAAAAAGGACCCCACCTAGTAGATAAAATTAACATACTGATGAAACACACAGTACAAAAAGACAGCTGGATATGCAATTTTTCAAAGCAGCATTCATTTTTTGACGTTTTGGATGATTTTTAACGTTCTTATGTCCTTTACAATTTCAGGTTTAAAACAAGAACCATTTCTGAATACAAGGTTGCGTGAAGCAACCACATATTTAAAATAATCAAACCTAGATCACATAAAACACACTACAAATGAACACTGATTTAATAAAAAAGAAAAAAAAAAACTGGGTAGACTTGACAAGCTAACAGGTTTCTCTACTAATGGACTTTGGGGGGAAAAAAGACTAAACAGAAAGAAAGAGTTAACCTGCAAATCAGAGTAAAGGGAATATAAACATGTACATCTTACATACGTCAAATACCAAAACCATCTTGAGTACTAAAAACAGTTTTAAAAAAATATTTACTACAATGCTATATTATATTAGTGCACAAAAAGATAGCCACTACATGACAGCAACTGACAGTTAAAGGGAATAACAGATTTTTTTTTCATTACAATGGCAACATATAAAGGGTAGGATATTTTAGGCACAAGTGAACAGACAGTAAGTTAAATATGGAAGCAGGAAAAATGGCCAAGTGTGAGGATCAAACAAGGGCCAAATTGTGATAGAAATTGTAAAAGGCATTGTGATGCTGTAGGCAATATTCTGATGGGAAATCTTAAGTCTTGGTATTTATGTGGAAGTAAATTCAAAACATTAGCAGCAGATCAAGTTTATGCCTACAATGGACAGAGTACTCCCTGGATGCAGTAGTCTCTTTCAGCAGGATAATGCACCCGGTCACAGTGCAATAATTGGTCAGGACTGGTTTAAAAAAGTTCAAGATATACTGTGGCATAGAAAGGATTTGCATGGGTTTTAAAATTTACAAACATACAGTACCCTCAACAGAGCTGACTTATGAACACTCATCTGAAAGTGAATGCAAGTTTCAATTAACGTTGTGTCCACTTGAACATGGAGATCACCCAAAACTCAAGAACGCCCAAGTCCAGGTTCTGACTTGATCTAAAAGCACTGAAAATTGGTAAATTCAGATTCTACCCCAAATACTGACTTATTTTTAATGCAAATAAACAGAACAAGTGTCAAAACAATTCCTTTGTCCCACAAGAAGTTTGGAATTTTAAACATTAAGCCAACAGATAACTACTATGATATTCATTTAGGCTTTAAGTTTGCAGAAGAGAGAGGAAAGAAAGAAAAGAAAAGAAAATAATAAATAAAAACACCAGCCACAGCCCAGGGCAAAAAATATGGAATCAGCACATATAGAGGATGTTCAAGTAGCATTATTTACACAAATCACTGATAAGACTGTTTAAGTCTTAAACATAAGTTTAGTTTGTGTAAAAATTCTGGCTTTTTGAAACAGGCTTCTAATAAATTCTATTAAATTATTTAAATTAACAGCATTTTGTTCCTCAGAAAAGCAAGTAAGAAAATGTATACAGAATCTGTCAATATGGAAGGAAAAAAAATAAAGGAATGACTGTCATTTGAAAGTCCAAATCCAATTCCAAATCTAAAAATATAAATCATTCTTCAGTTAAGAGAGCGCTTAACATGCAGTTAAGACTTGACTTATTGAAAGGAAACATGGCCCCAAAAAGACAAAAGAAATAATGAAAAGTAGCAGTGTGAAGTATAAGCAAATAGATCACGAGAAGTGTACATTTTAATCACAATAACTATGAAAATAACTAGGTTTGGGTCTTAGTATTCTAAAGCAAAATTTGTATTCCAAGACCTAATTAAATAAACCACAACTGAAATGTGCACGTTACCAGCTGTATTCACATAAGTCAGCTTCTGGTAAGTGTGTAGACAAGCTCAGTTTGCAATATTATAGATAAAGAAGGGGAGGACTAGGCAGCAGACAAGATAAGCCAGTTTGGACCAAGGAAAACTAGAAAAGATGCATTGCTGCAGAATTTAGAATTTATCCACACGAAACAGTGATTATAATTCAGCTCCTCTAGTGAGTCATCAAGATGTAGAATTATATGATTGTTGGATTGAGTGTTTTCTCTTTTTTTGCTGTTGTGGCAGCTTTATAAAAAAAAAAAAAAAAATTAAGCAAAAACTACAAGACTGAGTACATGCTGCCTTTATACTGAAGTTCAGGTCCTTGCATAAACAAATGTGGGTTTAAGAAAACACTAGCTTTAAGAAAACAGTTTCAGCACGCCAAGCATGCAGGCATTTGAAAGACAACACTGTCTAATGGTTTTTGTGAAGCTTTTCTGAAGCATAACCATCACTACTGAAGGTGTGTAGTAGTAAGCACCGTTTGTGACATGTTCAAATGAATGAAAATGTCAGAGTCCCTGAACACTGAATGACTGCCTACTGCTTCACTTGGGGAATTGGTTAAATGCAGGGGATCTGTTTTATTGTGGTTCACTGTGGCCTGTGGTGTGCTCACAATGACAATTAGTCACTTTGACTTCTCTTTTGGCCACAGAGATAAGGTGGAACTTTTGTCTGGTACAGTTCTAATGAAACAATGAAAAACGATCAAATTGCCCATTAATTTAAGATCTGGTTGCATGGTGTGTCTGGTGTGTGCATAGGTGTTTGCTGAAATCTGACACTTCTCTAACATTTCTCACTGAAAACAGGTTTGGGTAAGTAGTCATTTCTCAGGCTATCAATGTATCTTAACACAGAGCAAAGAGCATTGAAGCTTTTCCTCAGGAAAGACATCAACTTGTTCAACCTCAGGGGGGACAGACCAAAAAATGGTCAATGACAAGGCTCCATCCTCCAAAGCAAATTTGTCAAAAACCATTCGAGCCTGCTTGATGAAGAATATTGCTGTTCTTTATTTAAATCAATGCTTCAAGGATGGTGGTGGCCTAGTGATAGGATACATGCCTACAGACCAAGAGGTTGCAGGTTCAAATCCTACCTCCAGCACTACCACCACTGGGTTCCTGAGCAAGACCCTTAACCCTGAATTGCTCCAGGGGACTGTCCCTGTAATCAGGAATTTGAAGTCACTCTGGATAAGAGCATCTGCTAAATGCTGTAAGTGTTTCAAATAATTTTTTGCTGATGATTCCATACTTGTCTCCACACTGAACTAACCCAACATTTTTGTTCTACTTGATATGACATTAATTAAAATAACTGGATATGTTGCTGTATATAAATTGCATAAATTGTAAATAGCAGCCTTGAGGTGCACACAGGGTGTGTTGTGCTGCGGTGTGTTCACAATAACAAACGGTCACTTCCATAATACAGCAATGACAAGTTACATGCAGAGGATAGGATAATTATCTATTTCTTTCAGCCGGTGTGATTAGAGGTCACCCCAGTGGATCATACTTGTCCCTTGGAGGACATCCTATAAGACATGGGGCAGTGGCAGCCTAGTGGTTAGAGATTAGGGCCTGTGTTCAGAAGCTTGTGGGTTCCATTTCTGGACTGGTAGGTTACCATGAGATACCCTTGAGCAAGGTACCATTCCCATCACTGTTCCCCTGGACATGGCTGCCCAACGCACCACTTGTGTGTGACAGGTTATAAGCAGAGAGCTTTTTGTTGTGGGTCACTGTGTGCTTTGTTGTCTTGATAATGGAAAAAAAAAAAAGTAATTTTTGCCAAAGGCTGTAAAACGTAAGCCAATTTACAGTCTTGCAATATTTAAAATCTAATGTTGCCACAAGAGAAAATTAGCCTTCTAGGAAGTAACTGCTTCTAGTGAATTCAGCACTTACATCATCATCAATTTAGGGCTAGCGCACTGGTACCTCTGACAGCCATACACACCCAAGCCATTATTCCTGCAGTACCATTTCCAAGGTTGTATGCTTTGGTTCATGGAGAGTTCTTCTTCATCTCTATACTTTGGCCTGCATCTTGCCTCTATTTTTGTTCATGATTTCTGTGGGCTCATGAAGACTGCTTGTAATCTTTCAGACAGGTGTTTGAGGATGTTTTTACTAATAGTGAGGATTCTTGTGCAATTCTCAGTAGTGGAGGACTTCCTTAGCCTACTAGTATCTTTTCCTTCTATATAACCCAGACAAATTATTTTAGCAATAATTAGATTTTTGGTTTTCAGCTTGACAGCTACAGACTCCAGATGTGTTTAATGCCTTAAAGATCAAGCCTAGGTATCTAATGCTTGCCCTAATTTAAAAAATTAATCTAATTTCACGTTTTTTTTTTTTTGTGCACAGAGAGGGTGGCCATAACTAACATTTGTAAACACTACTGTTATTTTCTGATTTGAGCAAGTTGATTTTACTGTTTAAGAAAATGCAATGTAACGCAGAACCCTGACTGGCAGTAACAGCATAATGGTTAAAAGAGGTGTAACAAAACATTGACCTTTAAAACACTGGAAGTAATTTTTGCAAATGTAAATACAAAACAGGAACTGTGCAATTACAAGAGTAAGCATATGATCATAGAATTTATACTTGGTAGGTATTTTAAGTAAAAAAGATGTTCTGTGCTGACTCACTAGTCACAATTTTTTTTAACTTTGTTTTATGTCCTTGGTCAAACTAAGCATAACCTGAAATTCAAATGAAAAAATAGTTTCTCTTATCCTTCAGAGGTGTGTACTGATTTCTGTGCATTTCCAAATGGCAATGATCAATTAGTCAATAATACATTAGTCAATTAAAACAAAAAACACTGGTTTTCTTTTATACTCCACAAGAGTACAATGAATTTTCTTCTATGAATCTGAAATATGCAGTATGAAACACACAGCAACATTGACATTTTTCCCTATATAGGATGTCGGGCTTAAGTGTTGGACATGTGTCCCTGCAGATTCTGCTGTTGCAAACCTTCTACATTACTACCTCTGCTACTACTCATAGTATGTTCTTAGCCAAGGTGTCATCATACACAATAACTACCAAATGGACAGAACAGCACTGTTTTGCCAGCAAGCATAAAATTATTTGTGTTTTAAAAAGGACATTCTAAAGAACATTCTGTTTGCAAATACTGAACAGCTCTTCCACACTGCCAGCCTACATAGGCAGAAGTGACCTAATGATTATGGAACACAGATCATTAGGTTGCCATTAGGTACCCTTGAGCATGGTACTGTCCACATCACTGCTCTCCGGGCGCTGGCCATAATTACCCCTTGCTGCACGCTGTGTACTGTTTAAATGCAGAGGTTGCATCTCATTGTAGCTCAGGGCATAACTTAAAAATGATCATATCCCAGTCAACAACTGTGGAACAAAAACAGTTTTTTCAGTTTGTTGTTGGCAATGTAATTTGAGAGTCAATCATACTAGATTCATTAAAAATTATTTACATGACAATAAAATAACATTTAGGCTGTTGTAGATTACTTTGCACTACACTACTAGCTTTGTAAGGTAAGTCTGTCATCCTGTCCAGACCAAACTATAAGTTGGTTCACAGAATAGATTTTTCCTGTTTTTACTGAATCTCCCTTCTAACAGCTTTTAATTCAAAATAGCTCTGAATTAAATTATTTTTTAAAATAATGATTATTTACTTTAGAGCACCAGCCAAAACATGCAGTTGGTGTGACATACTTGTGTGTGATTGTTGGGAGGATTCTGAAGGTACTCTCCCAGTTAATTTTGGTTTTGCTTATGGGCTCTTTTCCCTAATCAGGACATTGTAAAGACGAGTGATGAGATTAAAACTTCGGTGTTTGGTTCAGAACCCATTTGTGGTGCACTCCTGCCTTACACGGTGCAGCACTATCACTTGCTACTAAGCACATTTGTAAATAATTTCTTTTGCTCATCACCACCATGCAATCAGGGCTGGAAGACAAGAAGCGCCAACAAATAAAGACCTCTCTGACCCTGAATCCATTCTTAAACATTTACCAGTTCATAGAGAAAAACTGTACTACACACTCAGCCCAAGCCTGTGAGAACTGTCCATTTTATTATCTATGAATGAAATGGCTGAACCAATTCTGTATATTATGGCTTCTTGATTGATTGAATTTATTTCGATAACAATTTTGACATTCAGCAATTTTGTTTCAGATTAGCAGAGAAATCCCGGGGGGGGGGGGGAGACCAAAAAAAAAAGATAATTTTAAACATTTGTCTGTAACCATGGTGATGTGATTTATTTAAATGTTATATGAATAAATTACTTCAGAAATGTTTCTATTTAAAATGTTCTAAATGCTCTTAAACTGAAACGTTTAAAAAACGTTTAGTAAATGCACGTTTCCAAACTAATCGAGTTAAAATGTTAGTGATCCCAATAATGGGGATTATGATTCTTGGAACAATCAAGCAGCCCTATTGTGTGTTTCAATGTATGCATACATCACACACACGAGATGTTTAAACAGGAGCGGAGATTTAAAAAAAAAAAAAAAAAAAAAAAAAAAAAAACAAATTCGAGGAGATAAGAATGTTTAAGGCCAACACTCAGATCTGCACTACGATTACATTCAATCAACCTAACAGCACTTCCACTGTGAAAACGGTTCCAGCGCCACCGATACAGCGACATTTAAGTTGATTCGCTTCACAGCAGTGAGGAAAGGGTGTTTTTTTTGTTTTGGTATTCGGTGTTTGGCTAGGTTTTCGACAGCAACACAACTTCCGCTAAAACGGAAACGGACTACCGGTGGGCCTGTGCGTACAGTCAGGCTATACAAACCATATACATACAGTCCATAACGTGCAGAAGATCCAGAAACAAGGCCCAGTGCAGGGTCCGAGGGTGGACAGTTACTCTGACAAACGATTCGACGGTTCTAGTGGCTCGTGTGAGCTACAGGTGAATAGATCTACTTTCATTACCGGTTGAACAAGAACACACCCACATGCCGATACATGTCGCGAATGTCAGTGTGGAATCAGCCTCAAACCCCGCCAGTATGATCTTACAACACGACTGCTTTCTAAGTGTAAAGGTGGTATTTTATACAAATGTTACAGGATTAAGCAAATATAGTAGGCTTCGGAAAAACAGACCCACAGTTACAGCTCTGACCCATTTGTTTTAAAGAAGAGGGCCTTATTTACACCGCACTGAAAACACACACCCCAACTCTGTCCGCAGTTGCAAACCAGATCAGTATTTGCATGGTGACAGGCCTTAGAAAAGCACCCGTTTCCCATTTTAGAAACATACCTAAAAGCAGCAGCCTGTGCGTGGCTCTGTAGATCTGCTTGTCTTTCTGAAGCTGTTTCTCGATCTTCTTGTTCGCTTCTCTTTGCGCCTTCTCTTCATTCCGCTGATCTTCGGTCTTGCTGTTGCCCAAGCAGCCCATCTTCCCGCGAAACGAAAGGTCCAGGAGAGGGAGATCGAAGGAAAAACAATAATAAATAGATATAACGAGCTATTCTAAATCCGTCTGGTCCACGAAATAATGGTCGGCGACGTGTGGGCTATACATCTTCCAGCTCGTCCCAGTGCAACACAGCCTCCCTGCTGCTTCAGCGATGACATTGATGGGAAACTAAGGCGTCCATGTTCGTTTTCATAGCTCTGGGTGAAAGAAGACTGCAGTCTGTTTAGTTCACAGTGACTATCCCTCTCCAAACACCTGGCTAAGAGTACAATTTTATCTCAGAAGCTAAAGTTTATGTCCTAGACGAAGATGAAGGTTATTATCCATCCATCCATCAATCACTCGAGGCCTAAGCCACCCTCAACTTTCCAGTGGCGAGCGGCGATGGATCGCTTCATGTCACGAAGAGGATTCTCCCTACGTGCTGGAGCATCCGACTGGACGGTCTGCTCCTTTGGGTTTCTCGGGGAGCTGAGAATGAGATGCAGACGGTCCTCGACGACTCCTTAACATTTCAGCCGTGACAGGGCCGTGTTTTCTCCTCGTTTCTTCGTCGTTTCGCGCAGAAACGACCCTAGCCTAGCTTAGCCTAGCCTTAGCCTAGCCAGCTAGCTAGCTAGCTACACGGGCGAAAATCGTACAAACTACGCGAACTGAGCTGTTCTTCGTTCACCGAGGTGGTCGTGTCCCTTCCAAAAATGAGGAGTTGTGTTAAAAGCTCGCGTATTTTGCGCTAATGTTCCGCGTATGTCGTTTGTTGATGGGGAAATAATTCAGTTTTCCCCTGTTCGCCGCTGATTTTCCACCCGACCCAAGGGGCCTTCTGGAGCTTCACGTCCTATCGCGACCCACTGGAGCCACAAATAGCTAGAGTGTTGCGTTGCTGGTGATCCTAATGAGTTCTAACGGCCAGAGAGAGGCGAATTATCGGCTTTGCCCCATATTGGAACAGGTCGTCATCTGACAGTCTCAGCTCTGCGTTTCTTTAAGGCAGTCGGAGAGGCTGCGCTCGCGCACGTGCACCGAACCTGGTGAAGTGGACGACGCTCGTCACATTCCTCCACTTCCAGCTGCGTGAATCCCTCAGCGAACGGCCCGGCCTGCGAACTCGGCCAAAAGCCAGTCGTTTGTATGCTATTCGCTCCTCTTTTCGTTCCTCCTCTCCGGGAGCAGGGCAGTGAGGGTAGCCAGCAGTGAAGAGGAGGTGGGGTGGGGCAACAAGCTCTCGCTGTACCCTGGGAACGGAGCGGGTCACATGACTCCTTCAGAACGTCAGCGTTTTAAATTCTGCGGAGAAGAAGCGCCCTCTGCGAGACCGGGCTGGAGAGCAGCAGTGTGTACTTATTCCCATGGACCTTTTCCTTCTTCTGCGGCTGGGAATTGTTCAAAGTTCCATTGCATGCATTTAGATAGCGAGACTCAATGGCTGCTTTGTGCCTAAGCCTATCTGCAGTCTTAGCAGAATGGAAAATATCATAATCGGAAGGTTGTGGGTTCGAGACAAATAGATTGCAGGAAGGTACCCTTGAGCAAGGTACCTTCCCCATCACTGCTCCTCGGATGCTGCCCACTGCTCCACTTGGGGGCATGGGTTGAATACACAGCACAGTCTTCAAAATGACAAATTGGAACTTTCACTTAAATAGTAGGCCCAACTTTTATGTTCTGTTTTATGACTACATTCAAGTGAATTCAAGAAGAACAGGTGTTAAGTGAGCTTTCTATATACTTTATTCAGCTGACTACTTTATAAATGAACCAAGTGAAAGTGGGGGTAATTATCTGCAAAAGATCTAAATGGGGTCGTTTTTTTTTTAAACATTTAAGTCCATATGTTCAGTTCACAAATAACACATATAAACTGTCAAAAAGGTACAAAAGCACCATTAAGGTCCATTTATGTACCTGAAATATGTATTTTTCCCCAATGGAAAATGTAAATGGAAAAAGAGCAGATTTGTACCTTGTCATAACCGGTTTTACTCTAGAACTGTTGTGTCTTTAGGTAAGTTGGGTGGTACAGAATGAGTCTATTTAAATAAAAAAAAGGCCTCAATGGAATATGTTCAAATGCTTTTCCCTAAGAAAAGGTATGGAAGCTGTTCCATTTATGCTTCCAATAATGGTGAAAGCTTATTAATGGTGTTTACTATTAGAAAAGGAACAGAGCAATTGGAATGCCTCAAGATGTGTTTTTTTGTTAAGTTAACTTCTATTGAAACACAAGAAGATATGATACTCCCAATTATAAAATTTATTGTGTCACAGGTGGTAAGATACTGGGCAGAAGTGGATTCAATAACCTTAGGTAAATGTGCACAGTGTTCAGTCAAATTATGAAGCTAGAATGTGCCCTTGCCATTCAATAATGTTTTATTCTAGGCAGACTAATCAAACCAGCATCCATAGCATTGCATGGTTACCATTAAATGAAAAAGTGAAAGGATCCAGTCATTCCGTGATTATTGTCCAATATTTTGTCTTGCTATTATCTAAACTATAAAGACATAGCTATCACAACAGCTATTTTAGGGAACAAAGGTTTAAAGGAAATATTTGGCGAAAAAAAAAAAAATTCAGTGGTTACCCAAATCACTTCTTTAAATAGGTATTTTAAAAATAAAACTGAACAAAACTTCACAGTTGAAGGCAGCCATTCTAGACAACTTCAGGGCTGCTATTCATAAAGCTGTCCACAGGCAGACTGGTATTGGATCACATTCCTCTGTTTTTATGATGGCTGTTGTCATGAAAACTGATCCCAGCTCATCCCTTCTATTTGTGAGGTGGTTTGAGAAAACTGACCCTGTTGTCTAATGTGGCTGCCTGCAGCGTTCAGCTAGATTTTGAGGTTAAGTTCATTTTCATAGCTCACAACAAGTATGACTAGTTCCTATACATGAAATGGTCTATTTCTAGACTAAGGAAGCTAAATTTGGACAGTAAATCATGTCTTGGCTGGTGGCTTCCAGCTGACCTAACTGTAATTTGATTTTGACCAAAGAATTCTTTTTAATTGAATGACATTCTGTTAAATGATGTAACTTATGCTTTAAATGTTTTTTTTTTAAACATCAGCATGCAACTGATTTGCGTTTAAACACATATATGTTACATAAGCAGTAATCATGTAGGCTTTCTTGTTTAAATGAACTTGAATTCATGTGCTCATACTGTGTAAGCAGTATCAAATTGTAATAAAATCTGCCATCAACCCATCCGAGACACATCGAACACACACAACAGTAGCAGGAGCAGTGCGGGGGAGAGTTGGTCAAGTCCCTTGTTTAAGAATGGGGACTTTATCTGTAGATGTTGGACTGTTAAAGCTTTGTTGCATAGTGTTGTACTAAGAGGATTTTAAAATATGAAACTGTTTCTGTTTCAATTTATTCAGCTATAACAAAATATTATAATTTACTACTTACTGCAAGTATCATATACAGTGCTGTGAATTTTTTTTTTGCCCCCTTCTGATCTTCTCTTTATTAAATAGTTTATTGTCTTTTTAAACTAGTATGATATAAGCAACCTGTGTAAACACAATACACATTTATCAAATGGTTTGAGATTTATTGAAAGACAAAAAGGACCAAAACTCAAATAGTCACTGTCAGGACTTTGGGTGTTCTGTTTCTGTTTTATTCACAGTAGAGGGCGCTGTGTTCTGACGGAGCACACCTGAGCTCATATGACACAGGTGTGCTACATTGAGGCTGACTACTTAAGCCTCAATGAGTCAGAACTGAGCGTGGCTCATTTGCTAAACTTCTGTTGTTGTTCTGGTTCAGGTTTCATGCTTCTATTAAATAAAACAGCAATGATGTCCTTCCTGCTCCCCGCCACCGTGACAGAAATGAGCCACCAAACATGGGATGTCGTGAGCCTTGAAAAGTGGTGTAAGGAGCACAAGCGGGCACTGGGAGCCATGATTGAAGACCTCAGCGCAGCGCTGCCATTGTGGCAGCCGGAGCAGAGGAGTACAGAGAGTAACCGCCACTGTGCTCTCGCAACGCCTGGACCTGCTGTGTTGCTCAATCCAGCTCGCTCCCTCTCTGGAGGCCAAAGAACGGCTGGAGGAGTACGGCCGGACTGAGAAGTCTGTGCTTGCCGTTATGGAGGTAATGTTATTGGGGCATTCCCTCGAGGAAGAGGCTTCGTTCGCGCCCCTTTCCTTACCGTCTCCTGCTCTTCACCAACCACAACGCTGGATATCGGTGACAATCCAGCAGCCCAACCTGATGTGCCTGTGGAGGACCCACAGATACCAGAGGCTGTGGAATTAGTGAGACCGCCTCCTGCTCAGAAGAGAGGAGTAACCCAGGTTGCCAAGTGTAAGGTCAGTAAAAGCAAAGCACAAGTTATCCTGCCTTTCAGAGATGGAAGCACACAGTTACCCAGGCCTCCCAAAAGCCAGCAGTGCCAGAGGAGAGCAACAGCGTTTACTGCAGCAGTGGAGGGATACCTTTCCTTTATTGCAGCCAGTGCACCCAAGAGTCTTCACGCCGGCTGTTCTTCCCCCAAACCTCTTGCTAAATGCCTGTGTGAATGTCATCCCCATTGGCACAACACTACAACATTTGTACGAAAGAGACGAAAAATTCCACCTCTCAGATTATGAAACGATAGTCATGGAGAGCGAGAAGGACAGAGACCGGAGGTGCTCACCCACTGGGTAAAGAAATCTTCCCCTTCTAACCACAGAGAATCTCCTGTATTTAGCTCTTTTTCAGATGATGAACGGACAAGGCTCTCCAGCCAATCAGACGAGTCCTCCAGAGGCCCCAATACAGAGTCAGAGAGGCGGGTGACAGAGGAAACACGGGACAGCAGAAAGGCACCAAAAGGATGTATGGCAAAACACGAAGAGACTTGATTACAAAGATATGGACTGAAACTCTGGGGTACCCCTCTCCGCCGCCAACAGCCCGAGACATGACTGGCTGGTCCGAGTCCCCCTTCCTGTATATTTGTTTGTTGATTTGAGAATATGGACCTGACCAGGTACCCCATTAAAGGGGCTATGTTTTTTGTTTTCTTTGTTCTGGCTTGTCTTCCCTCCAGGTTCCGGCACTGGAGAAGCGCCCCCGATGTTGCACCCTTGAGAGGGGGGTGATGTCAGGACTTTGGGTGTTCTGTTTCTGTTTTATTCACAGTAGAGGGCGCTCTGTTCTGACGGAGCACACCTGACACAACCTCTGGCTGAGCAATGACGTCCTTCCCGCTCCCCGCCACCGTGACAGAAATGAGCCACCAAACGCGGGACGTCGTGAGCCTTGAAAAGTGGGAGGAAATCAGAGCACCCAGAGGAAATCTGGGCAGACATGAGAACATACAAACTCCACACAGAAGAATGGACCGCCCCATCTGGGAAATGAACCCTACTCGCTGAGAGACGACAGCACTACCCAGTGCGCCAATGTGCTACCTCTCACTCAACTAATCAATAAATCAAATTCAATTGATTTAAGGGATAAATTAGTCTAGCCACACCCAGGATTGACTACTAGCATCATTTAAATACCACCTTTTCAGCAACATGAAATTCTGCAACTGTCCCAAACAAACATCATTCTTTGCCTCAGTCAAAGGATGAAAATCTTAATGGGTGTGATTTCACATGAAAGCTATGCATGGAGGGAAGGATGAATTCAGCTCTCTACCATGAAGTGCTAAAGAAAAATTTCCAGTCATTATGTGAGCTGAAGCTCAAGCACAGCTGGGTTAGGCATCAGGACTACATATACAGTTGAGGCCAAAATTATTAGCCCCCCAGAAATTATCATGATAAGGGAGAAGGCTACACTCCTATTTCCAAGCGATTCACAGTGTCTAGAACTGCTGTACCTTGCATCATTGCCAAGTACAAGGAAACAAATTCTGTAAGAAACAAACCTGGCCGTGACCCAGAGCATACATCGAAATTAGTCCAACAGTTCAAGGATACCAAAACCAAGATCCTGGAGTGGCCCACACAGAGCCCAGACCTCAATCCTGTTGAGAATCTGTGGCGGGTGCTCAAAGTGAATTTCCATGCTCAGAAACCATGCAATTTGGACCAGCTGGAACAATTTGCAATGGAGGAATGGGCAAAAATCCCTCAGGAGACCTGTGCCAACCTAGTAAAGAACTACTGTAAGAGATTGTTGTCAATTGTGGCTCAGAAAGGGTACACTATTGACTATTAATGGCCAATTTTGGATGTCTAATTTTTGCCCTTTCTTGGTTCAACTCGGTGTATCAATAAAATATCCTAATTAAACTTAGCGGACATTGTTTTTTATAGTGTATTTGTTTCCAAAATAACAAATACTTGTTGTTAATGGTCATTTTCATGGAGAAATCAAGAGTGTTGTCTAATTTCATAAGGGGGGGCTAATCATTTTGGCCTCAACTGTAGTTGTCATTAACATCAAATCACAGTATAATTGCTAGCCCATCTCTGAATGGCTATAAATATTAAGTTTAACATTCTGGCTGATCATGTGTTCACACTGAAAGTGTCAAATCGTCCAGAAGATAATTTTCTTTGCAAAGCCAGCAGCATTAACATGAACTGAAGTCTAGTTAACTTTATGATAATGAGCAATGTGGTTTAGCAACAGCCAATTTGGAAGTGCTCTGCCTAGAGAAAAACAAGCATACAAACTTTAGTTCCACCAAACAGTTTCCAGCAACAGTGTAAGAGAAGGTATCAGCAACATGTTGGGGTTTGTTTACAAAGACATAAAAAAAAAAAACGTAAGCATGGGCCAACATGTCTGAAAAACCTGGTGTTCCAGAAAAGTTGCTGAAGTGCAGAGCTGTAGATATATTGTGAATACAGGGGTGCAAAATATCTTTAGAGACATAGCTAAAGTGTTGGCTGATGAAAATCGGTCAGCATATATACTTTTTCATATTAGAATTTATCTGAAGTGCATGAAAAATAAACTAGAATATACATTTTTCTAATTTCTTTACATGTGATGCATATGGACAGTGCCATCAATAGGACACAATCGCCATTTACCACACTTTAAAGAAAAGTTAGTGTAGCTTCACTATCTGTTCATATACAACAGAACATAAGCTGCTTCTGTATAGTCAGTGTTGATTTGTCATTTCTAAGTACATTAGAAGTACATGTTTAACATTAGCTATGTTTTTGTTTGTCTTTATGATACATTTCAATACCAAGCTTTCTGAACAAACTGTCCTGTCCACTTCATCTCCACTAGAGAGCATCCACAGCATTCAGTCGCATTGCGCTCAGTGTGACAAGAGCAAATGTTAATACTCTTTCCTATCCCAGCGTGAACACACGTTTAGTCAAAGTCCTGACCTGAACCACAGTTACATGATATGAGAAAAAACAAACGCTCAGATGTGGCTGAATGGGGTAAAATGTCTTCACAGGAATGTTAAAGATTGATTCCCTTGTAACAGAAGAGTTTGATTACTACTAAGAGTATCATAACAAAGTTTAACTTTAGGTGGCAATTATTTTTTCACAGGCATATAGGTAAAGTTGTAGGTGTTTTTTGTCCTTTAATTAATCACAAGATCATTAGTAAACTGTGCTGTGCTTACTCAAATTGTCTTATGTATCGTTTTTTTGGAGATAAGAAATTGGGAAATGGAAAGTGTGCAAATACTTTTTTAAAAGCACCGTATGTTAATATTGTCCCAAAAGATTTTTAATCTTTTGCCTATTTCGTGGGTGGTATGATGGTGCAGTGGGTAGTGCTGTCGCCTCACAGCGAGAAGTTCCTGGGTCTGAGTCCGGGTGGTACAGTTTTCGGACCAGTTTTCCAGTTTGGGGATTGGAGACACTAAATTACCCGTAGGTGTGAGTGAGTTTGTCTGTGTGTCTGCCCTGCGATGGACTTTTGAACTGTCCTGCGATTTAACCAGCTTGTTTAACACAGTCTTGTAAAGTGAGAGGATGCCTGAGGAGTGGAGACAAAGGGTACTGGTACCAATGTTCAACAGTAAGTGTGATGCACAGAGCTGTAGTAACTATAGAGGGATAACGTTGATCAGACACAGCATGAAGCTATGGAAAGAGTAGTGGAAGCTAGGTTAAGAAAAGAGGTCATGATGACATTGTGATCTGTAGTGAGAGTAGGGAGCAACTTGTGAAGGCCCTTGAGAGATGGAGATGTCCTCTAGAAAGGAGAGGAATGAAAGTAAGTAGGACAAGGACAGAATACATGAGTGTAAATGAAAGAGAGCAGAATGATTAGGATGCAAGCAGTAGAGTGTGTGAGGGTGAAGGAGCTTAAAAAACAAGGCCAGAATAAAAGGAAGTGTGGATGAGAGGTGAAGAGTAGAGTGCAGGCAGGTTGGAATGGATGAAGAAGAGTGGGAGGAAAGATCTGTGTCAGACAGGTTCAAGAAAAAATGAAAGGGAAACTCATCTTGGATCCACTTGACATGCATGTCTTTGGATGGTGGGAGGAAACAGCAGCTCCCAGGGGAAACCCACACAGACAGTAGGAGAACATGCAAACTCCATACAGAAAATGCCCACTGGGAGCTGAACCCAGGACTTACCTGATGTGAGAAGACAGCGCCGCCACCGTGCTGCCCCAATATGTCGTCCCTACAAAGAAAATGAAAAAAAAAAAAAAAATCTTAATACATATCCGCTTAATACAGGAAGCTGTACTGCAAATGGATGTGATCCTTCAGTTAGGGCTTGAAATTGTTTCAAAACGATAGTCTCATATCTGAATCTAACTTGAGTTAATTGTCTTCACAGCATTCCTAGAAATTCAGAGCTACTTCTGGGCCATTTGGTGGTGCAGTAATGCTCCTTGAGCACCAGGTGGAGGCAACATCCCAGACCATCTCTCGTTTTTTAGCCAGGAAAGGGCCAGTGTACATGTAGTAGGGTGATACTAGTAACTTTCTTCTCAGTAGAAATCCAAATACCAAGGCTAGTATCGGAATACCAATACTGACACTGTTACTATTAAAAGTAAAAAGGGATTTTTAATTCTGTAAGTCAAATGAATTACAGAATGTTTGCTGTATCTTGTGCAACAGAAGCACAGCAAGAGAGCCATGTTGCCCTAGACATTTGTAAGTTGTATGTTGTAAGTTTATGGGTGCAATGGTGGCTCTCTGCAGGAGGATGGTCCTATGTTTGATTGCCAGATGGATCAGTGTGGGTCCTTTCTGTGCTGAATGTCTATGGCATGTTATTCTTGGGTTCTTTTGAGTTTCCTTCCACAGCCCGAAGACATGCATGTCAGCCGGCCTGGAGATGCTAAATTGCCTCAAATGTATGAGTGTGTTTTTAGTCTGTGTGTCTGCTCTGTGACGGACTGGCAAGCTGCCTTTGGTGTTTATCCACCTTTTAACTTAAATGGCATAACGATATAGGCTCCAGCACCACCTGATATCGAAAATAATCGAAATACATGAATTGCCAATTTAATAAAATTATATTTAGAGTTCTGTTAAATTAAAACAACATCTTAAGAGTTATTGATTCTCTTAGAGATCTTACGGTCAAAATGATTGATTTTTCAATATCAGTCCACACATTCACAAAAGGAAACACATTGCCCATTGCTTCTTAAAGATAGTCATGCCAGCTAAGTTAACCAACCGAGAACCGGCCCGCATTTACACTAGACAGCTCAGCGGGAGCCGCATGATAATACGTTACAGGCCACACCCACTAAACAGAAACAAACTTGGCCGAACTCAGTTTGTGTTGCTGGTTATTCTCCAGACTTTGAGGATTTATTTCAGTATCCAAACTGGCAGCTTATTCAGCGTGTTATTACCGTTGAAAGAGATCGACATAGACAACGGTTATATGCAAGACGAAATCACGAAATTAGTTCTTCCCTTATTTCCTCAAACACTTTCTTCTTTCTCAGTGCACTTTCCAATTTTTCAAAATTTCTGTGGACGCCAATATTGCTAAAAGAGCTTTAATTTCGTCCGCGCTCCGCGTAACCGGACTTTCGCTCTCCGCCCTTTTCTCTTCTAAAGCTACCTATCACTCCGCCCACCGCTCGTGACGTCATTGGTTCTCGCTAATAGACCAGCTAAGTTTTGGTTCATTGGTTCATAAACCGTCCAGGGTGCGTCCCCCGTCCTCGCCCTGTGTGCGCTGGGTTGGACACCAGCACTCCCCCGCGACCCCGTTTGGGACAAGCGGCAGATAATGGATGGATGGAATGGGTTCATAAACCGGTTCATTGCTTGTTTTCGTGCACCGGCACCAATTTTTTTTCTTTGGAAAAGCGCGCCCTAGTTCCAAAATTAGGAACCGGCACGGGAAGCGGAGCAGTGGACAAGATTCATGTGGCTGTTGTCCTTCCTTACAGTCACCATCAGAGACTTTGTTTTAATAATTCTGACGTGTGAGGGTACCCTACACTCTCTCTTTCTCTCTGTCTGTCTCTCTATCTCTCCAGAATGTGCCACTAGAGGGCGCCAAAGTAAACTGAAAAGAGACTTCAGACCAAAATTCTCTGATAATAATCTTAATGGATTAAAAAAGGGGTAGATGTAGCCTCTCTCTGCAGCCTTCCATCAGACTGTTCCACTTTCAGAATGGAAATGATTGCTTGAGATATTTCTATTACCATTCATATATACAATATTTAAATTAAAATGATTTACATTGAAATATTAAAAAAGTGACATCCAGTCTATCCTGAGAGCCGAGAGACATAACCCTCACTGTATGGCTTCTGAAAATGGGTAAACATTGGCAATTAAAAAAAAAAAGAAAAACATATAAATTATTATTTTATGATTATTGCAGTGTTTATGCTTAAACACATTGTAATAAACACAAAACAGGAATACATTTGTGCCACTTGTTTAAAGCAATAATTTTCTAAAATCTATTACCTTTGCTTTAAAAGGCATATATTACACTAAAATGGTGCTATTTCAGGTGAGGTTTTAAAAAAGAACAATACTCTTAAGGCATTTATATGTTTTATACACAATGAGCACAACATTAGTCTCTCATGGTAAAATAACCCAATTACTTAAAATGTCTATATTTATATTCCATTTTCATTTAACCAGAAACAAACAATCAAATCCTGTGATTCCATTGCATTGTTACATCTTAGAAATAGGGACTTTATATTATACAGACCATATGAACTATGAAGAATTATTCATAGCAATATGACATCAGGACAGCTCTGTCCTATCGCAGAGCTCCTGGGACGAAAGGTAGAGTAATATGCTGGCCAGTCCATTGTCGGACAGACACATTCAAAATCAGACACACACAATCACACCTAAATGCAATTCAACATGTCACTGGAATGTGTGAGAAAGCCAAAGCGACTGGCTGAAATCCGTGCAGACAGAGGCCAGAAAATACAACCTTCCCATAAAAAAAGACCCTTGGCTCTCCCAAGCCAAGAACCAAACTCATGACTAATTTGTAGCTACATTTGATCTATATCTTGGGCAGTTTCCATTTAAGTCAGAGATTGTGACATTGGTTTCTACTATCTATCTGAATGGTTCATATATATATATATATATATATATATTTTAATTACAGTGGAATTTGCTAAAGTATTAGTAAAGTATGCTAAAGTATACAACAGTGCCTGTTGTAGGCAACTGTGTGCAAAAGTAAAGTGCTTTAGTTTCTTTAAAATGGTGTAAAATCTTTATAAAGGGGAGAACTGATTTAATGTACTGATTTAAAACACCAGGACCTCAATCTTAATATCTTTAACCCAGATGGACAATTTTTTACGGTCTCAGAGGTGAAGCAGTGCTTATTATCCAAAACGTGTTATATTTTGATGAGAGCGCTTTGGGTACTATTACAGGCTCCAGGCATCCAGTAGATAATGGCCCAGCCTCCATGAATATTAGATATGCTTCCTCTTAAAAAAACGATAGCGTCATGAAAAATCTTGCAGAAAAACCAATACATTGAGGATCTTGATTCTAACCATGACATGCTTTATCTTTCATCAGTGTCGTGTATGCATGTTGTGTGTGGAAGTGTAGTGCTGTGCACTCTGGTCGGGATTTACTGTAGCAGAGGGGTGTTCCCTACAGCTCTCCACTCTAGAAATCAGGGAGTGTGTGTTTGCACATTGCAAACATGGCAGGGGATGTTATAGTAGGGATGCTCTATAACTTACTGTTGCCACTTATTCTTCTAACAGGTGAGTCCAATTCAGCTTTTTAACCCTTCAAATTCTGCTTTTCTTCAATGTATAAAAAAGGCTGAGTGCCGGTATCTCAGATGCTGCTGGCAGTGAGAAAATTATAGAAGATTTGATTTTTTCGAGAGTCATTATAGGGGTTGTTATGGACACAAATGTATTATTTACAGGCATGTGGCTATAAAGGCAGGTGATATTTAAGATTTACCTTGTGGGGATCTTTATGTACTTATATCACACTTCACTTCACATCTTATAATTCACTTGATGTATCTAATATGTATCTGACTCTAAGGACATTCTGTTCTAGAATCGATAGAGAACTGTCGGAATGGTATGACCAACAGTATGATCACATTCATAAACTGATTGGAAGGGTATAACCAAAATTTAAAGCAAAGTGACATATTCAGAAACAGAGTAGATAATTTACAATTATCTATTATCTGTGATCAATCTTATTAACAATTTAAACTGAGATTCTATTTTATATCATAATCTATATGATATTGGCATGCTTTTCCAAATGTATTCATGTACTTACCATTAAAAATAAGTGCTGACATGGTAGAGAAGGACAAAAAGGTCATGAAAAAGAAGGTTTTGTGGATTATTAACTCAATGTCACACTGAAAACAAAAGGCAAAAGATATCAAACTTTCAATTTAAGTAAGGCCCTTATAGAAACATGTTGTTTTTAACAAAGCCATGTGACACAGTTGATGGCAAGCCTCAATTTAATATGGAGTGTAACCTCATTTTACCAACTAAGAGCAATAAGTCTACATCTACAAGTCTGGTTTAGATTGGAGAACCATACAGGGAAGAAAAAACAGGTTACTGTTAACAGTATGAAAAATGTCTTTATGTGTAAACATTCTTCTATTGATGCCAACCTACCATGAATGCTTGCTTCCAAAAGGCTTTTATGTGTTCTCATCCAACCACGTAGTCAATCCCAGAAATGTTAAAACCAACCAACCAACCAACCAAACAAACAAACAAAAAAACTCCCTGCATTTACATTCATAGTTAGATGAAAAAAAATGGTTCCCCCAGGCCCACAAACGTTTTTAAAGAAATAGGTGGTGTTCTTTGTCACCTATATCACCTATTTCACATTTTTAAATCAAAGTTTCTTCCAGGCAGGTTCATACTGTCTGTGAAATTGTTTACATTTAAGGTTTACATCAGATAAATTTATCACTTTTTCTTTGATATTTGTTTCCTGTAATAAGAATGACATGTTTTTACAGCAATAGCATTTCGCTACAATGGACTGTCTGTGGTGTATCTTCTGTTTCTGCTGTATTTACCGCTGCTGCCCAGCCCTACGTTGACCACTATGAAGGGTGAGTGATCTTAGTGTGTTTGGTTCAGCAGAGGAATAGTTATCCTAGATAAGAACAAATGACACCAGCTTTTTACTAGTTTTAACAGAATCAGTGAATATACACCATCACATTTCAACTTTAATTTGACAGTTAATCTAGGAAAATAGATACACATAAAATTGTTATATTCATTCTCTTGTAGTCCTTTAAATGCTGGAGTTTAAACACTGTTGTTTTGTTATAATCTTCATATATTGTAAATACACACTGTGGATAATAAACCATTTGTATTACCATTGTGTTATAGCAAATTTAGGACTTTGAAAGTGACAACCCTTGTCATTGCGAGGTCACAGCACAGCAGACAGTGAACCACCATGAAATTGGACCTCTGCATTTAACCCATGCACACTCAAACCCGTGCAGCAGTGGTTTGAAAGTGGTATTGAAAGCTGCCGGGGACAGTACCTTGCTCAAGGGTACCTCAGGGCAACCTATTGGGAAGGGGTTCGAACCCCCGATCCTCCGATCAGGCGGCTAACGCCATAACCACTAGGCCACCGCTGCCCCGACCTCTGCATTTAACCCATGCACACTCAAACACCGTACAGCAGTGGGCAGCTATTGAAAGCGCCCGGAGAGCAGTGACGGGGACGGCACCTTGCTCAAGGGTACCTTAGGGCAACCTATCGGGAAGAGGTTCGAACCCCCACTCCTCCGAACATGCGGCTAACGCCCTAACCACTAGGCCACCGCTGCCTCCATTGCAGCATTTAATTAACACATTAATTTATTTTTATGCATAGAGTGAACAGATATAGAAGTAAGTTGCTGAAGCATTCACCTGTTGATATAAACAAGATCCTAAGAACGTATTATGTTTTTCCTCTTGTTATGTTCACTTATGGCATTTGTGTGGGTTCAAGAACCAAAAGTGACGTAGTAAAACATACACCATTTCCAAGTTTTGTATTTTCCAGACTCTCCTTTCCTTAAACAAGCATCTTCTTTACATTTAACAAGCCATTTTTGTAACTTTTCCTGAACTAACATATGTAAAAAAGCTCTGTTTTGACTGGCTGACCAGATTGTGTCTCAGTTCAAGCAATCCCAACTGAAACACTCATTGTAAACTCATCTTGAATGTGATTAAGTTACTGCAGGCTGAGAAAGCGAGTGTGGGTAAATGCAGGTTTGCATTTCAAAATTCAATTCAAAATAGGCTGTTTTTGCAGCCTAGTTTCCATATGTTGGATGTTTTGACTCTATTTTGAATTTTTTATTATTTTTAATTTTCAAAAGCAGATATTTTCCCTAATATGAACTCTTTAGTGATTACTTA
This sequence comes from Hepsetus odoe, assembly GCA_017165825.1. NCBI lineage: Eukaryota > Metazoa > Chordata > Actinopteri > Characiformes > Hepsetidae > Hepsetus > Hepsetus odoe. The sequence continues at coordinate 8,488,290 of CM029373.1, read as the reverse complement.
CCAAAGCAACAAGGCATCCTGTTTTCTTGGTCTGCATTAGTGGAAGGAAAAATAATTAACTCTTCATTACTTACTGATGCATTCCATCTACAGCTACACTATGTAACCACTTGCACATGACAATTTTAATGTATTCAGCCATCCCATGAAAGATTTTTCCCTTGCTTGTTTGAAGTCGAAATCCCAAAGATTCTAATTAAGCTTGTGCAGTAATTCGTATTTGCAGGAGTAATCAGGAAGCAATGTTCTTCACTGATCAATATATGCTATTACATTAAAGAAGTGGTCTCAGTTGCAATGTACTTTGTAAAGAGGCTAGTCCATTGTGGACTCATCAATGTTGCATTACAGTGTAATTATAGAGGGGAATTAAGAGTTGTGGTGTCAGCGTCCTCAATGTAGCATAATGCTCTGTACAGTACATCTACATGACAAACTTTGTTTTCTTCTGTACTCTTTTCTTTACAATTGTATCACAATATGATACAATTGTTACTCAACTGTAGTGCTATACTGTTGCACATTAGCATGACACAGTTTAATAGGGTAAAATATGACATGGGTCTTTCAGTTAGTTGGGATACAGTTGAAAAAAATTTAGACGTTTTGCCAGAGGTCTTGTCATTTTCACTTTGCATAGTAATAAACACTATAATTAGGAATTTCTTGAGATTCACCCTTTTTGTACCATAAAAGTAACTTTTCTGATTATATGGGGCAATGGTGGCCTACTGTTTAGGAACTAGGCCCCATGATCAAAAGCACATGGGTTTGGATCCCTGACCAGTAGGTTGCCTTGAGCAAGGTACAGTCCATATCGCTGCCTCCTGGGTGCTGGATATAATTGAAATATCAATGAAAATAATAATGAAAATATCAAAGTATCTATGGCTGAAGAAACACAAACTTTCATTCTTTTCTCTTTCTCTTTCTATTTCCTTTTCTCACTCTCTCGCTCATGCTTTTACTCTCCAGATCAACTCTAAAATTTCAAATTCTCTCTCTCTCTCTCTCTCTCTCTCTCTCTCTCTCTCTCTCTCTCTCTCTCTCCTTGGAAGCTGTAACCCAGGCCCTGCACTGCCTGGGCTGGAGCTTTTGCTGCTCAGAATAATAATAAATGATCCACTCCAGTCCTTTCCCAGGAGCCTGATTTGATCCAGTGCATGCTGGTGCCGCTGACTGAATCCACTGCAGGACAGGTCAGCTTGTATGATCCACCTGAGTCACTGTTACTGACCCTCAGACTGAGTGGGGAGAACAAACCTGAGAGTGAACACTTAAACACAGAGAGACCAACCAGACAGGCAGAGTCAATTGTTTATTTTAACAATGTGTATTTATTTTAGTCTATTAAAAATGGTAAAAGATTCTACACGCTGTCACAGCAGAAGAACTAAAGATGTGAACAACATGGTCTTATTTGTGGTTTAACAGCAGTCTGTTCCCACTTTACTGCTTATGAAGGATCTAAAGTGAAATTCTGTATAAAACACAATGAGCAGTGACTTTCCACAGTGCAGTAACAGTGTTTCCTGATGAGCACTCTGCTGGCCTTAGAACTCAAGTCAAGCCGGGCAGATTTGATTGTCATTTCAGGCAAATACACAGTAAAGAGTGGAACGAAACAATGTTCCTCCAGAACCATGGTTCTGCACACAACACAACATAGAACATGAACTAAAAACACAACTTAGGTGCAGAAATACACAGCAGAGCAAAAATAGCGCAGAAAACAACAATACCTCTTGTTTTGTGGACACACTGTGATTTAGAAATACAACCCCATAATATTAAAACTATATTTAAAGATTTATGTAAATATCAATTAAATAAATGACATTTGTAAAATTAGAAAGAGCAATAGTAACACTTATTATAAATTATTATAAATGAGCTTCATAAAAATGCTGAAGATTGAAGATTACATTTCTTTTTCAATGGTATCATTGAACTGTTGAACATTTTAAAATACATTTTTTGGAAGAATTATGTATTTTATTGGTCTAAAGTTAAAATAATTGCAATAAAAAATATGTCTACAATGAATTTTTTTTATTTATTTTAATATCAGTCCAGTTGCAAAGTTTCAAAAGTCTGGCATTTGTGGAATATATTTTTTCTATCTTTCTACAGATTACAAGAAGACATATGACATGTGTGACAAGATAGAGGGCTCAGGAGGCATCATGAGTGTTAGACTTCCAAAAAATTGGTGATTCCTAGAAGGTAGTGAGGATGGAGGAGGGAAAGGTTTGCTTTCTTTTGCCTCTGCAGGAAGTTAAATTGCTGCAGGTCTTTCTTGACTTAGCAGGAAAATACTGGAACATTTTGTACAAGCAGCTTCAGTGTTACAATGATGTAGCGACTATTTTGAATTAACTCTCATCTTATTAGGCTCACCTTAATTTAACATATAATATATGAGAAAATTTAGAAATTAGATTGTGTTTACACTATACCTCAGATTTCACTTCTCAATCACAATCTCTCACTTCCAATAATCGTGGGGATGAGGACTAACAGTAACACATCTCTAATAGGAAATAAAAACTACATTGACTGAAATGAAATTAAACAAATTTTATTTACAGAACTGCAACAGTTAAGTTCAGTTATTCTTGCTGCAGTCAAAGAATCAAGCAACCAAATAATTTGTTTCAGAGTCTGTCATGATGAAAGAAGGTAAGGAGGGGGTAAGTGCCAGGCAGCAATCTAGTGACTTAAATATTTAACGAATCAGTCAGGAAGCAAACAAAACTGTAATATGGACGTAGAACAGATGAGTCTGCCTCGGTCTGGAAATGTTTTACGTACCTGGCTGGCCAGGTCTGTGGATTGGGCCAGGAAGAATTGGCTGTGATGAATGGGGCGCTGTGGAAGATGTGGCTTAGAAGTCCAGTGACCGGGACTGTACATGATCAGCTCAGTGAGGCTGTGACAGAGTCATTATACTTTTCTTAAGTATAAGTTATACGTTTATTTGAACAATAAAGTAGAGAGATGAGGATTTTTATGCAACAAATTCCAGTAGAAGATGTTTAAAACATATAGAATTTATTTATCGTGACAGAGAGCGCCCTCTAGCGTGCCCAAAACACAACACACGTGACAGAACCCCCCCCCCAAGGGCGTGGCTCCCGAAGTGCCCGAACGCAGCCGAACCTCAGGGGGGAGGCACAAACAACAACACAAAAGTCCCTAGTGGGGACACACGGTCAGGTCCATAGAAAACAAAAAAAACCCATCAAAGGACCTCTGACCAGTTATGTCGGGCAGCTGGTGGTGGTGAGGGGAATCCCAGCAGTTCCGTCCACCTTTTTGACCGGTGCCTGACCTTGGCTCTGACGTCCTTGGAGGCTTTGCCTGACTCCATGGAACCCCTGGACTCGACAGGACCTGAAAGGGAGCTACACAGAGACGTTACAGGGTTTACAGAGGAAGTCTTCTTCAATGAGTCTAAGCTCTGCTTACAACCCCTGTCAGTCGGGTTCCGCGCGTCGCTTCTCCCCGAATCTCTGGCGCCGAAGTTCTGGTCCGTCTCTCTGAACTGATTCGTGCTGGTGTCTTTTGCCCTTTTCCTTGTCTGGGTCATACTTCCTGGTCGCTTGGGGCCTGGCGACGCAGTGTCCCAGCTTCTGGTTTCACGTTGAGGAGTTCCCCTTGGCTTCCTCCAAACGTCACCTTGTTTTGGGTTTGCTGAGTTGCGGGGGCGAGCCGATGCTAGGGGGCCTGAAGGCAGCTGCTCCCTTTCTGCATTCGTTACCCATTTCTCCGCTGGACTGTTCACCGGATGCTCTGTTTCGGCTTTTGCTCGCTGGGTTCCAGCAGGCACTGGTGTCGGAGAAGAGAGTAGAGATTCGATGAGGGCCAATTTACCTTCCATACCTCTGACCTGGTTTTCGAGCTCGGTGAGCTTGCTGGCCTCATGACGGGCCTCTCTCAGGTCAGCCTGCAGAGCGATGTTGTGGTCCTGTACCTGTCTCAGCTCTGTCCTGCACTGATGCAATTGCCCCTCCATTGTGGCTATTTTAGCCTCCAGCTTCTCCAGGGTGGTTGGAGTCCCAACTCTCCGTGTTATCCGGCCTACGATCTGGTTTCTCTGTTCCTGTCTTCTCCCCAGTCCCTTTCTTTGGGAAACCCTCACAGCGTGTATCTTGAATCGAAGGACCTCTCTGCCCTCTCTGAACTGGCTGTTCCTTCCGTGACGCTCACCTTTTACTTGAACCAAAGTCTCTTCTTTTTCCTTCCTCCGGTCCTTCAAGACCATGGCGTTCACCTGTGGCATGGCGGTTCCCTCGGTCAGCTGATGGTAGAGTCCCGTCAGCAACTCCTCCTGTTCAGCAAACCGAACATTACTGCAGCTGATCTGCTCACCTCCGAGGTGGGACTGGATTGTCCTCGCCTCTCTGTGCCACACGGCCCGATCCCTCACCGGCTCCACTTTGACTGACTTCTGCAAGCACTTCGCAGCATGTTTACGCCTTTGACACCTCTGTCCTTGTTGAAGTCCCGGTCTCCACCTTCCGAACCTCCTCTGACGACCACCTGTTGCCCAGCGCGGCCTCTTGAAGACAGACCCCCGCTGGTGCACTCTCCCAACAGCCTGAATGACGACAGCAGCTTTGTTCATAGCATTAACATTTTTTCGCACTAAATAACCTCTAAAAGCTGCCTGGATGCGTATCGCTGACTTTCTCAACACCTGAAATCTTTCATGTTCGCTTTTGCCCCTGATGTAGGACCTAAAATATCTTTGAATGAAGATGGCTGACCTTCTTATGTCCTGGTACTTTGTTACCTCCCTGTGTCTTCTGAACGCAGCCTGAATCAGGGAAGCGGCCTGATGGTGCAGGATCACAGCCCTTCTGACCCTCTGACCTCTGAAGCAGGCTTGCAGGAACATTGCAGCGGAGCGCAATGTCAAAAACTCCTCTCTCTGTTTTCTGGCTTCACGTGTGGAACGATACCTCAGCTGGATTGCAACAACAGTCTGTTTGATGTATGAGTATCGTGCCCGAGCCCAGTGTGCCCTGTAAGCCCTTTGTATAACCGTGGCAGCCTGGTGCTTCAGTTTCAGAGTCTGTCTGGTCTTCATCCCTCGGAATGCAGCTTGTAGAACAACAACAGCCCCTTTTTTCTCCTTCAAAGACTTCATTTCTTGCCTCATACTCTTACTAGCTCTATAATATCGCTGAACCGTCTTGACTGCCCACAGTAGCTTCAGGTAGTACTTTCTGTTTATGTGTTTCCTCACCTGTGCCTGAATGGTTACAGCAGCCTCATGTTCAATTCTCCTTTGCACCCGAGCTTTCCTTTTAAACTTGCCACTAACCTGGAGCTGCTCCTTCTCTGCTTTCTGTGTAGCAGATGGCTTCATGGAGCTGGGTTTGGGGGTCGACTTCTTGATGCCGCTTTCCTTGTTGCGAAGGGCTTCCTTGGTCGACTTCCCCGGTTGCACGATGCAGGAAGTGGTCTCCACCCTCCTCCTGCTCTCTGCGTCCGGAACTGCCTTCTTTGCCATTGCCTCGCTTCTCTTGTTGCGGGTGGCCTTCTTTGCATTCCTCTTGGTGGACGCCGTGTAGTCGCGTTGCGGCGCGGTGGGCGCCGTGCTGGCGCGTGGCGGCGCGGTGGGCGCCGTGCTGTTGCTGTGAACACGGAAAGGCGCGTTTGCTACCAACCTCTTGTGGTGATTCGCGTTGGCCGTGTTCCTGCTATCAGCTGCGCGCGGCGCTTTCTCCGCTGGCGGACTGTGGTTGCTGACGCGCTGCGGCGTGGTGGGCGTCGTGCAGTCGCGGTGCGGCGCGGTGGGCGTCGTGCAGTCGCGGTGCGGCGCGGGGGACGCCGTGCTGTCGCGGTGCGGCGCGGGGGACGCCGTGCTGTCGCGGTGCGGCGCGCTGAGCGTCGTGCTGTTGCGGTGCGGAGCGCTGAGCGTCGTGCTGTCGCGGTGCGGAGCGCTGAGCGTCGTGCTGTCGCGGTGCGGAGCGCTGAGCGTCATGCTTTCGCTGTGAACACGGAAAGGCGCGTTTGCTACCAACCTCTTGTGGTGATTTGCGCTGGCCGTGTTTCCGCTATCAGCTGCACGCGACGCTTTTTCCGCTGGCGGATCGAGGTTACTGGCGCGCGGCGCTGAATCTGGCGCTGAATCTCCGCGTTGACCCGCGTGCGGCGCGGTCGGCTTCGTGCTTCCGCGTTGAGGCGCTTGCGGCGTGGTTGACGCTGTGCTTCCGCGTTGCGCAACGCCAGCCTTCAACGAAGCCCCGCCTTCCATGTCGCGTGCGGAAAACAACACGCGGTCCAGCGTGTTGAGATAGCGCTGCGCCCTTGTAGCCTCGGAGATCAGCATCCGGGAACAAAGCGCGAACTGATCCCTGCGAAGCTCGGGATCTGGGATGATATCGAGTGGGAGCAGCGACATCGTCCTCTTCAGACGGCGCTCTAGCTCCCTTGCCGTGGCCGTCGGCGTCCGTCGCACCCACTCCTCACCGTCCAGATGCTCGCGGAGGTCCAGAGAAGACGCCTCTGGCCCCCAGGTCCTCATCAGCTGCAGCGTCCGCTCGACAGCATTCGCTGCCGCCCACAGCACGCACTCCTGCTCGCCCTCGTGGCTCGTGACGTCCAGGTACTGGCGGCTCATTCTGTAATGGTGGCGTGGTACTGGAGGGACGTCAGGTCAGAGCCAAGAGTTTAGAACAGGAGTTTATTACGCACAGTGACAAGACAAACAAGACACAGGGAACGGGGGACTGCAGTTCTACACATAAAACCCTATGACTGGGGAACTGCAGTCTAGCCCTAGATACTAAGTGGTCTATACTAGGCGACCTATACCTAGTCATAGACACAAAGGTTATACAAACGACACAAAGTTTACACATACAAACACCACCCGTTACGCGTAGGTTTGACCTACCTAATGAGCCGCGCTCTGTTCTGACTCATCGGGGCTTAAATAGTCAGCCCCAATGATGCACACCTGCCCGCAGGGGCTCAGGTGTGCTTAGTCAGAACAGAGCGCCCTCTAGCGTACCCTAAACACCTTGTGTGACAAACACCCTGTATGTGAACGAGAGCGCCCTCTAGCGTGCCCAAAACACAACACACGTGACAGAGAGCGCCCTCTAGCGTGCCCAAAACACAACACACGTGACAACTATTAGGTAATTTTCAAAAAAGTTCTGTATTGATATTATTTAGATTTTATATATATATATAGCATATGCATATAAAAGTGCATTTTCTTTTTGTTTATTTTACTGTGAAAGATGTGCAGTTTTGTCAGAGAGCTAATGCAACATACGACAAAATATGGTGTTGTATCACAAGAAACAGTTGGGTACAAGAAAGTTGGATATAACACGCATAAGAAACAGTACATATAACAAGACATTATAAATATACACACTAAACAATATTGTAAACAGCTTATTGAACTGATTTATGCCAGCATAAATGTTGGTGCTGGATATCTTCTACAGGGGTACCTCAGGACAACCATGCTGTTCTGGGATTCCAACCCATGACCTTCTGATCCTGGGGCTTTTTCCCTAACCAATAGGCCACTGCTACCCCAAATTCTAATGGAGGTCTATTAAATGATATAACAATATACAAATAGCTAAATAATAGCTATAATATAACAGCCAGAAAAGAAATCCAGCAGTAATAAACCTTTATGACTCCTAGTGAATCTTTGTGGGGATTTTAAATGAGTGCTTCAGCTGCATCTTACTAAACTTACTAAACTAAGGTTTACAAACATATTTCAAAACAAAAATTTTTTTTTCCTTTTTTATTTATTTCTCTTTTTTTGTTTATGGTAACCAGAAAGGTGACCTTGTGCTCATAATGAATGAAACACCCCTGGGTCTGAGTAACCATTACATAATGCTTTTTGTAATTTTCCTGATTTTATTTGCTCACTTAGGATGAAGAAGAATCAGTGTATGAGGATGAGAGTGAGTCGTTTTCAGACAGTTCTGAGGAGAGCAAAGCTCCACTCTCAACTCCTCCAAAGTTTGTGCAGAAACTAATTGTGTTTGTGGCTGGGCTCAAACTGCTTCTTTCTACTGTCATGAACACTGCTGGAAAAGTGGTTGTTACCATACTACTGGGGCTGTCAGGTAATACACATAAATGTGCATGTTGATTTTATAATTGTCTATCAGAGTTATTAGTATGTCTATATTTGTTTTAGAAAAAACAGTTTCTACTTTTTAGTCTCAAAATTTTAGATTAAAATGTTTGTAAGGTTATCAAAAACATACATTGAAGAGTCTCCAAACCTTTAGCCAGTATTCTAAAATAAAATAAATAAATCAGAACCAGTCAAATCAGTCTTTTCTGATAAACAGTTAGACTCTTGAAAATGAACATCAGTTGCTTATTATTCCTTTATGTGTGTTTTTACAGGTATTACTCTACCATCCATGACTTCAGCTTTGTATTTTGGGGCATTCCTGAGCCTGGTTTGGTGTTGGGTGTTGGGTTACTCTATCAGTCTACTACATTTCAGCACACTGTGTATCATGATGACTATTTTTAGTGGCGGACATGTCCTAGTCCTCTACCTCTATCAGCTACCTCTGTTTCAACAGCTGGTACCACCTCAGGACATTTATGCAAGGTAAAACTGCAACAATCTTTGAATTATTGAAGAGGTCACTTAGTGCTGAGCAATATATCATTGTTGATGGTCAGAAAATTACTGGCACCTTAGGTAAAGAAGTACTCACACTTCATCTCATACTTGAAATAGTGACAAAAATGTAGCTTTAAATAATAATTAAAAAAACAATATAATAACTGCATTATTATTATGATTATCATTATTAGCAATGATAACAACAACAACAACAACAATAATAATAATAATTATTATACACAAATAAAATCAGCCATCAAAATACACTTTTATCTGTTCACAGTCCTTCCTTTCCCATACCTAGTTAATTTCAGTAGCGACTGCAATCTGGTTTAATGGGACACTTTGAGCTTTTTTATCTTTGATATTTTCTTTCTTTCTTTCTTTCTTTCTTTCTTTCTTTCTTTCTTTCTTTCTTTCTTTCTTTCTTTCTTTCTTTCTTTCTTTCACTCCAGGTTGTTTGGTATGACTGCATTTATGCACACAAACACAGACTTTAGCTGGCCTATGGTGATAAATCCTTTGGTGTTGTTGGTGCTCTACTACACACTTGTGGCTGTTCTCCAAAAATGGGATCCCACAGCTGAAGAGGTGCTTTATTTATTTGTCAAAGATATGCTCAGAATCACACTCACAAAATTATAATGTCTATGTATATATGTGTGTGTGTGTGAGTATAAATTAAATATTAATAGAGAACATAGCAGATGGCAGTATAAGCATCATTCAGCTATAGAAGGACACATGGGATCAATTGCACTGAACACTGACCACAAGATCATATGCTCATTTTGTGCTGTTGCCCTGTTGGCCTCAGTCTGCAAATATGGTATGAATAAGATGAGAATGTCAGACAACATCCTTTGCAGGGGCAATTAACCTGTGCCTGTATTCTCACCAAAGCCATGCAACAATGTGTGGGGCAGGAATGTATGAAGTGCCATATTTTTGTGATACAAAGTAGATGAAAATACTTTCAAAATCTAATCTTAGCTTTTTTTAGCTGCTGTTTAAATGTCTGTAATTATTTTATCAGTTAATCTTCATTAAGTTTTTCAATCTGTTAAAAGACTGAATATATTAAAATAATAAATATGTCCATCAAACAAATTAATGTGTTATTTAATCAACATAAAAAATGTTTCCAAGTTGTTAAATCTAATGCCTGTAACGCTAGGGACATAAACGCATAGCCAGGGATCTGTGACTTTACTTTATTTAACATAACAAAGATGCACCTGCATGTGTGAGAATTCCACCGAGAAAGATTGATGCTCTGCTCTGACTCATTGGGACCTTTATACCCTTGTCCAATGAGACACACCTGACATCTTTGATGAGATGGCAAAGTGAGCCCAGTTAGAGTACCACCTACCGTGACAATACCTAGCTGCCAATAACATAAACCTAAGCCGTGTTTGTTATTGATTGCTTTAATTAGGGTAAGTAGGCTGAATAAGAATTCCTGTTGAAATGTAAAATATGTACCTTGTAATCTAAATTCAATGTTTAGGGACAGGGTTTAGCAAATGATGTGGTGCGGGTTAAATAATGAAATCTGGAACCAAGTTCCTTATAGGTGAGAATAATTTGGTCCATTTTTAGTTCTCCAATGTTTATGTTGTATTTGTACCAAAGTAAAATGAAGCTGTGTGCAGACTGAAGTTCTCAGTTTTTATAGAAAGCAGTTTAGCCATGATCTTGTTCAGTGTTTTCTGCAAATGACTTTTTGTGCAAATGACCACTTTTTGAGCAGAAATAAACAGATATGTGTTTCTTAAGTTAATATTTGAATAATTGTGATGTGAATGTTGTGATTCTCTATAAGGATGACCAAGGCGAGACTGAAAATCATGCAAGGGAATCAGACATTCCACCTAGTTTCTCGAAGATAGTTGTTGGTGACGTCTTCTCACCTGGAAGCCCAGAGGTTATATAAAGCACACACACACACACACACACACATGCACAGACACACAATAGATTCATAAAATGAATGATATATTGTCTAGGTAGAAGTGTTATATTGTCTAACTTGCTCATTAAGTAGGTAAATCAGCCCATTTACTATATACTTATATGCCAATAGGCTGATCCAGTCATATCTTTAAAAACTTTTCACTTTTTAGGAGAGGGAAGGTAGAACTTGCAGTAAGCAAAAACAAACAGTTGGCTAAATGGCTCAAAAATATATAATGAAGTATGATGTTTCTTGGCATTTCGATATGCTATTGATTACTAAGTTATGCTGTATATACATGTTGGGCTATTCTCACCAGTCCATCCAAGTCACTGTGTGAATAAAAAATTCACACTTTATAAGAGATTGAAAAAACTTTCCAACTGTAACGGTGGCGGGGTGCCGGAAGGACGCCAGTGCAGAGCCAGGGGTTCGGAACGTAGTTTTATTATCCAGATATACACAAAACCAGAAGCTGCAGTTCTAATCAAAAACCAAGAACCGAGGAACTGCAGTCTAAATCAAGATACCAAGTCACTAAACACTAAAACCACAACCAAATACCAGCATTGCACATAGGCTTAGCCTAACTAATGAGCCGCGCTCTGTTCTGACTCATCGGGGCTTAAATAGTCAGCCCCAATGAGGCACACCTGTGCCTTCTTGAGTTCAGGTGTGCTCAGTCAGAACAGAGCGCCCTCTAGCGTGCCCAACACACCTCACACGTGCCAGAAACACCTCATGTGACACCAACTTTCCTAATGAAATTAAAATGTGGTTTTGCAGATACAGTCATGTGAAAAAATTAGTACACACCATTAAATATTCAGTTCTTTATTAAGAAATCTTTATTTACACGTAAACAACAAAAATTAACCTTGATTTATTCATTAAACTAAAGATATCAACAAAAATGTGTATCTAACTGAGGAAAAAGTTAGGACACTCTACCCCCTGATAGCTAGTGTTACTCCCTTTGGCTGAAATAACAGCAGTGAGACAGCTTCTTTAAGCTGTGAGGCCTTTGAGAGGTTTCTTGCATGTACAACTCATTTCAAGTCACCCCACACGATCTCACTGGGATTAAGATCTGGGCTTTGAATCAGTCACTCCTCTTCATTTCTTAGTTTTCAGTCAGTCCTTAGTGGATTTACTGGTATGTTTTTGGTCATTGTCGTTTTGCAGGGTCCAGTTTCGCTTCAGCTTTAATGTTCTTACAAATGGTCTCACATGTTCCTCAAGCACCTCTGATACATGTTAGAATTCATGGTGGATTCTGTGATGGTGAGCTGACCAGGCCCTGCTGCAGCAAAGCATCTCCAAACCCTCCCCCTCCATGCTTCACAGTTGGTATGAGGTTCTTTTCCTTTAATGCTGTATTTGGTTTATGCCAGACATGTCCTCTGTTCTGGTGTCCAAAAAAATTAATTTTAGTCTCATTTGTCCAAAGAACATTATTCCAGAAGTCCTGGTCTTTGCCTGCGTTCTTTCTGGCAAACTTCAGTCTGGCCTTGATGTTTCTTAGAGAGCAAAGGTTTCCTCCTTGCATACATCCATGCAAGTTAAAGTTGTGCAGTCTTTTTCTGATTGTAGAGGCATGCACTTTCACATCAATAGTAGCAAGAGCCTGCTGTAGGTCCCATGATGACATTTTATGTTTTTGGAGACTTCTTTTAGCATCTTGTGGTCTGCCCTCGGCGTGAACTTGCTTGGATGCTAGGCATGTTGGCAGTTGTTTTGGAAGCCCTCTGCTTGTAGACTGTTTTCCGGACAGTGGAAAGGCTGATTGCAAATTCTTTTGAGATCTTTTTAAAACACCCTTAACAGACTTATAAGCTGCTACAATCTTTTTTCTAAAGGCCTCAGACAGCTCTTTTGATCTCATCATGGTGTTCACTCTCACCAGTCAGCAGTCAGGAGCTCACCAAACTAAATGACTGAGGTTTAAATAGGGCAAACCTCCTTCATAATGCTGAGTAAAGATGTTCTAATCATGTTCACCTGATGTGCCACACCTGTGTGTGATTTGAGCCATTTTAATTGGGAATAAAGGTGGGGGTGTCCTAATTTATTCTTCACCAGAAATCGCATTTTATAGAATTTTACAGAAGAGCTTGAAAAGTCTTTTGCACCACCAAAAGCACCTACAATGGGCATGTGAGCATCAGAACTGGACTGTGGAGCAACAAAGAAGGTGGCTTGGTCTGATGCTTTCTTTATATAGACTATCCACAACAAGCAGCATTGTGTCACATTACAACACATTGTGTTACATTAGAGTACAGTCACTCTAATGTAATGTATCAGATATGTAACATAAATAATCTCCCTTTTTAAAGACCTCAACTTCAACTCCTATGTCAGCTGGATTACTATGCGTTAGTCTAATCTATAAGCTACCCTGTTGAACCTGTTTTCCAGCCTATTGTCATGATGATAAATATTTGGCAGGACCAGTTTTGCAGTTCTGGCAGTTCTTCTGGGTTGAACTCACTGCTCTCGGATGATGGCTACCCACACTGCGTTCCCCTGCCTCCATATACCCATGATGACTGCTTTGGTGGTACCCTTACTGAAGATTTACAGATTTAATTTGTTTTCAAACACCTTTTGAAGTTTGCTCACTTAATTGTAGTGTATTGCAAAATTAAATCAACAAAATATTTAACTGCATAGACAAACATACTAATTTTGTTATTAAATTTGCAATTTCCTCAGATGTTCATACCCATACTCTTGAGGAAGAAGAAGATGTGAGCTGTGATAGAGATGATAATACTCCAAATGATGCAGAGCCTTTGTCTACTTCCAAACCCAGTGCATTCACTCTGCTTGGACAATTCATCATGAGACATAGCTATGTTAGTGCTCTCATCATCATGATGGTAAGTGTACTTGTATGTGGGCATATATGTGTAATTGTGACTAACCAATTTGGTTTCTGATCATTTTTCCTTCCCCTCCTCGAACCGCCACCTTATCGTGGTGGAGGGGTTTGTGTGTCCCAATGATCCTGGGAGCTATGTTGTCGGGGGCTTCATGCCCCTGGTAGGGGCACGCAAGGCAAACAGGTCCTAGGTGAGGGAAGGGACAAATAGTGGTTCAGAAGACCTCTTATGCACCTGGTGTTCGTGCCTTCACCCATGGGGCACAGCCCGAAGAGGCACATGGGTCCCCCTTCCTATGGGCTCACCACCTGTAGGAGGGGCCAAAGAGGTCGGGTGCAGTGTGAGCTGGGCGGTGGCCAAAGACGGGGGCCTTGGATGATCCTCAGCTGTAGAAGCTGGCTCTAGGGATGGAATGTCACCTCTCTGGTGGGGAAGGGGCCTGAGCTAGTGTGTGAGGTTGAGAAGTTCCGGCTAGATATAGTTGGACTTACCTCGACGCACAGCTTGGACTCTGGAACCAGTCTCCTTGAGAGGGGCTGGACTCTCTTCTACTCTGGAGTTGCCACTGGTGAGAGGCGCTGAGCAGGTGTGGGCATCCCTGCTGAAGCTGCTGTCCCCGCGACCCGACCTCGGATAAGCGGAAGAAAATGGATGGATGGATCATTTTTCCTTTACATCAGAACCGTTGGATCCCAAACATTGAAGCTCTCCACTTTCATTTTTTGAGGGTGGGGGATGGATTGTTGGTGTGAGGGTTATGTGCACTAGAAATAACTCACAATTTCTGAACACTTATATTAAGCAGCAGCTGCCTAATGGTTAGGGAGTTGGCCGCAGGATTGGAAGATTGTGGGTTCAAACCTCTTACCAGTAAGTTGTCCTGAGGTACCCTTGAGCAAGGTCCCCAGGCACTTTTATAGTTGGCCCCTTCTGCATGGTGTTTGGGTATGGGTTAAATGCAGAGGTCCAATTTCATTGTGGTTCACTGTGTGCTGTGCTGTGCTGTGACCTCACAATGACAGGAATAGTCACTTTCCCTTTTAATTATAAATATTATATTATGGATTTAGCAATTGATCAATGATATTTTCATTCAAAAATAGAAAGATAAAGAACATAATACTGTAATAATGATTTTTAAGTCTATTCTTTGAAAATCAAATAAAATTTATACATTAAAAACTGGAACAGACAGACTGATTTATTTGCATTTGCTATGCATTGAACATATTTGAAATTTAAGATTAAAATAAGAATATGAGATCAGAGAACAGTTTTTATATATAAGCCCTAGGATTGGGAGGTTGTGGGTTTGAATCCCAGACCAGTAGGTTGCCCTGAGGTACCCTTGAGCAAGATACCATCCCCTTCAATGCTCCCAGGGTGCTTTATATAGCTGCCCTGTGCTGCATGGTGTGTATGGGCAAAAAGCAGTGGCTGCATTTCATTGTGTTTCACAATGACGAATAGTCACTTTCACTTCTGTTGGTCCAAATTCAGCTTTTGTTTTTGCCTCTGAATGAAAATTGACAGTCATGTCCATTGCTAATAAATGTACTTTTAATTAAATAAACAAAACTTGCAGAGAATGAAAAATATTTTTGTTATTTATATACCTTTTGTTTTAGGGGCCTTTTCCCAAAATACAAACATTTTGGAATGTTTCAAAACATTGGTAAAAATAGCTGTAACACCAATATTATAAATTTATTTAAATGACTTAACTCAGGCTTTATTCTGTATGTCTTAGAATTCAAAGTGAAACTGACAACTTGTAATTGTGAATACAATGCCCCACACAATGTGAACCTCAACGAAATGTAGCCTCTGCACTGAACCCATAAAACACACGCAGCTATTGAAAGTGCACAAGGGAACCTCAGGGCAACCTCCTGGTCTTGGAATCAAACCTACAACCTTCCGATCCTGGGGCCCCTGTGAGAGTTGAAAGGTGAAAGTGACTATTTTTGTCATTGTGAGAACACACAGCACACAGTGAAATTGGACCTCTGCATTTAACCCATGCACAAACACACACACAGCAGCAGGGGGCAGCTATGAAAGCACCTGGGGAGCAGTGGTGGACCGGTACCTTGCTCAAGGGTACCTCAGGGCAACCTACTGGTAAGGGGTTTGAACCCACAATCTTTCGAGCTTGTGGCCAGCTCCCTAACCACTAGGCCACCGCTGCCCCGACAGGCGTATGGTCAAACTAATCTGTTTGCTTGTTCCTTTAATATCCATTAATATATCATTCCATTTACGTGTTTAGTCATCACCATGTGTATTTATTGTTCATCTGGTTTACCAGTTAATATTTTATTAATATTAAACATTTATCAATGTTTTATTATTATTATTTAATATAATGCATTTTTTACTGTGGATACAACAGTGGTACAATGCACAGCTTGAAACAAGCAGCTTCTGGGTTTGATTACCACAATGTCCCGTCTGTGTCTTTATGGGTTTTCCCTGGCTGCTCCAATTTTCTTCCACAGTCCAAAGCCATGCATCTTTGCAGGATTGGAATTTATTTCGTATTTGGTCTATTGGTAATTCTATTGAATCTGTTCGCAGGCATGGAGCATCACTTACAATTCATGGCTTACATTTGGCATGTTGGTGTGGTCTTGTGTGATCTGGATGTCCAAGTGTCGTCGCCTGTACACCATGCTCAGTGCTCCATTTCTTGCTGTCTATTCTACTCTGTTGCTTGTGGCTGGGTTCATAAGCAGTCTTCGCCTTCATCATGACGAGCTTTTCCCCAGGATTCCTGAGATGGTTCTGGTTGACTTTGATCTCTATGGCTATCAAACACCCTGTCTGCATCTTGGAACAAAGGTAAGAGGAATTCCTTATGGCTAGCATTAGGAGAAGAGGGATAGCAAAGTTCCCATTCAGCAGGCAAATTTAAATCCAGTACCACCAGAGATCCAATTTCCATTTAAAAAGCTATTTTTAATGAAAGACTTTCCCCATAAACAGAAACATGTTGGGCAAACAGTTTCTGTTTTGCTACAAAAGTTGATCTACTGTAGACATTATACAAATAATTTCATTTGTATCTGCAATTCTTTGTTCATAGGCAGCTTATGCATTTAATTTCTGGATGCTACTGCGACAACACTTGATTGAGAAACAGGAAGAGCAGGAGAAGGAGAGTCTTCAGGAGGTCAAAATGAAAAGTATCAAAAGGAATCATTATGGGTTTCCAAAGAAGTTAAACCTTGCCATAAAAAATTATAATTCTGTTTGAAGACATCATAGACAATATAGAATCAAAATGTGATTCTAAAGCATGCCTGAGAATTTATTCAGTAATTTGAAAATAGTGTTTATTAATGTAAACACTCTTTGAAAATTCAGTTCTCACATTTGGAGAGATATGTGTCAAAAAGGTTTGTTTGTCTTTTTGTGTATGCATCTTTCTGTAGCTGATGAGGGTGAGTCATCTAGAATGGTTACTATATTTGGAGCATTAATTAAAGGCACTTTGGTGAAGTACTGGATCTTTTGCTGCTGCTCCATGTTCTTCATCATCAGCTTCTCTGGAAAAGTAGTTGTCTACAAGATCCTTTACATCTGCCTTTTCCTTTTCTGCATTGTTCTATACCAGGTATGCTGATAAAGCTAATAAAGTAATTTTTTTTTTTGTGTTCTTCTCCCTCCTTTTTTTCAACCATGAGTAAAGGTATTATGAATAAAAAGCATTATGGTTGATATGAATAAATGGTGAAAAAGAAATAATAAACTTATTTAAGTGACTTATTAATCCTCAATTCCACCTCTGTTCCTTTGTGTTGTGAACTGGGTTGGAGTTAAAATGTGGAGTTTGGTGCCTGAGGATGAATTTGTAAACCATTCAAATTAATGCTTCTTAATCTTTACTTTCATTTTTAAAAATTATATTAAGCATTAAATTGGTAATGGTATAGAGGAAAACAAAGTATAATTAGATGCTGGGATTCTGTCCCTGCTCAGCTCTGTTTTGTTAGAGCAGTTCACTAACCTGCATTGTTCTCCTGCACAGATACATTATGAAGTATGGCGTCATGTTCTGAAGTACTTCTGGGCTGTTGTGGTTGGGTATTCAATGTTGGTGTTGATCCTGGTATACATGTACCAGTTTAAGACTGTCTCTGGGCTGTTTCAACAAATTGTAGGCATGTCAGAAGAAGGGTAAGTAGAAAACATTTCAATATCATGTTACCACAGACACCATGGTACTGCTTTTTGTTTGCTTATTTTCAGTTTGATTCTTGAGTATTGGCTGATCTTATCTAATCTAGCTGGTGGTGGTCCAGTGGTAGGAAACTTGCCTATGGACTTAAAAGTCAGAGGTTTGAATCTCTCCTCCAACACTACTACCATTGGGTTCCTGAGCAAAACCCTTAACTCGAACTTGTTTGATACTGAGGCCTTAATTGCAACATTTATGACCCTGCATAAAAAAACCCTTGACAGCCACAGTGTTTTCTTCAGAGCATTTCTTTTGATAGCTATGAGGGTACACATAGGTTGTTGATGAAAAAAGTGATTAAGAGTTCTTTTCTGCATTTGTTAGGCTCCGGGACCTTGGCCTTGAGCAGTATGAAATGGTGGAGTTGTTTGCACAGATCCTGCTTCCAGCTGCCTTCCTACTGGCCTGCATTCTGCAACTGCACTACTTCAACAGTGACTTCCTCTGCCTGACTGACCTACAAAATGTGCCCGTGTGCAGTGGTGCCACCAGGTGGGTAAAATAGCCAAAAAATCCATGGCTATACTGACATTTGTTAGCAAAGCAGAAAACACTGGCAAAGCGACATCATAATTAATGAAATTTGTGCTGTGCAATAAATTACATTACAGTATTTAAATTCTGAGCCACTTGTGGATTTGATCAGTTGCATATTCATTAAAAAGACATATTTTGTAAGTATTTTTTAATGGTTTTAATGCAGTGTGGTGTGGGAATTAAATGATTTTATACTCATAGTTTTGGTATTTTTCAAATGTGGCAGTACTGTTTTTTTTACCTGTTCCAGTTGATCAGAAAAAAATTATAGTGAGACAAATTTTGTTTTGAAAATATTTGATGAAATAATTTTAGCTACAGTATATTATCCACGGCAGTGGGAATCAGGCTATGAACTGTATTAAAATATTGCTTTCAGCCATAACTTAATTTATAACATGTTATGCATATGCTCACATAAAAATACAGCATTTGATTTTAACAACCAATTATTAGAATTTGCCACTTGAATAGCCACGTGGACAAAATTATGAGCACACAGCACAACAAAATTCTTTTTTGGCACTGGTCCTGGATTCAAACCCATGACCTTCCGATCCGGGGGTTTAGTCCCTAACCACTCAGCCACTGCTGACCATTCTTGGGGTTAATGGCTTATTTGACTTTTTAAAGAATAAATACATGTTATCTGAGGAGCTGTTTTTAACAAAACACAGTCTGCTGCCGTTGCTCCAGGAGACAAAGAAAGGATGAAGTTAGATAACATTTATCATCCCAATGACTTGAATTGGCATGCCCTTATTTTAACCTTATATACAATCCTTAAACAGACTGGATGTACCTGATGGATCTCTTTCTAGAATATCATAGATGTGAAACATAATCCTTATTTTCTGAAATTATTTCACTCCAGAGAAGAGGAACTAGAAGAGATACTGAACATGATATCGGACATGTAAGTTAACGTAATGCTTTTCCATCAATTGATTTGACCTCATGTCACATCTGAAACATTACTCACCACTTTATTGTAATGTTACAGTGACATTTTCAGTTAATTTTACACGTATACACTGCACAGGTTTGCCAGTTTGTCTCTTTTAATGAAATAGAAAAAATGTTCCATTCTTCACAGTCATTTCAGGCGTTCATTTCTGACCAAGCAATTTCCATTTAAAAAAAATGCATTTAAATGAGGTATTGTATATGTATAACTGAACACGGTTGTTGAGTTTTTTACGAAGCATTTTTTATTTTTCAGTATTGTCATTTTTTGTTTTTATTAGTAGGGGAGAAAGGAAATATTAATTATAAATGTATTGGTGCTAACCTGACTGTAATGATAAAGTGTTGTACACATTTCATGAAAGAAAAAAAAGAAACATTCTAGACTTTTAATGTTAGTTAATGAAACTAAATTTCAGTAGATCTGGATTCAACTGGTCTGTTCCCATTTATGTTTTAAAAGGGCAATTGATCTGGGGAAACATTCAAAAGGTTTTCACAAAAAAATGCTGAATATATGGCCTGTTATTCTTGCATGTTATTCTTGCTACTATCAAGACACTGTACAAAAATGGATCTCGTTATTTATTTCAGGATCAAAGAAAACATTGGGAAATTCCAAAAGCGGTAAATATTTTAATCTTTGGTGTTATTTTAATTTATTGGCACACTTAATGTAACGGTGGTGACGGTGTCATGTTCTGGACATCAGTGCTGAGCTGAGAGGCCATTACAAAACGTATAGCAAAACGTATGTGCTCTCCCAAGAGCGGAGCAGAGTGCCATCTAGGGGCGCCACTCCTGTGGAGCTGAACCTTGCCCCACCCAGAGCAGAGTCCCAGAGAGGAGGACATTTAAAAACACACACAAAAAAATCCAATTGGTCCCTTGCAGGATGCCCTGTATTCACCATGGTGCTCCAGACGGGTGTTTGGATGCAGTCCCCAAAGCCCTGTCATTTTCTCCCGACAGGCTGGTTCTGGACACATCCCAAGATCCTGACAATCTCCTCCAGCGAGCCTGAACACAAGCAAAAAGAGACATCCTTCTTTATGAGCTTGGGCATAGTCATTCTTCTCCTGCTCCTTACTGAGCATGGACCTTGACCCCCAGGTTCCTCATCTTCTCTGACAGATGTCCACATGGGTTTCCACGCTCTGCCTTTCTCCAGCAGGCTTATGCAGGAGACCCTCCTCACTGAGCGGACTGGAGCGCGTTTCCCAACCTGCCGTAATCGCTCGCGCTAAAACCCCGTCTTCCCAGGCAGCTGTATTCCCTGGTGCTGAACACCTGTCTTCCCAGGCCGGCCTGAACACCCTCGCTGACACCCCGTCTTCTTTGGTTAATGTAAGCGACAATGCCATCAGTCTGAGAGACTAACCCTCCCAAACCATCCACTCTCCTACCCTTGCTCCTTCAGTCCTAAAAAACCTCTGCTCTCTTTCCTGTCCAAAAAAAAAAAAAAGTGTATACTTGTCACAAGGGCTCTTAGTTTGTTATTTAGGTGGTACTAGCTAATCAGCAGTTACTGATCTGTACTGGTTACCAAGATGATGATCTAATGTGGAAATAAAGCACTGTTGTAAGTCACTCTGGATAAGAGCGTCTGCTAAATGCCATAAATATAAATGTAATGTAAATGCCCTTCCTGAATGACTGCACCGAAACCCCATCCGCATAAGCCTACGTAGTTAATCACGCGGAAGTCCTGTCCACCCAGGCTGATACAACCAACCGTGCTGAAGCATTGTCCACCTAGGCTGACGTGGACGGCAATGCCGGGTCTGTGCCAACCTGGGCTAATGTGGGTGACAGCCCTGGTGTCTCACCTACCTGGGCTGCCACTGGCGATATTGCAGTCTTGCACGGTGAGGATTCCCTTGGGAATAAACTCTGCAGCCTCCTCTTCATAGTGCACACGGCAGATTTCCTGAATAAACCTTCCTCATCTGCTGCGGAACAAGTCGACTTCGTAGCTCTGCCTCTCAAACTTGCGCCGAAGTCTACTGTGCAGTTTCACCCCTTCTGAGCGCATGTAGCCAGATCTGGTGACACCTTGGTCCTTCCCAGGAGATGAGCAAACGGTGCAGAAACTTGTCTTGCACCACGCTTCCTTCCATGAGCCCGGCTTTCTGCACTGGAGAGCTTTGGTTGGTCTCCTCCTCTCGGTTTGCGATGTCCATTGGTGGTCGGTCTTTCTGTAACGGTGGTGACGGTGTCGTGTTCTGGACATCAGTGCTGAGCCGAGAGGTCATTACAGAACGTAAAGCTTTAATAACATAACTGTGCACAGAAACAGATTAAAATACAGTTTAAAAAATTAAAATACAGATTAACAAAGATTGACGTTCTGCTCTTGCTTAATGGGGCTTTTAAAGCCAACCCCAAATGAAGCACTCCTGTTAGCCCAACACCAAACAGATGTGCTCTCCCAAGAGCTGAGCAGAGTGCCATCTAGTGTGACACAAAGTCATTGTGAAGTAATCATTAAATAACCTGTCTACTCTGCTTCTTAGACTAGTGAAGGAGCAGCTGAGTGGAGAAGGTGATCTTTTCGATACCTCAGGACTAAGCATCTCATCAGACAATAAACCAGAAAAGAGGGCAGAAGCAGAAGGTGAGACATTTCTATGGCTGATCTGGAAGTAGCAGAAAATAGCAGATGTCCTCTTTAGATGAATTCTTAAAAATTCTGAATAGTGTAATAGTATGTCTATATATGTGTGTTTAGAACCAGTAGTGAACCAGTGGTTTTTAGTGGTGAACCGGCTGAATGTGTTGATTCTGCAACTTCTGCTGTGGTTGAACAAAGGCCAAGAGCATTGCTGGAGATTGCTAGAGCTCCACAGCCTCAAACTTGTTGCTACAGGCATTATCTGGGTCAGCCTGAAAGAGGTCAGACGCACACATTCAAACACATACACAAAACACTCTCAGCATGCCAGACCACAATCAATGTTCTATTACTCTTGTTTAAAATTGGCTACAGAAAGTATTATTACCATCCTTATAAATGAGATCTGTGAATATGAAAAACCTTTTAAAGGTTTAAAAAAACAGAAAGAAAGAAAAGAAAAGAGTTCTTCCCAGAAAAGTTTCTTCACACTCATAAATATCATTTAACAGAACCATCCATGAAGGGTTCCTTAGGGAGCCAGAAATGGTTCTTCTATGGCACTAAGCAGTGAACACATTTCTAAACTGTGTCAGGTATAGAACCCTGTTCTTTATTAATAGAAAATCTGCTAATTCCTTGCATTAAATAACTGGATCAAATCTGTACCCAGTTGATATTACAAGCCACCTCATCTAGTGAAAAAAAAAAAAAAATTGTGAAAAAAGTGACAGCCCTCGTCATTGTGAAACACAGCACAGCACAACACAACAAAATTCAACTTCTGCGTTTCACCCAAACACACACGTGCAGCAGGGGGCAGCTATTGAAAGCGCCCAGGGAGCAGTGACAGGGTACCTTGAGTACCTTACTTAAGGGCACCTCAGGGCATGTAGCTAGAGTCCACTAATAAACTATTTAAAAAAGATATGACCTAACACAAAAACATGTTTTGCAGGTTTCCTTGATGAACTTTCTGTTCCTAATATTGTGGACCTTTGCGGTGCCATACTCAAGCCTACGGACTGTCTCCTCTATGGTGTCCTCTGTGTGGGCCTGTGTAATCGTTGTGTGTAAAATGATGTATCAACTGAAATTCATCAAACCCTCTGAGTACTCGTTTAACTGCACTGCTGTTAGTTTGTTGTTTTTGTTTTCTTGCTTACTTGCTTATTTCTAATTTTAAAAGTACACTATTAATAATAGAAGGTAATTTAACAGGTTTTTGATACTATTATCATAATTACCAATATAAACGTTTAAAAAGTAGCAAGGATAACGGAAAAATGTAGATAGTTCTCTATTTAGAAACTTTTGAGAATTTTTATTTATAATGAATTGTTAAGCCGTCTTTAACATGTTATTTTACAATGTGTTTTAAGGATTTACTGATCTCCAATGGGAGTGGTTACAGTGAGAATGTCACTCAGCTTTTGCAGACGTCAGTTTTATATGTGGAACCTATAGACCCAGCTTTGTGGATTGGGCATCTAAGAAAGTGTGAGGATTCCATCCTACCATGCTTACGGGTATTACTTATTTATTAATTTACAAACAAATGCAATAAAAGCATATTATGACCACAGACTGTGACTTCCAGTCAAATTGATATTTTGCTATGGTGCAAAAATATAGTTTTATTCCTTTCTAATTATCTTACCTTCATCATGTTGAGTAGATTAAATTAAAGAAATGGGGACAAATGTTTTACAGGGACAGGCTGCAAAATGCTTAAAGATATAAGGTGTCTATATAAAGAGGCACCAATCACTCAAAATTCAGCATCACCAGTTTACTAATCACTACCCTGATCATCTGTATTCATCTGCACCTCTTTTCTTCTTTACTGCTTCATGCCTTGATTAAGATGGCTTTGTTCTCCTAAAATGATTCATACTTAGGTCACTGTGTGGCTAAATAGTGGCTGTTGAGGTTGATTTATAGAATAGGGAACAAACAGGCACTGAATAAGCATAATGCATGTTTGTGAAAAATGTTGCATATCATGTATTAATGTATGTTGGTTTGAGGCTTGATTCCGTTCTCCTTTAACATGCAAATTTTCATGTGATTTAGTCGCTAACACTATCTATCTGTTAACAAAGCAGTTGGGCTTTGAGCTGTGGTTTAAAGAAGGTTGTGTGTAATTATAAATGTGAGTGGGGGCGTTAGGTTGCTCTCTGAATGCTATAGACGGTTACCTATGCAACTAATTTTCCCCATATAAAACTAACATTTTGTGAACAAATATTTTATGTTACTGTTTGCAAATGATTAGTAGTGCTGCATTGGTTTTTCTTTTTGTTTTTAATTTGTTTGTATTTTAAAATTTCATTTGTGGGAAAGGTTTATTTTTCCATTCAGAACAAAATTTTGTTTGTAAAATACAGCAGTGGTAGCATAAGAAAAATGCCAATAACTCCAACATATGCCAATAATTAGGGTAGTGGGTTCATAAGTGTGGCCGCAAATGCCTCACCTTCACCTGTGCTTCACCTGAGGTGTTAAAATATATCACCACTATTAACCTAATGGTGATGTAGGCATTTGTACTATATATGAAAGTAACCCTGTTTATGGTGAAAGTCTTTAAGCTAATTATTAGTCAGAAATACTGTTTGATGCATTTAAACATTTAATGCATTTTTTCACACATGGGCTTTCTATTTCTTATCTAATCTAATCTTGATGTACTGAGTAAAATGTATATTACAGTACAGTTTATAATAGATAGTATGATATACATTAGATGTATGCTATATCCTATATAAATACTTTTTGTGCTATATATCCTTTACATGCTATTTGTAATAAATTACTATAATTAGTCAAAAAACTGGCTGCTTTTTAATATGCCATCTATGAAAATGGGAGCTCATATGTTGTGTGAATGTGTATGTAGAATCATCTGCTAATACTGGGCCTCCTCGTGTTTGATGTGACTGTCCATCGACACCAGCTCTACCATCGTCTCCATAATGATTTAAAGACCCCTCCAAAAGGTGCTGTTTTCCAGAATGTGACATGGCAACACCTGGATCTTGGCATCTTGCCCTGCCTCAAATACTTTTGCAATTTTTTCTTCTACAAGTTTGGTCTAGAGGTATCACCAATACAACCTTAAAGGAGTTTTTAGTTTTTCTGAGTTTGAATTTGTGACATACCTATCATATTTTAATTAGCAACCCATCTACAAATTGTGTTTCATTGTGTCAGATTTCCTCTGTGGTGGCAGTGAACGTTATAGGGCAGAGAATGGACTTCTTCGCTCTTCTACACTCCTTTGTTTTGATTGTGGTTTTGGCACGTCGTCGTAGGAAGGCTATTGGAGAGGTGTGGCCCAAATATTGTTGCTTTACTGCAGGTCTAATGGTGTTCCAGTACCTTCTCTGTGTTGGCTTGCCACCAGCACTCTGTGTTGGTAAGTCACAAATTATATTAAGATAAATGTAAAGTCTCAATTAGAGCCAGTCTAAATAGCATTTTAAAAAGCTTATAATCATCCAGAAAGCAATAATCTTTTATACTCAACCCAGTTCATGGGCTATATATCACTACAGGAGCCACAATTGAGACGAGGTATGGTGAACTGAAATTGTTGTTTTAGTTTTCACCATCATGATTTTAGTTTTAGACTGGATTAGGAAATAATAAAATATAAGCTCTGATATAACTTCTAAGTTGCCTATATTTTCTAATTAAATTTAGCAAATAATTGCTCAGTAAAATGTACAGAGGTGTGTTTATTAGTTATGCTCACTTTAAAAATAAACACATTTCTAAATTAACCAAAGGTTCCCATATTTTTTACAAATGATAGTACATAAATTATAACTAAATTATTTGTTTATTGCAGTTCAGTTATGTTAGACTGAAAGCACAAAGCTGTGATGTAACGCATTTGATATGTTTTTAATGTTTTCACATTTTAAAATTAAAGTGTAGAGCCTTGGATTTAGGAAAATAGATTTAGATAAGGACCAAACTGGCTTTCTCAACGTGTTGCCATATTCAAAAATAAATCTGGCAACAGAGTAAATATATCATGCTGTAAAATTGAGTTGTAAACGGCACCTTTTCTGTGCTTCCTCTTGATCAATAAACACTTGCTGAGTAAGTGATGCATGTGCTGTGCTGCAGATTACCCCTGGAGGAAATCCACGCCAGCTTTCACCTCTAATCTTATTAAGTGGCTGTATCTTCCAGACTTTGCCATGAAGCCAAACCCCATTTTTATCCTTTGTGAGTCTGGTTGATTTGAAATCTCATTCAAAATTAAGAATGCACTCTATACAACTTTCTCACTTTTCTTCCTTTTCTATCTGCAATTTCACTTACCCTGTATAGATGATTTTATGCTGCTGTTGGTAGCCTCTCTTCAGTGGCAGGTGTTTGAGGATGAGAATAAAGCCTCTGTGAGACTTCTCGCGGGGGAAAATGTGGAGATCAGTAGAAGCCTAGACCCTCGGTCCCTTAACCAGTACACATCAGTTGGCAACTTCCTACACTGCAGGTTTGTATATATTACTATTATGTTCCTACGCTTAGGATGATACCCCGTGTATTATAAACAGCAGTCAGCCCTTGATAACATAATGAAACTGGCCTTAATATTTTGACCAATGGTGGAGATAAAATGATATTATTTCATCAACAAACAAACCCACAGAAAACTGTCAGAAAGGTTTGTCAGGATGGCCATAAACAAAGAAATATTTTTCTTCAAAATATATTTGCTTATTTGCAGCCTTCTACTATATCCATATCCATATTGTAACTAGGGCTTTCACTATGAACTACAATAGGTATCAAGCAATCCAGTAATTATTTTTTCATTACATTTGTAACAGCAAACATTTACTATTGCTTTATATACATCCAATTATTACCAATTACAAGCAAATATATGACATTGTAGGTTTTTTTTAAATTTTCACTGAAAATAAATACACATCCTCAGTCAAAAATAAAATTGGGGACGTTTTAATGCACAATTAGCACTTTCTAATGTATTTTTTTCCCTTTGTATGTTTATTTTTTCAGGTCATATCTGGACATGGTGAAGGTTTTTGTTTTCAGTTACTTCTTCTGGTTGGTGTTGTGCCTTGTTTTCATCACCGGCACCACCCGTATTAACATCTTCTGTCTGGGATATTTGGTTGCCTGCTTCTATTTCATGCTTTTTGGAGATACTGTGCTGCTGCAACCTGTACGATACATACTGAGACTTTGGGACTGCCTTATTGCCTACACCTCTGTTGTCATTTGCTTGAAAAACTTGATCTCGGTAAGTTTATCTGGAGAAATATCTGATATACACTATTTTGATTATATGTTGCTAAGTGCTAAGTAACCTCCAAATCAACAGAGTTTGAATAGTTTTTACTACATTTTAACCAGGAATTAGTTTTTCAAAGTACAAAGAGGACAGTTTTTTTCTAATTTCATTCAACTGCTCTGGCAAAACTCTGAAAATGCAGTATGCCACAGTTCAGTTATTCCAACTACAGACCACATGGAACGTGTCACTATATTACTGAACATTCACCTAATTAAACTAATGTTATATCAGTTAATTATACTGATGGCTTAACTGTCTTTTAATTCCCTGGTTCAAATCAGAAATACATGGATCAATGACACCCATTCCTGAATTATATTTAGAAGTATGGGCATTTTACTTCCATCAGATCCAGTACAGGCCTAAGCCTTTCATGAAAATAATTTTCCATTGTAATTTACAAGAGGCCTTGCAATTTAGGACAAGTCTGGAATCAGTCTATGAAAAACTAAAATTTTTTAGTTTGTTTAATTGTTTGTGTCTAGTACTTTTTAATGGTTGATGAACCATCTTCCAGACTGATGCCAGTACCTTTAAGGGTCAATGCAGTAATTAAACCAGATTCCACTGCAAGTTTTTTTATTTCTATTGTCCCTACTTCACTTATGAATATATAAATATGTCACATTCTCTAGGGATGTGAATATGCTGTGCCTTTAAAATTCAAAGATAAACATGAGTGTGTGTGTGTGTGTGTGTGTGTGTGTGTGTGTGTCAAGCTGGGATCCTGTGCTTATCTGGACAGTTTACTGAGGAATGGCTGTTGGCTCATTCAAGCTTTCAGCATGTTCTGCACTATTAAAGGCTACGATGTGTGTAAGTGACAGTTACCATGAGCTATCCTTCAACATTAGTGTTCTAAACATTTGAGCAGAGTGGTTCAGGTGAGATTTGATCTGATCCGTTCTTTAGGGAAGTTGTGCAATGCACCACAAAACTAGAAAAGGAAGGAATTTTTCAATCACATTCTATCTAAATGTTACACTAGCATCATGTTTCTGTATATCACAGCCAGTTGAGTACTGTGTTCCTCCCCATTTGGTTGATTTTAGTCTGGTTAAAAATCTCCTAGATCCCTGTGATGGATATTATTATTATTAATATTTTTTATTCCAATTTACTGAGTTTACAGTTACTAGTGGTATTGCTATGTGAAATGACCAAATAAAACAATTTTAAAATACAATGTGACAACTTAGGTAGCTGTTAATGTACCTACTGAACCATTCACCTTAGCCATCATCACAACATTTGTTGCCTTGGAAATTTTGTTGCAGTTGCTACTGATTTTATGGTTAAAAATATATTACAATGTTACAAGGTCCTGTACTGGTAATGATTTTCAAGAATAAAGGTAATGCACAGAGCTGTAGTAATTATAGAGGGATAAAGTTAAATAGCCACAGCATGAAGTTATGGGAAAGAGTAGTGGAAACTAGGTTAAGACAATAGGTGAGGATTAGTGAAGAGCAGTATGGTTTTATGCAGAGAAAGAGCACTACAGATGCAATGTTTGCTCTGAGGGTGTTAATGAAGTAGTACAGAGGTCAGAAGGAGTTGCATTGTGCCTTTGTGGACTTGGAGAAAGCATATGACAGGGTGCCTGGAGAGGAGTTGTGGTTTTGTATGAGGAAGTCAGGTGTTGCAGAGAAGTATGTGAGTGTAGTTCAGGATATGTATGATGGCAGTGTAACAGCGTTGAGATCTGCAGTGGGAGTGACGGATGCATTTAAGGTAGAGGTTGGATTACATCAAGGGTCAGCACTGAGCCCGTTCTTGTTTGCAATAGTAACAGACAGGTTGACAGACCAGGTTAGACAGGAGTCTCCGTGGATGATGATGTTTGCTGATGATATTGTGATCTGCAGTGAGAGTAGGGAGCAGCTTGAGGAGAACCTGGAGAGATGGAGATCTGCAGATCTAAAGAGCAGAGGAATGAAAGTGATTAGGTCAAAGACAGAATACATGAGTGTGAATGAAAGAGAGGAAAGTGGAGTGGTTAGGATGTAGGGAGTAGAGATAAAGTTGGAGGGGTTTAAATACTTGGGATCAGCAGTTTATTTACAGTGTAATGGCGAGTGTGGAAAAGAGATGAAGAAGAGCAAGCAGGCTGGAATGGGTGGAGAAGAATAGCTGGAGTGATTTGTGACAGACGCGTACCAGCTAGAGTAAAAGGGAAGGTTTACAGGACAGTAGTGAGACCAGCTATGTTGTATGGGTTGGAGACGATGGCACTGACAAAAAAACAGGAGGCGGAGCTGGAGGTGTCAAAGATGCTGAGATTGTTGTTGTGTGTGACAAGGATGGACAGGATTAGAATAGAGTATATTAGAGGGACAGCTCAGGTTAGACATTTTGGAGACAAAGTTAGAGAAGCAAGGTTGCTTTGGTTTGTACATGTCCAGAGGAGAGATGGGGATTATATTGGAAGGAGGATGTTGAAGATGGAGCTGCCAGGAAAGAAGAAAAGAGGAAGACCTAAGAGGAGGTTTATGGACAAGGTGAGAGAGGACATGCAGGTGGTTGGTTTGAAGCAGGAAGATGCAGAGGACCAGAAGAAATTGGAGATGGTTGATCCACTGTGCTGACCCCTAAACGAGAGCAGCCGAATGAAAAAGAAGAAGAAGAAAACAACGTTACAAGATCCATCAAAACTTGATGCTCTGGGCTAGAGTTAGGGATAGCTTTTCACATGGACAATTGGGCTCATATTTGTTTTCTTATGTGTTTTTTATATACTGGATTGTGTATATTTCTAAGCTGACAGGTGAAACAATTGTGCTCTACAAAGAATGACTATTACTGATAATGAAATCCTGACTGAATTACTGATAATAAACACACTGAGAGTATATTGCAAATGTATAATATATTAGTTTTTCCTAACAGGACATTTTTGTAGTTAAACAGTGAGTAACAGAGCAACGCTTTGTTGATCCATGTCTGTGGTAGGTTATTTTTAAGTTGTTGTTAGAGTGACTTTGAATATAGGTCCACTTTTCCAGGTTTTCAGTTTCTATATTATACCCAGGCAGATCTACACAAAACAAGGTTAAAAATGCCATTTTCTGTATATTTATATGTATGATACCTGTTCCTTTGCTTATTTCTAAATTTTGTAAAACATAAGGTTATATTAAGAAAATAAAAAGATGCAAAAAAAATGTGCAATGTATTCTCTGTAGCTAGGGGTACCCCAACTTATATTGCTCATTATCTCTCTCTCTCTCTCTCTCTCTCTCTCTCTCACTCTCTCACTCTCTCTCTCTCTCTCTCTCTCTCTCCCTCTTGCTCTTGCTCTTGCTCTAACTCTCCCTATTTCTCTCTCTCACACTGTTCATGTTTGTTTTTTTGTTTGGTCCTCTGTGTAGGTATGACCAGGCAGATGTCTACATGTATATGTACTGCCTATACCTTTATATTTACTCTGTGTTTATTTATGTGTTTGTGTTTGTAGCTGAGCCTGATGATCAGTGTGAACTGCCTGTGGGAGAGGCTGGTATTGTGTGGGATGCCATTTGCTTTGCTGTGCTGCTGGCTCAAAGGAGAATATTCCTCAGCTACTACTTCCTATATGTTGTGTCTGACCTTAGGGCCTCAAAGATCCTTGCCTCCAGGTGAAAAAGTAACAGATAAAGTCTTCTGAGCACTTACGTACATATAAGGATATAAGTCTTAACAATTATTAACATTTAAGCATCATTTAAGCAAAATGGAACAGTTCAATAACAACAACAACAACAACAACAACAATAACAATAAAGACATTTCACCCTGAATTGGGAAAACAAGAAAATAATGTGGGTATTGGTGGTGTTGGGGAGACCATGGAGAAAGACTTTCAGTTGGGTTCAAAGAGGTTCTTGTTGGAGGCCTCCTGTGCACCTCCCAGTGGAGGAATTTTGTGCATGAACACCTCGAAGGAGAGCATAGGGCAGACCCAGGACACACTGGAAAGATTATGTAGGTTGGAGTGGGAGTGCCTCAGGACCCCCAGGAGAAGCTAGTGGAAGTTGCAGTGGAAGGGAACATCTGGGCTAACCTTTTGAAACAGCTACCACTGTGACATTATCTCAGATGAGCAGTTAGGAAAATGAATGGATGGATAATAACAACAATAATAATAATAATAATAATAATAATAATAAGAAGAAGAAGAAGAAGAAGAAGAAGAAAAGAAGAAGAAGAAGAAGAAGAAGAAGAAGAAGAAGAAGAAGAAGAACAACAACAACAACAACAATAATAACAACAACAACAATAATAATAATACATATTATTTTATAAATATACATTTTATTGTTACACTGAACTACCCTTAAGCAAGTTACTGTCCGCATATATTTGTCTTTGTAAATATACTGAAAAAAAAGTAATTGGAAATAAGAAACTGAATTAATGGCTTTGGCTTATTTTAAAAGAACACAAGGTTAAACTAAAATATAAAATGCAGGGTGCTCTTATAGTGGTATATACTAAAATACTATAAAATTACAATGGGAACCGCCTTGACCAATTTATATGACTTTACTGAAATAGTGAGGTGTAACAGCTGTACGAATTTGCTCTTATGTTAAAGGGGTGCAGAGCTGTTTGAGGCAAAGATGAAGAAACAAGTGGCAGCTAGACTGGAGATAGAGAAGAAATCTGTGGAGCTGCTAAAGAAACAGTACGTGTGTGTGTTTGTGTGTTTGTGTCTGAGAGAGAGAGAGAAAGACTTTTGAATGGATTTAGCTTGTAAATCAAACTCCTGCTGAATGTTTTATCATAGGATGGAGAAGATTAAGTCAAAGCAAAAGAATCAACCAGCCAAGGAGCCTTTATCCAAGTGTGAAACAGAGCTTAAAGGTAATCATATTTGTTACCACAGCAGTGATTAGCTATTTGTGATCCAGCAATTAAAAATGGCTGTTAATTATTACGGTAGTGTTGATATGGGCATGTACAAAAAGTTACTTTAAAAGAGAAAGATACCAAAAGTTAATATCTACAGATTGTATTCTAAAAATGGGCGTTCTGGAATTATATTGTTCTGTTCCTTGTGAAATCTTGACATAGTAGGCATTTTAAATTATGTTAAAAAACATGGACAATAA
Source organism: Hepsetus odoe (assembly GCA_017165825.1). Classification (NCBI taxonomy): domain Eukaryota; kingdom Metazoa; phylum Chordata; class Actinopteri; order Characiformes; family Hepsetidae; genus Hepsetus; species Hepsetus odoe. The sequence goes on along the minus strand of CM029373.1, from coordinate 8,456,007 downwards.
GTTCTACTCTGAATTCCTCTTTGAAATAATTATTATTAATGAAATTAATGTAAGACCATAAAGATCAATGTTTTCCAGATGAGAGCGATCAGGGGAATTGGTGGAATCCATGGGTCTCTCGCCCCTCAGGTAATAATTTATAATAATTTATTTTACTTTTATAATATGACAATGACCAGCCTAACATATATTTGCAAATGAGAAAATGAGCATATAGCTTACTAGCAAATAAGAAATGTAAAGAAAATGAAATATCATAACTTTCTCAACTTCATAGAATCAATAAAAATTGCAATCCTTTAGTTTTAAATGTAAATATAATCAGGACTTCATCATAGTAATGTGTGTGTGTGTTTGTGTTTTTTTATATGTGTGAATGGAGTCTGGGATTCCTGTGGGTATCGTCTCTTTGAAAGTGATAGTGAGGAAGAGGAATGGGGTGCTGAGGAGAAAAAAGAGGAAGAGTCTGTATCAAAGAAACATTCTGCATTTCAGGTTAGAAATAAAAACTTTCCTTTTTTTAAGTAAAAACATCACACACACATACATTTTGTATTTCACCCTTCTTCTTTTTTGCATAAACAGTTGGCATACAAGGCTTGGGTTGCTGGATCCAAAGCTGCTCTTAGACACCATGAGATAGTGGAAGCTCAGTTGATGAGAGAAGAGAAGAGGAGAGCCAAGAAAGAACTTCACAGAGAGAAAGGTGCATCTATCTATCTATCTATCTATCTATCTATCTATCTATCTATCTATCTATTGGTCTGTCTATCTGTCTGTCTGTCTATCTATCTATCAATCTATCTATGAACAGGTATAGAAAAAGCCTGTTGATCTGTTTGATTATCTATCTATCTATCTATCTATCTATCTATCTATCTATCTATCTATGAACAGGTATAGAAAAAGCTGAGACCAGTGAAGATGAGCTGGATGAGCTCAGTTTTGAAACAGAGGAGGAAGAGAAAGGTAATATTAGTGAAGATGTGCTTACACATATTATTGATGCTTTTTATTTGACTCATGCATAATTATCCTTCCAATAAAATTCAATACATAATTTGGTTTATTTACTGAATTTAACATGCAGTTATATGCCTTGCATATAACTATATATAAATATATATATAACCAAGCAAATATAAATTATTAAAATTTGTTCTTAAACAAAAGAAGATAAAGCCATATTTTCTTAGATAATTATTGCTATTAAACTAAAAAGTGATGCAAATGAATTTCACAACTACACATTATAGTATTGTATAGTAACTGCTTGTAACTGATGTACAGTTTTAGAAACACAAAAACTTCAGAAACACTGATAAAAATTTCTTCCTAAAAGCAAAGTATAGGGAAAGGTTCATTAAAGCCTCTTTTATTTTTTCATAGAGCATGTTTACCAGCGGATCTTTGATTTTCTGAAGTTTAGTTGGATCTTCCTCATGTCCCTGATTGATGAGTTGACACTGAACTTAAACTCATTCTGTAAAGACAATCTGGACATCTCTAAGGTGCTGCGCTTGGAGAGAGCGCTGCTGAACCAGCAACAAAACAAGGTGTGTGATTGGCTTCAGTGCAACAGCTTTTTAATTCTTCAGTTTTAGGAAGTCATTTCAGCAGTTTCTGTTACTTCGGGGATGCACATACATTTTTCATATTTACTATTAAAAAATAAAGCCTTGGCTAATTTGTCTTTCTGTTTTTGGTTCTTGTCCTGTGTTTTTAGGGCAGGGTGGTGACCCATGACAGTATCCTTCAGTTCTATGAGAACCGTCTCTCCAGGCAGAACACACAGATGTTACTGGATGAGGAGCTGGTTGCACCTGCTGTTTCACCACCACTGATGCCTACCTCGCCTCGGGGCTATGCCAAATTAAACTCCAAACTTTCCTGGACTAGCAGCATCTCCAGGTGCCTGGAAAAAATGATGTTTTGTTCTTACAAAGAAAATGTCTTACACATTTTGTCACTTTACATTTTGTATTATATTGAAGTATTTTGCTTGAACGTAACACTGATATGGGTTTTATGAGTGTTTAACAATTCTGGTGCTGGAATCCAACACAGTTTGATAAATTGCCTGGATGAAATACTAAGTCTAGTAAATGTTAAGTTCAGTCGGGTGTCTTTAAGATCTCCAGTACCACTGATTAATGATTGATGGTAAAATACCTAATTCTGTATTGTGCACACCTGTATGTTTAATTTACAGTTGCCTGACTGATGATACCATGCTGATGTCGCGTCAGCCTACTCAAGATGATATGGATGAACCCTGTTTGGACTCACCCAAAACCGATCAGCCCTCTCAACTGTCTGCTCAAGAACTCCGTCGGAAATTGCTCAAATGTGCTAATATTGATCTGGTTTCTTTTGACCAAGAAAGCCACTTGACGGAGTAAGGCCTGCTGAACTTTCAGTCAGTCATTTTCTGCCGCTTGTCCCAAGCCGGGTCACGGGGGAGTGCTGGGCCTGCTGAAATTGTCATTTCAATATATAGTTTGAAATTCATTTAAGTATAAACTGTGTGCGTAGTTCACTTAATTACCAAAAGAGTGAACCACTTTATAGGAATTTAAGAAGCTGTTGGTGATTTTTGACATATCAGGAGAGGTATAAGATTCTAAAATGACTAAGAAAGCCATAAGCCTCGGCAGTGTTTCCTGTAAAATTCACCAGCCATTCATAATCTAAAAATATTTCCTTTCGGTTACTTCACTCTGATGTGCAAACTCAATATTGAATTTTTAAGACTGTTATACTTTTATACTTTTTATAATTTGTATAATTTTATAAATAATTATGTTATTCTTTTTAAGTCAGTAATCCTTGAATTCTGCTTATTTGTTTATTTTCCCCTGAAGTTGTGAAGAACCTTTTACGGTGAGAGAAGAGGGGAAAGAAGCAGAAAAAATGTATGGAGAATGGGGAAAAAAGGATGGTGATGATGGTGAAGGAGAAAAAAGGGAGGATGAGGAGCAAGAAGACAATCAGTTTGCAAAAAAGTGTGTTTTGTCTAAATCATTGTCACTGACTTCTCTGGCTAAGGATGCAACAAGTGAAAACATTCCTGAACCTCAACCACTTAGTCAGGAGACCAGGGCTCTCACTGCAAGTGAATTGCTGCTTAACAAGTGAGAACCTCTAATACTCTAAAATTACCAAGTGGAGACACATGCAAGTCACAATCTTGTTATACAGCAATATTATTTGTACTTTCGGCAGCAAAAAGAGTTTTTAGTGTTTTGTAAACCAATACTATCCTTATAAAAGCATGTTAATGAAAAATGTTTACTCCCACACCCCTAAAAGTATGTTTCAGATTCCTGAGATTGATGAGTCTGATAAGTTCTACCATTCCTTACCACGGCACCTGCGACTCGTCTTTGCTCTCTATAACACCATGGTCTCCCAGTCAGAGATGCTCTGCTATTTTGTCATCATCCTTAACCACATTGTGTCTGCCTCTCTGCTCACACTCTTCCTCCCAGTCCTTATCTTCCTCTGGGCTATGCTGTCTGTGCCTCGACCAACCAAACGATTTTGGATGACGGCCATCATCTACACTGAGGTCAGTGCACAGAAATATAGTCACTACCTAGTTGTTTCCCAAAAAACTCCATTTGCAGGAGCTAGGCTTACTCTGTGAAATATGACTGGTTATACATGTTCTACAGTGTTTTTGTAATTTTGATATGTCTCCATTTTTCTTGTTCAGCTGACTGTTGTAGTGAAGTACTTTTTCCAATTTGGTTTCTTCCCATGGACTACCTTTGCATATCGAGGCATTAATGCAGAGCGTCCATTTGCCCTGCCCAACATTGTAGGAGTGGAGAAGAAAGATGGCTATGTTCTGTTTGATCTCATCCAGCTGCTAGCTCTTTTCTTCCATCGCTCAATTCTCAAGGTACTGGTGGCTTTTTGTTCCTGTTAATTCAAGTATTGACCAAAGAAGATGTGATGTGAAATCAGAAAAAATTGGCCGCTGCACAAAACTTGATTTGATTGTTGAACTTCCAGTTATGCACGTTACTCTTCTTTCAGCTAAAATTGCAATCTTAAATAATGAAGATATTGAGTTATTTCATTTTTCTAAATACTTGAGGTAAAATTTTTCATAAACAAATGTCTGTGGTTATTTTTAGCATATGTGATGTATATGTGCAGGCATGACTGTGTAGTGTAGTTTATTGTTCTCTGTGTAACTGTTGCTCTGGAAATATTTTAACAGAGACAAATGTTTCTGAGAATGCTTTTTTCCCCCTCATTGTACTTTATTGTTTTTATTTCTAATTTGGGGAAGGAAAAAAAAAAGGTAACAGGGCATTGGTGGTAAGACTTACTGATTTGGCAGAAAATTTGCAGAGACAATTGGTACATTCTGGCAAAACACAAAAATAAAACAAAAACTGCACCTGCAAATTAAAAACAAAAACAAGTGGCATCTACAAGGCTGCATTTCAAGTAGTTTTGCATTTTGCTTGTCCATCAGATACATGAGAGTTTGTGGAAAATTAATTCATGTAAATAAGATAGAGTGTGCTGTAAAGTTTATTTTTTTTCTTTTTGCAGTGTCATGGTCTCTGGGACAATAAGGAGGTGGAGATGCCGGATTTTTTTAAGAAGCTGAAGAAGAAAACTCAGAAGAAGAAGCAGAGTGGAAGTCCAAGACGAGATCAGGGTTCGACTAGAAAACGGCTACTTCTTCCACTCCAAACCTCCACTGCTTCCCTCTTTTGCAGGCAGAGAGGAGGTAACAGTTCCGATAGCCACGGTGCATAACATAATATTAATTAATTGTATGGAAAGCTTTGAAACACATATACAACTATAGTGTATGGATATAGTATAAATATATTATTTGGACTGTGGGAGAAAAACATACCCCATGCAGACATGAGGAGGACCCTGCTTACTTAAAATTGAAGCATTTAGCAGATACTCCAGTTCAGAGTGTCATATTGGCAAAGATTAATGCCACTGATTGTACACATATTTGTGTTTTGTCTTCTCAACAGATATAGACGAGGTGAATATTCATCGCTCAAAGAAGAAGAAACGCCAACACAAATTGCCTTTATCAAGAAGAGAGCAGATCAGACAACGAATCAGAGAGAGTCTACTGGAAGCTAAGGCTACCATTATAGAAGTGTAAGAAAATAATGCCTGCAGGATCTGCCTTAAGATGTGTTTTGACTTTTTTCATGTTTCTATGGCATGGTGGTTAGTGATGAATGAGAAGATTCTAGGTTAGCTTCCTAGCCTGGGTGTCCTGGGTCCACCCTGTGTGGATGTTTACATTTACAGCATTTAGCAGACGCTCTTATCCAGAGTGACTTCCATGTCCTAATTACAGTGACAGTCCCCCTGGAAAAATTCAGGGTTAAGGGTCTTGCTCAGGGACCCAGTGGTGGTAGTGCCAGAAGTGGTATTCGAACCTGGGACCTCTTGAGCCATAGGTCCATAGGCAAGTAGCCTACCACTAAACCACCACCACCACCCCACGTTTCCTTTCAAAATGAAAATACTATAAAAACAAAATCAAAAACAAACAAAAGAAAAACTAAGAAAAATCTAAAATCATTTCTTTATTTTATTTTGTATTCAAATATCATTTTCTTTTTTTGCCCTTATCATAGTGCTTTATGCCTAAATCTGACCACCAGCTGTGCAAACAGACAGTATTTTATACAGATATTTGTATTTCACTGCTGAATGCAATGAAAGCTTTACAATACCAAATGTCTTCCCAGACACCAAGGCTAGTTCTACTCCACTATTGTAGCGATAGGACATAAAATATATTGATTAATTAGCTACTTGCACCACTGTTATTTTTTCCATTCTTTCTGTTAGTTTGCTCATATAACTAACTTAACGGTTTTAATTTCCTTTGTTTACTACTTCTTCCTCTTTTTCTAGTGCTCTACACATATACCTACCTATCAGGCAATTCTTCTATGATATCATCCATCCTGAGTACAGCCCTGTTTGTGACGTTTATGCTTTGATGTTCTTGATAGATGTTGTAAATTTCATTATCATTATCTTTGGATACTGGGCTTTTGGGGTAAGGCTATGTATTATTGTATATAGTTATATGTTATCTTTTCACAATTGCATGGGAACAGTTGGGCCAAAACTTTCATATAACAGTCATATATAACACTAAAATGAATTAAACATACACATTACATTGATTTTCAAAAGTACTAGTCATCTTTTTACCACCTAATGTATATATATGTTCATGCATACAGAAGCACAGTGCTGCAGCTGACATCACTGAATCCTTATCAGAAGATCAAGTTCCTGAGGCATTCCTGGTTATGCTCCTCATTCAATTTGGCACAATGATTGTGGACCGGGCACTTTACCTACGGAAAACATTGCTGGGGAAGTGTGTGTTTCAGGTGGTTCTGGTGTTTGGTATACACTTCTGGCTGTTCTTCATACTTCCTGGGGTCACAGAAAGGTCAGTAACTTTTTTCAGAAAGGTGTATTGGTTTCCAGATATGATGAATCCTTCATCAACTAAATCGACATTTTTTATTCCTAATCCTGATTATAAGATCTCTATGGATCTTGTGTGTAATGTTTTCTTTTAAAGTGAAAAAGTGTCATTTAGGATTGTTATTGTAGAAAGAGAACCTACAAAAATGAAATAAGTTTCCAAATTGTAGGAAAATTTATTTAGCTCACTAAATTAAACTCTGTTCAAATCTGTAATCTTTTGCAGGAGGTTCAACAGAAACCAGGTTGCACAGCTATGGTACTTTGTGAAGTGCATATACTTTGGTTTGTCAGCATATCAAATCAAATGTGGCTACCCCAACCGAGTCCTGGGAAACTTCCTCACTAAGAACTACAACTATCTGAACCTCTTTCTCTTTCAGGGGTAAGTCTACATATCATATACAATTTGTGGATGCTTAAATGTAGATTTCGCCCTGGCCATGGAGCGGCAAACCAGTTCTTCACCCCTGCACAGATACTCGAAGAGTTATGGGAATTTGCCAAGCCAGTCCACATGTGCTTTGTGGACCTGGAGAAGGCCTACAACTGGGTACTCTAAGAGGTTCTGTGGGTTTTGTGGGAATGAGCTCTTGGTAGTGACCAAAAGAAAATGAGAAAATTAGCTTCTTCCACAGGATGGCTGGGCACACATTTACAGACCTTACAGGGTGAGGAGCTCAGATGTCTGGGAGGAGCTGGGATAGAGCTGATGCTCCTGTGTTGAAAGCAGCCGGTTGAGGTGGTTCAGGCATCTGGTTAGGATGCCTCCTGGGCGCCTGTTGTGGCACAGTATATTTTGGGTATATAGGTAATAGTGAAAAATAAGAATAAGAAGAAAGGCCACAGATGAAAGAAACAGGTTAAAATCCAATCAGAATTGGTGAGAGAACTGTGTTCACATTAAAAGATTTTCAGAACAGTGATTGTCAGCCTGTTCAACTTTTTCTTTGTTCTTTTCACTTCAAAAATCACCCCTTTTTCATGCTTTGTGAAACCTGGAGATTTTTCTCATGATTCTAGCCTCTTGTTTTATGAATGCTCTATGAAAAATTATAACTTTGAAAGCTATATCCATTTCAGATTTCAAAATGAAGGCTGTATTTTTTTTAGGTTCTTGTCTCTGTTTTGCATGGCGTGATGCATGTGCTTTTCTCTCAGGTTTCGTTTGGTTCCGTTTCTGACTGAGCTTCGGGCAGTGATGGACTGGGTGTGGACCGACACCACCCTTAGCCTCTCTAGCTGGATTTGTGTTGAGGACATCTATGCAAACATCTTCATTCTCAAGTGCTGGAGGGAATCTGAGAAGGTAATACCTACAATGTGTGCACAATTATTAGGAAAGTGAGTATTTTGACCATATAATTTTTATGCATATTTCTCAACTCCAAGCTGTATAAACTTGAATGCTAATTGAATTTCAGATCAGGTGAAGTGTATAAGTGTACCAGGGTGGTGGTGGTCTAGTGTTAGGCTACTTGCCTACGGACCTATGGCTCGAGGTCCCAGGTTCGAATCCCACCCCTGGCACTATCACCACTGGGTCCCTGAGCAAGACCCTTAACCCTGAATTACTCCAGGGGGACTGTCCCTGTAATTAGGACATGGAAGTCGCTCTGGATAAGAGCGTCTGCTTAGTGCCGTAAATGTATTTGTGTAATGAGGGAGGGTGTGACCTAAGAAGATCAATATCAAGGTGTGCATGATTAGACAGCTTATTTTCCATAGGTAAAATGGGACAAAATTAGATATAACTGACCCTGAAAAATCAGAAATTGTAAAAGGTTTTTCAGAGGGATGCAGCATTCTTGAAATTGCTAAATTATTGGGGTGCAATCACAAAAGCAAATGGACTGTTAGTTAACAGGGTTGAAAGAAATGCTGAGAAAAAAAAAAAAAACCCACAAATTAACTCAAATATTTGAGAAGAATCAAACATGAAACTATCAGGAACCCATTATCCTCCAGTGCTGTCACATTCTAGAACTGCAATCTACGTGGAGCATCCAGAAGCACAAAGTGTTCAGTGCTCAGAGACATGGTCAAGGTAGAAAGTAGGCTGAAACCCAACCACCACTGAACAAGACACATAAGTTGCAATGTTAAGACTGGGCCAAGAAATATTTCAAGGCAGTTACTTCAAAGGTTTTATGCACTGATAAGATGAGTGACTCTTGACAGATCAGTAATGGGCACAGAGCTCCACTTTCACTCAGACACCAGCAAGGTGGAGAGGGAGTATTTGTATGGGCTGGTGTTATTAAAGATGAGATAGTTAGACTTTTCAGATTGAAGATAAACTCAAAATCAACTCCCAAACCTACTGCCAGTTATTAGAAGACACTTTCTTCAAGCAGTGGTACAGGAGAAAATCTGCATCTTTCAATTTGGCATGATTTTTATGCAGGGCGATGCACCATTGCCTGCATGGCCAGTCAAGGACTTAAAATGAAAGAATAATGACATAGCCCCCTTCCTCACCTGACCTAAACCCTGTTGAAAACTTGTGCAACTTCTTAAATTAGAGATTATAGGGAAGGAAAACAGTCCACCTCTCTGAACTGTGTACAATAAATTGTTTGTCAAACTGAGATGACATGAATGTAAGGCTTAAGACCACTGTTGAAAAGAAAGCTGGCTATATTGGTCACTGACTTTTTTGGAAATGTCAGAAATTTGTACATTTTGCATTTATTATTCTCAAAGATGTGATGGGAATTTATTTAGTTTTAGTTATAGGAACTTTTCATTTAGTTGCATAATTCTGCACACTAACAGTTGTGCATACATACTGTATGTATTCCACTGAGAATGTACACACATTTCCTTTGTAAAACATCCAAGTTAACATTTTGGATTGAGTGACAGCACTGTGTTTGCTCCATATTATAATTAATCCTCAAAATACTCACTTGCCTAATAATTGTTCACACAGTGTAGAGCATGAGGCTCCATGGGGCTAACAAGCCAGATGGAATCCAGCACTAAAGACTGTGTCCTTCTCTACAGATTTATGAAAATATATCGTCATGTTATCTATTAACCCAATACCTACAACATATTTTATATATTATATACACATACATACACAGCTGTGCAAAAGTTTTAGGCAGGTGTGAAAAAATGCTGTAAACAAAAAATGCTTTCAGAAATATGATTGTTTATTTTTATCAACTTACAATTTAAAAACAGCATCTCCCCCCACACCTGCCTAAAACTTTTGCACAGTACTGTAAGAGAGATGTGATTTTTTAAATTAACAGTAGTATTCTAATAGCCATCCCACACATTAAAAAAAAATCTGATAAATGCCAATTTAAAAAACACTTTAAAATCAGCATCACAGAAAAGGTCAAAGCATGAAAAAAATGAAAAAGCAGAAAAGATCTGTCAAAGCATGTTTCTGCCATTACTGTTTCAAGCTTAATACATTGATTTGTAAGCTATTAAGAGTTTTTGGGAAATCTCTGGCTCCTTATAGCCACTTTAACATACACCTATCGTCCCCTTCATCCTTATCGCCTTCACTAATAATGGCCCTTGCCAAGTGTACTTTAACTTTGCCATCAATTTGCATATTCTATCACCATATGCATGTGACTTTCCCAACCTGGCGTAATCGCTCACGCTAAAACCCTGCTTTCCCAGGCGGCCTGAACGCTCTGGCCGACACCTTGTCTTCCCCAGTCAATGTAAGTGACAATGCCGTCAGTCTGCCCTTCCAGGTTAACCTGAACGATCATGCCGAAACCCCGTCCGCATAAGGCGACGTAGGTAACCGCGCGGAAGTCCCGTCCACCCAGGCTGACACAACCGACCGCGCCGAAGCTTCGCCCAACCGGGCTGACATCGCCAGCACCACGCCCACCTAGGCTGACGTGGATGGCAATGCCGGGTCTCCGTGTACCTGGGCTAGCTTGGGTGACAGCTCCGGCGTCTTGCCTACACTAGCGACATTGCAGTCTCGCCCCGTGAAGATTCCCTCCGGAATAAACTCTGCAGCCTCTTCGTCGTGGTGTACACGGCAGATGTCCTGAATGACCCTTCCTCATCTGCTGTGAAACCAGTCGACTTCGTAACTCTGCCTCTCGAACTCGCGCCGAAGTCAACTGTGCAGTTTCGGTTGATCTTTCCTCCTCTCGGCTCGCGATGTCCATTGGCGGTCGGTCTTTCTGTAATGGTGGTGACGGTGTCGTGTTCTGGACATCTGTGCAGAGCCAAGAGGTCATTACAGAACGTAAAAGCTTTAATAACAATTGTGCGCAGAAACTCAAAATACAGATAAACTTACATGGCACATACAGATTAACAAAGACCAACACTCTACTCTCACTTAATGGGGCTTTTAAAGCCAACCCCAAATCAAGCACACCTGTTAGCCCAACGCCAAACAGGTGTGCTCTCCCTAGAGCTGAGCAGAGCGCCATCTAGTGTTACGATAGCTTTACTTTGCAAGAAAACCCTGTCATTGTGAGATATGTGCACTACAATTTCAGTAATCTGAATTAAAAAAACAAAAACAAAAAACTTATGCTTCACTGTAGCAAATGTCTGAACATGGATAGGTATGTACATGTTTTCTGTTACTCACCAACTCTACAACCTATTATAAATTCATGAAAAGATGAGACAGTGTCTAACTAATGGCAGGTGTGCAAGTAGACTATTGTTCTTCTTTATTACTTCATATTATAAATTTGACAAGGACCCATTTCATAGCAATTGCCTCTCTCTCTCTCTTTCTATCCCTGCATGCATGTAGAAATATCCTCACACTCCTGGACAAAAAAAGAAGAAAATGGTGAAGTACGGCATGGGTGGCTTTATTATTTTTGCCCTCATCTGCATTGTTTGGTTTCCACTGCTCTTTATGTCATTGGTCAAGTCAGTTGCTGGAGTTACTAATCAGCCATTAGATGTTTCCATCCAGCTTAGTATTGCAGGATACGAGGTTTGTAATTGGACATTGTTTGATAAACACTCTTTTTGTGTACTGTATACTTACATGGATTTTCATCTTTTCCAGCCTTTGTTTACTATGAGTGCCCAAGAACAGAATCTAGTACCTTATTCTAAATCAGCATACAACAAGATGACTAATGTCTACGCCACCCACCCGGTACCACATCACCCACCAAGAAAACCAGTCGACAAATAGCAAACATTAAAGAAACATTTTCATCAATTTCACAAACATTATTTTCCCCAAATGTAGTAAGCAAGTTCAATATCCAGATTTGACATTTTTTAGCTTTGGAGCTATTTTGCTTATGCTGTCGATTGAAGTCGCTACAGACCAAAAGTTTCGAAAATCTGTCTATATAGAGAAAGCAAGAGAGTGTATTTTAGGCCCAAAGCTCCAGCTTGTAGTGTACATCTTTTGTATAAAAACATCCTCAAAATTTCTACAGCCTGCAATACTGCACTAAACTCTTAAAGTGATATAGGCTTATCATGGTATTGAGCTATGCTGTAAAATTTTGTTCATTTTAATGGTTCACAAGGAGTCAAACTGTGTCCTAAACTACTCTAGTGTTTCTAATTAAGACCAGATGTTCAAGATCTGTACTAAATTAGTAACATTTGGATTCATAGCTGATTGACACAATCTGTGGTAAATGTTGTACATTTTATTTTCTGCTAAACTTCTCCTTTAATAAACAATTAAGCAAGCAAAATACCCACTGTAGCTTTCTAGAGAGAGCTAAAACTTGTGAACACATATACTTACACATATTGAACTTCTGAGCAAAGCATATGTATTTGCATGCTATTCTTTTATTTGATGTCTCTCATGTCTCTTTTCTTCTAATCTTTAACATCCACTAGTCTGCAATGCAGTTCATAGTAAACTATGTGGCGGAGGACATAGTGATAGCCAAGATTAAAAGTGATGCCAGTTTACTATGGAACATCAGTCCTGCCAGCAGAGAAGCCATGATCCATGAACTCAGCAATTCTTCACACTTTTATATCACACTGCGCTGGACCTTAATGAGGTAAAGAGACATACATTATGGTTGTAGACAAAATCTAATGCATTATTCGGAAATTTGATAATGTCCAGATACTAACTGTCAAAACTGATATATAAAATTTTTTTTTTTTAAATGATGCTCACAAACTTGAGTGACACTCTCATCATTTCTCAAGAACTGAGAACCCAATTTAGAAACAGTTTTGTGATTCTTTTTTTCTACTGTGTTATGGACAGAAATTCCTCCTTGGTGATGAATGCCGAGACAGCAGGTGAAAACACAGTGAAGTATGAGGACAAAGAACTGAAAGAACATTTGGTAGAAATGCTCAAAGGGACAAAGAGTCACACGGTGTAAGCACCTTAAAGGGACATTGTTTGATATGTAAAAGGTGTGCCAGAGCAGAAAAACTGTTCAGAGCAGAAAATCTCTCTCTCTCTCTCTCTCTCTCTCTCTCTCTCTCTCTCNGCATATGAATCTGTCTGAGGCAGTCTATGAGGAGATTGACCACGGATACATCAATAAAAGTTCTACAGTCTCATCTCAGAAAAGTAAGTGATTTATAGAAAGTATACTTTTAATTTAAACACACCTTAATGTATGCTTACTTGCCCAGTGGGTGGTCCAAATTTAATTCAACAATAAAAAGTGAATTTAAAAAAGTAACAAAATAATGAATAACTAAACTTAATTTATTTCTCAGTGTATTAATAAAAAGCATAAAACTGTGAAATATGTTACATTAGTATGCAGAGTAGCTCTGTATGTAGTGTAGTGTAATGTGGTTATTCTGCTGATAAGAATCTGTCAGGAAGCTGCAGTTCAACTCAGTCATTCCTGTTGAACTTCCATATTTGTACATAAAAAGAAAACCACAAAGCTGCAGGTGTGAGAGTCTGTGCAGCATGTGCATGTGCATATATATATATATATATATATGTGTGTGTGTGTGTGTGTGTGTGTGTGTGTGTACATACAGTATTGTGTAAAAGTTTTAGGCAAGTGTGAAAGAATGCTGTAAACAAAGGATGCTTTCAGAAATATAAAAAGTGATTGTTTATTTTTATCAATTTACAAAATGCACAGCGAGTGAACAAAAGAAAAATCTAAACCAAATCAATATTGTGTTACTACCTTTTGCCTTCAAACCAGCATCAATTCTTATAGGTACACTTGCACAAAGTCAGGGATTTTGTAGGATTATAGTCAGGTGTATGATCAACCAATTTTACCAAACAGGTGCTAATGATCATCAATGTCACACGTAGGTTGAAACACAGTCATGTTTGGAACAACCTACCAGCCAAGTTGCTTCAAAAACTGTGTGCAAGTGTACCTAGAGGAATTGATGCTGTTTTGAAGGCAAAAGGTAGTAACACCAAATATTGATTTGATTTAGATTTCTCTTTTGTTCATTCACTGCATTTTGTTGATGGATGAAAATAAATGATTAACACTTCCATTTCTGAAAGCATTCTTTGTTTACAGCATTTTTTCACACCTGCCTAAAACTTTTGCATGGTACTGTACATGCCTTTTGTGATTTGTCATAGGATTATTGACCAGCTACTTCCTAAATATATCAGAGGATCTTCTGGGCCAGAAGCTAAAATGGCACATCGACTTATTGTTGGCAAGTATATTGTAATTAGTTTCAGTGAACAGAGTAATAATGATATATGGTATGTTGGTTTAATCTTAATGCTTAATGAACTCCTTTACAGAGCATTCCAGTCGTGTCGATGACCTTCATTTAGCCTTCTTTCGTCCATTGTCCATCAAACTGCGAGAAGCCAATCAGAGTTCAGAGGTTATCAGACTTCAGTGGTGGGTTGTAGAGGAGTGCACTCCAGGATCTCCACCAACAAGATGCCAAAACATTGAAATTGTGGTCTTCAATGATAAAGTCAGTCCATCCAGCCTGGGCTTTCTAGCTGGATATGGGTAAGGAAGATTTGAGCTCAGCCACCCCCAACTTTTAATGGTCATTACTCTATATTTCCCTTATACTCCCTCCCCCCTTTATTTTCTTCCTCCTCAACTGTCATTATCGGAAAACAGTTTTTAATCTGTAACGCTGGAATTGTACAATGCTTTTGATAGAATTTGTAAAAGAAGGATTTGACTTGTGAGCAATAAGATACAGAAAGATGTTTATATTTATTTTGTTCAACGATAAAAAGATAATTTTAGAAAATTAGAAATAGAACTTTAGGGTTGTAACATTGATGGTGATGGTCTGGACATCAGTGCAGAGCCGAGAGCTTCATACTTAACTTAAAGGCTTTAATGACATAACTGTGCAGAGAAACACAAATACAAGTAAAACTAGAAACTTACAGACATAATGACTGACGCTCTACTTTGATTCATTGGGACTTAAAAGGGACTTGGGGCTTAAAAACCTGTCACTCAGGTGAGCCCCGGTGTGCACAATCCCTAGTGGTTAGGGAGTTGGCCCTAGGATTGGAAGGTCATGGGTTGGAATCCTAGACCAGTAGGTTGCCCTGAGGTACCCTTGAGCAAGGTACTGTCCCCAACACTGCTCCACAGGTGCTTTAAATAGCTGCACCGTGTGTGTGGGTAAAAAGCAAAGGTTGAATTTTGTTTCACTGTGCTTTCTTTTTTTTTTTTTGCAAAAGTGTGTAACAATGGAACAGTAAACCAATATACATTTGTACACAAATGATTAGGCAAGTGAGTGTTTTGACCATATCATCATTTATTTATATATATAAATTTATATATTTATATATAACGCATATATTCCAACTCCAAGCTGTATAAACTCAGGCAAAATCGGCCAAAGAAGAGATTTTAATAACTTACTCTGAAAAGTAAAAAACTGAAAACAAATTAATTGGTAAAGCTTTGAGAAGAATCATTGGCAACCCAATGCAAACTTAAAATGTATGTCATCTGGATGATAAAATAACATTTTAGTCAAATTTTTACTCTGCTTTCATTTTTTCCTTTTATTTCCCCATTTGTTTGATTATTTTCTTTCATGTACCTATACACTTTTTCCTGTCATTTGCATGTGTTCAACTGAGTTCCTGTACCAGCTGGGAAATTTGTCTCTTTTTAATCTTGTGTTTTTTTCATTCAGCATCATGGGTCTTTACATGTCAGTGGTCCTGGTGATTGGTAAGTTTGTGCGAGAGTTCTTTAATGGAATTTCACGCTCCATCATGTTTGAGGAACTACCCAATGTGGACCGGGTACTGAAACTTTGCACTGACATCTTTGTTGTCCGGGAAACTGGAGAGATGGAACTGGAGGAACAACTGTTTGAGAAACTAATCTTCTTATACCGCTCACCTGAAACCATGATTAAAATGACACGGGAGAAAAAAAATGACTAGATTTTTTGCTATGAAAGTTTTCCCATCTTTGATAAGTGAGCTGTCAACAGTTTCCATTTAATAAGTAAAGCTGTATGTAGGTTATAAGACAATATTGTGCTTTTACTGGGTACACTGTTGTATTACTACAGATGTGATTTGTAGATGTGATTTCCAGGTAGGTTGAGTATGGTATGTTAAGTGTTATCAAACAAAGCATTTGTGCATGACATTCTGAAATTATGAAATAAACTGTCAACTTGTTTTTCCTTAATGATATGATATACATATATTATGTAAAAGTGTATCCTAAAACATGTATGCAATGCATGTGCCTTTATTCTGTTTAGCAATCACATTTGATTATTAAAATTATTATACAGTCATGATTAAGATAATCATGATTAAGTAATGATTATTAAATCTCTTTATTTCATTCAAATGCAAAAATCTAAAAAACAAAAGTGCAATTGACACATTCCTTGTAAAATATGAAACTGAAAAAACCTTTGTAAAATAGGGAAGAGTTTGACAGACACTCTTGTTCAGAATGAGCTCCAGTGTAATCATATTATAAAGGCTACAGATGTAGGTTTCTTCCTAAACATTAAACAACACTACAATCTACAGGGTGCATAGCAAGGTTGCATGCAGCAGAATTTCTCAGTTTAGCCAGGTAACTTAAACCCAAAGTCAATTCTGTAGAGTAGGTGGAGCTGAGGGGTCTTTTTTTTATTGTACAATCCTCAATTTATCTGGCTAATTTGGAAATCCTGCTTTGTGAAATTCCTGCTTTGTGAAAATTAGTTTATTGTCATTATTGTTTCCAGTGAAAACACACCATTTAACAAGCATTCAATTAACAACAGGAGAATTTTTAAAAACGTCTAGTGGGTGTGGTATAAGACATGATGTATGTTCAGTAGAAATGGTAGTTTAAACATCCTTGTGGTCTGTAGACTTTGGTTTGAACAGAACAGTGAGCAGTACCTCTGCCTTCCACTCAGCAGGGTTTCATTTCCAGCCCAAGCACATCTGCGTTTTGACAATCTATAGAAAACCTTTGCATTGGTCAGAATGTAGGCAATAGCACAGAAAGTCTCATGAAGCATGGATAATGTTTACATTTTACTTTTTTTGCCTCTTTGATCAGTACCACAGTAATCATCCATATGTAGGCTTAATAAATGCTAAAGTTAAGTGAAACAAATGAAATGTTTAACAGAATAGATGTAATTATGTTTAAAGGGAAGAGGATGCTTTCATTGCCAGCTGTGATTGGGGCTGGTAATGTCCATTGCGATGGCCAAAAAGCCCTATGATGAGAGAAAAGAATTTTCATTCAGCATGAATGAAATGTCTGAACTCAAAAAATATAAAAAATAATTTAAAAAACAAACATGTTGCATTGGCTCTTAAGTCCTATCTTTAAAATATAGTTTATTTCATTGACAAGCACAGTTTCAGAAAGAAGTGTGTCAGTTTATTCAATAAAATGCTGTATATGCTGCATGGTCATGCTTTCTAGTGTTCTGTACTGATGGTGGTGCAGTGGTGCATATGGTATGTACCTAGCTGCTTGTCACATATGAGGTGTTTCTGGCACGTGTGAGGTGTGTTGGGCACGCTAGAGGGCGCTCTGTTCTGACTGAGCACACCTGAGCTCATGAACGCACAGGTGTGCCTCATTGGGGCTGACTATTTAAGCCCCGATGAGTCAGAACAGAGCGTGGCTCATTATTTAGGCTAAGCCTACGTGCAATGGTGATATTTGGTTGTGGTTTTAGTGTTTAGGAACTTGGTATCTTGATTTAGACTGCAGTTCCTCGGTTCTTAGTTTTTGATTAGAACTGCAGTCCTTGCTTCTGGTTTTTTGTATCACTGGATAATAAAACTACGTTCCGAACCCCTGGCTCTGCACTGGCGTCCTTCCGGCACCCTGCCACCGTTACAGAAATGAGCCGTGAAAACCGGGACGTCAGGAGCCTTGAGAGTTGGTGTGAAGAGCACGAGCGTGCCCTGGGAGCCATGGTTGAGGACCTCCGAGCAGCGCTGCCATTGTGGCAGCTGGGGTGTTGCGAGTGGAGCGGTGGAGTACAGAGAGTCACCGCCACTGAGCTCTCATGACGCCTGGACCTGCTGAGTCGCTCAATCCAGCTCGCTCCCTCTCTGGAGGCCAAAGAACGGCTGGAGGAGTACGGCCAAACGGAGAAAGTGGTACAAGCCGTTATGGAGGTAATGTTATTGGGGCGATCCCTCGAGGAAGAGGCTTCGTTTCTTTACCGGCTCCTGCTCTCCACCAACCACAATGCCGGAAGTCGGTGGAACCCGCCTCCTTCGCCACTCACAGCGCCCGGTCCGCGAAGACAGCGCCGTGCAGCCAACACAGCGGTCCGTCCGCGAAGACAGCGCCGTGCAGCCAACACAGCGGTCCGTCCGCGGAGACAGCACTGTGCAGCCAACACAGCGGTCCGTCCGCGGAGACAGCGCCGTGCAGCAAACACAGCGGTCCGTCCGCGGAGACAGCGCCGTGCGCCAATCACAGCAGTCTGCTCGCGGAGACCCCGGCCTATGTGAAACGTGGCAAAAAAATGGCGGATACGCCGCGGAAACAAAGAAAAAAGGGCAAGAGGCCTGCACCTGGCACAGTACACAACCCCAGCTCCTCTAACCCATCTGCTGAGCAGAGGGCAATAGAGGAACAGTTTCAGGTAAGAGAATTAACCTCGAGAATTCAGAAATTAGAACATGAACTACAGGAATCTCAGAAGGTCTGGCTGTCTGTTCTGGGCGCAGAAAGGCAGAACAAAAACGTTTTAGTTGAGCAGCTCCAGGAAATGGAGGCTGAGCTCCTCACCACAGATCAAGTAATCTGTACACGGAACCAGGATCTGGACGCCCTGAAAACAAAGTGTAAGAAATTGGAGGATAAAAACGCCTCTCTTCAGGCTGTGAAACACCAGCTGCAGGTGAGCCACCAGTTTCATTCCCTTCAGGAGGAACTAGTTACAGTAAATGGGGAACTTCAGGAAAAGCAGGCTAGGTACCTAGAACAGGAGAAAGTCTGTAAGGATCTCAGGGAACAGATACTTTGGCTAACAGAAAACTTAAACAGCACCCAGGAGGACTTCAGGGCTGAGTCAGAAAGACTCAGACAGGCCAACTTGAAGCACAGTGCACTTCTCGCAGACATTAACCTACGAGAGGATCAGATCAAACGACAGAGGGAATTGCTGGCGAGGCTCAACCAACAGCTGGCAGAAAGCAAGACCTCTGTTCTGCAGATAACCAGCTCAGCCACCCATGAAAGACTGAAACACCAGGAGGAGCTCACCACTCTGCGTTCTCAGCTTGAGGGAACCAAAGGACTCTTGTCTCTTTGCCAGAGTGACCTTGCAGCTATGGAAAGGGAGAGAGAGGTTTTTGCTCAAGCCCACAGTAAGCTTCGAGTAGAGGTCAGTGGACTCATGCAGGAGCTGAAGCAGGTGCAAGGCAACAATGCCGCTCTGCAGACAGAACTGGAAAAAGCCAGGAGGGCAGGTAATCCACAGTTTTATGTTTGATTTTGGACAAGAAACTAAGAATGCGCTGTGGTTATGAGAACCTGGACTCCGTGAGACTCACCCTGCAGGTACATGGAGCAGAGTGTCACAGGGCCAAGAGGGACTCTTCTATGAACCACAACGATTCATCTGTGTTTAGCTCTCTTTCAGACCCTTTCAGGCCAAGGCTTTCCAGTGAGTCGGACCATTCCTCACGGGACCCCCATGATGAGTCAGGGAGGACAAGGCGTTTCCCTACCGCCAGCTCCTTGACCAAGGTACCCATAACGGTTAGGTCTCTTCTGAAATCACCCGCATTGATTTCTGCTTTGGAACACTGGCAGAGAAAGCCTCTGGTGGAGATCCTGTCCACAGATACTTCAGGTAAGAATATAAACGTGTATCACAACAGAGAAGACCCAGAAATTAAGCTTCGGGATTATGTCCTCTCCACATTCCCCGTATCAAGGAGGAAAGCTAAGATTATTCAGAATCCCCTGCTCTCCGCTGAAACCTATCGGCCTATTTGACAAGGACTTCTTAGAGAACCTGTTCTGAACATATCCGTACATATTGCTGAAACTGTATATGTTCCCTCCGCCCAGTCAAAGTTACAGAACCAGACAACCACATCAAGAAATCTGACTCCCAGTCTGATCAACCATGTCCATCTATTACCTCAGGCATCATCTCTGGAACAGACTGCCCTTCATGGATCTCTTCCCTTGTTTCAGTGCATTCCGTAAGTAAAGTCGCAGAAATTGAGTCTAGTTCCTCAGAGGTACTCACTTCCCTTGACCTTAGCCTTTCAGAGAATGATCCAGAGGAGGAGTGCTCCAGAGGCTTTGTGGAAGCTACTGATGGTGACAATCCAACAGCCCAACTTGATGTGCCTGTGGGGGATCCACAGATATCAGAGGCTCCAGAATTAGTCAAACCCCCTCTTACTCAGAGGAGAGGAGCAACCCAGGTTGTCAAGGGTAAGGTCAGTACAAACAAAGCACGAGTTACCATGCCTCTCAGAGATGGAAGCACACAGTTACCCCGGCCTCCCAGAAGCCAGCAGTGCCAGAGGAGAGCAACAGCGTTCACTGCAGCAGTGGAGGAATACCTCTCCTTTATTGCTGTTTGTGCCCCCAAAAGAGTCTTTGCAGCAGCTGTTCTTCCCCCAAACCTCCTGCCAAATGCCCACATGAGTATCATCCCAGTTGGCACAACATTACAACTAGGTACCAATCAGCACCTGAAAGTTCCAGAGCAGAAACATGCCTTGCCGGTTGCACTGCTTCCCAACACCGTACCCATAACACGTCCCTGCTATCAGTCTCCTCAGAACTTGTGGCCTGTACAACACTTGCATGAAAGAGATGAAAAACTCCCCACCTTGGATTATGAAACGAAAGTCATGGAAAGCGAAAAGGCCAGAGACCGGAAGCAGAGCACACACAGGGTAACGAACTCTTCCCCTTCTAACCACAGAGAGTCTCTTGTATGTAGCTCTATTTCAGGTGGTGACCAGACAAGACCCCCGAGCCAATCAGCTGTGTCCCCCAGAGGCCCCAGTATGGAGTCAGAGAGACGGGAAGCAGAGGAAACATGGGACAGCAGAAAGACACCGAGGGAATGCACCGCTAAACACAAGTACCAAGGGGACTTGGTTATAAGGATATGGACTGAAACTCTGGGGTACCCATCTCCGCCGCCAACAGCCCGAGACATGGCTGGTCAGAGGTCCTTTTGTGTTAAAGTGTTTTGTGGACCGGACTGTATGCCCCAAAAAGGGACTTTTTTTGTAAAATGTTTTTTGTTCTTTGCCTCCCCCCAGAGGTTTGGCTGTGTTTTTGCACTTCGGGAGCCGCGCCTTTTGGGGGGGGGGTTCTGTCACATATGTGGTGTTTCTGGCACGTGTGAGGTGTTTTGGGCACGCTAGAGGGCACTCTGTTCTGACTGAGCTGGGCTGACTATTTAAGCCCCGATGAGTCAGAACAGAGCGCGGCTCATTGGTTAGGCTAAGCCTACGTGCAATGGTGGTATTTGGTTGTGGTTTTAGTGTTTAGTGACTTGGTATCTTGATTTAGACTGCAGTTCCTCGGTTCTTGGTTTTTGATTAGAACTGCAGTCCTTGCTTCTGTTTTTTTTTTTGTATATCTGGATAATAAAACTACGTTCCGAACCCCTGGCTTTGCACTGGCGTCCTTCCACCCCGCCACCGTTACACTGCTATAAGAAACATTGTTGAAGGTTTTCCTCAGCATTCTACAAATCTATAATATTCTTTAAGCTATTCTTTTTCTTCTTTTCCAAATATATTTTTTCAAATATACATTTCTTTTGTCTTATTATTTTATTTATTTTTTTTAACAAATATTGTCTTTTAAAAAAAATCTTATCTGTGCCAGAACAGAGATTTATGGCTCCTTAGCCAGGAATTTGTAGGGATTTATTTTGTTCAGTTTCTTTGTAAGTTATTATATTAGCATTGGTTATTACCAGTTGGTGATATTAGCACTGATGACAAAGGCAAATATATTCTAAACAGCTCATAACTCTGTTCACACCTTGCATTTGTATGTGTCATTTGTGAAAGAGGCACAGCATATTTTAGAGACAACTTTTGTCGCGTTGCATCATTTAACCACATTTGAATGTGGTCAAGGAGGTATATCACCAAAAACGCATGTAGTGTGAATGCTAAAATATATTGATGCACCCTCAGCGGTAACAAGGAATCGCCATAGCAGCATTTATCAACATTCAGTTCCTAATTGCCCGTACAATGTAAATGGCTATATGTTTGTATCTTGCGATCACATCGTGTATCATACACAATGTGTATGATAAAAGCCTTCTGTTATTCAAAAATCAGACAATAAGACAAGAGAAACTGACACAACAGAAATCATGCACATGCCACTTGAACCTATAATTTTAGTACGTGTTCATTTATTGGGTTATTATTCTATTTAGCCTGTATGTGTTTTTAAGTTAAGAAAACATTGCATTTACAATGGCGTTTATTAATCTTTTATTTGCCTAAAATGAATGAGCATTTCATTCTTTCAGTTTTTTTATGTTTTTATAGGACTTGGGAGATGAGTTGGTGGCATAGAAATGACAATATTTATAGCCCACAAATAAGTCAGTCTGATAGAGAAACAACCAAGGCCCCACCAGTGAATGGACTTATTGGGGGTAGATATTTAAAGAACACTGTTAAAGAGCTCTGTTAAAAATTCTGTATTTAACTTACATTTTCGATGGTCATCATCGAATTGCTGATGCTGAAATTCTTCATAAATGGCAACTGAATGCCATTCTTTAGTTTGGCTAAATAAAGGAGAGTAATGTTTATTATTAGAAGATGAGTTTTAAGATAGTTATATCACATGCAAGACTGCTAGAATTAAACATTCCTTTAATTAATTTTATGGAAGTTTCCTTAGAGTAGCGTCTTACCATTCACCTTTGGAAGTGCAAACATTTTCATTACAGCCTTCACCACTTGCTCAATTTGGCCAGTCTATAAGACAAAAATAATAACCACATGAATATGGTTGTACTCTTATTTTGTTATTAGAATATTTGATAAATTGGTGATTTATTGCTTACTGAGAAATCGCCAATCTCTGTAGATCCAAGTGTCACAGTCAAACTTCAGTTAGAAATGTGAGGGCAGAGGTAGAGTTATTTATTTGCTGTTACAATAAAACATGATAAAAAATTATACAAAATGCAGAGAGAGTGCACCTACTTGTTCATTTCCATGACTCCTTTCACCAGCTGTTTGTCAGTGTAAGCTTTGGCACTGAAAGAGATTTCCTTGAATAGATAAAAGAAGGTTAATTGAGTAAATATTCGATTGCATTTTACATAACCTTTATATTTTTTCCCCATTTTTTGCCGATTTGGTTGCTTCCAATTCCACTAACCGGTGTACTATTTCAGTTAAAGTAGTAATTAAAGTAATAAAGTAATAAAATATAGAGTAATGATTATAGGAGCTTTACATCAAACATCCTTTCATAGGCATTTTAAGCACAAAATGATTAGGATGCAGTCACTATAAAGACAGGCAGTATGTCTTCATGTTTATGATTAAAATGATATGACGCAAAATCTACTGTCCACTAAGTTAGAAACATGGACCTCAAGTGAAGCAAGGTGTATCACTCACCACATCCAATTTGAAAAGAGGTATTACAACAGAGTCTGGCCTCATGGCAAAGGCTTTTACAGAAGCAAATAAGTGGGAATTCATCACTGTTTCTTTAAAGGAAAACATTGGAGTGTCACTGGAATACAGTAACAACTCCATCGGCAAATCTGGATACATCTTTGGAAGCTACAGGAAAGAACAAAAGAAAATGCTAATAAATGACAGTGTAAAGTTCATTCCAGACTTTCTAGTTCTCTTGCTAGTATCCCTGTTAGCAGTAATGAGAATAATTTCAAGTTAAATTATGTAAATTTCCCTCTTCACATCCTCCCAGAAAGTCTGTGCATTGTCAAAGCTGCACAGCATAACTAACAAAAATGCATACAAACCTGTGGAATCAGGACTCCAAACTGGCTTGTGTTCAGGTGGATGGGAGAGATCTTGGGGATCTGCAAATTACATTGAGAAGAATAATGAGAACATTCACGTAATGCACTTAATCATGTTTTCATGTATCATATTATATAATTTATGTTTAGCCTTGAATATTGAGGGATTGATCACTTTAGGTCAGTTTATAGGAATCTGGATAGAAATTTCTGTTGAGCAGGGAGAGAAAAAACTATACATATATAACTGCTGTTAATTGTATTTATTATTGTGTATTATTAAAGTCAACAAGCATTTCAATCCTTTTTAACCCCCTATTATGTGCCACATTTTATTGGAAGCATCTATAGGTGACTTAGTGGTTAGGGGCTAGGCCTCAGGTTCAGAAGGTCATGAGTTCAAATCCCGGACTGGTAGATTGCCCTGAAGTACCCTTGAGTAATGTACCCATTACTTTCAAAAGCTTTCAAAAGCTGTTCCCTGTTGCACGTGGTGTATAGGTTAAATGCAGAGATTGCATTTTGTTTTTGTTCACTGTGTGTTGTCCTGTGCATTCACAATGACAAGTTGTCACTACTTCACTTTAAATGCACATTTTGCACACAAAAGAATTGTGAGAATTTTTAGGTCAAAACATCCAGTTTGGTGGTGGAATATATAGGATTTATATAGTGATTATATAGTGACTAGTGTGGCTATTAGATTATATATGGTATAAGAATATACAAGTTCATTTCCTTACCATGTCTCCTGTGATGTGTATTTTCAACACTCCAGCACTATGATAGGCAAACGCTGCTGAGTTCACACAAAACTCAGATGCCCCTAGTGATACCATGTAATCCTCTTGCCATGGCAACTCAAATTGATTGGGAGAAAATGGTGGCTCAGAGGGTGAGGAGATGCTGTAAATTTCTCCCTTTCACCACAAAGGAAACAACAAAGGACTTATTAGTATACTCTGAAAATGACCATTGCTCTAAAAACTGGAATTTAGATTTTTGATGCTCTACCACTATTCATCATTAGATTTAGGCAGGTGTGAAAAAATGCTGTAAACAAAGAATGCTTTCAGAAAAATAAACAATGATTGTTTATTTTTATCAATTTACAAAATGCAAAGTGAGCAAACAAAAGAAAAAATATAAATCAAATCAATATTTGGTGTTTCTACCTTTTGCCTTCAAACCAGCATCAATTCTTATAGGTACACTTGCGCAGAGTCAGGGATTTTGTAGGATTATTGTCAGGTGTATGATCAACCAATTTTACCAAACAGGTGCTAATGATCATCAATGTCACACGTAGGTTGAAACACAGTCATGTTTGGAACAACCTACCGGCCGAGTTCCTTCAAAAACTGTGCGCAAGTGTACCTAGAAGAATTGATGCTGATTTGAAGGCAAAATGTAGTAACACCAAATATTGGATTTAAATTTCTCTTTTGTTCATTCACTGCATTTTGTTGATTGATGAAAATAAATGATTAACACTTCCATTATTGAAAGCATTCTTGGTTTACAGCATTTTGCCTAAAACTTTTGCACAGTACTGTATATGAGCAATCATATTATCTTGCATTACACATTACTTGATAATGTTGCTTGAGGCCAAAGCATCCCTTGTCTATTTAATTTATCTCAGAGTCAGTGGAAAAAAGCAACCTTAGAGTGCAGAATGAATGTTACACCTTGGCATTCAGTTCGAGCCCACTTTCCTTCACCAGAGGCAAGTCTGTCAGAGAAATGTCCATATATACATATGCATCCATATTTATGGCAACTGAAAAAAAAAAGATTATTATTTAGTGACCAGCCATAGATCATATGTGTAGCATTATATTTCTATGGCAGATTGCATGTCTGCAACCAGGAATTACAAGCTTTGCAAGGCAGAGCTGCTATAAAGAAAAATAATTTTAAAAAAAACTGGGAAGCTCTTGCTTGAAAAAAACTGGGACTGTGCTTGAATTGGTAATAGATTATCAGTGTGATGCTGCTATAATATATGACATCTAAATCTTTTTTAAGATCAAGGTCTTTCATGTGCAAAGTGTTTCCTTTAGTTAAAAGGAAGAAGTCCTTGTGATTTGAAAACTGCACTCTATCAAGTTGCAGTTTCAAAATAAAATAATTAATTGTTCAACCCTAGTTAAAATGCCTGATTTTTGACCAATCCAATAGTACACAGATTTTATATACTACTTGGAAAGTGGCTGTCAAGTGGCTGCCAATGAGTTTTTTTTTTTTATAGTTTCTTGATTATTTGTGTAATGTACACAGTACATGCAGTTAATGTATATGAAGTTAATGTATACCTAATAAGTTTATGAAGCCATGCTTTAGCTTCTCACAACTTGCAACTGTAACTGTAAATACAGTTAATATATTGTAATTGTAACTTTATAATCTACCATGGTATTTACTTAATAAATTGTAAAATTAATAACTAAAAAACAGGGTTAGCAGGGAATTTGTAAGCAGTATAAATATATTTGAAAATATTTCTTCAAAATAAAGCTGTAAAATTCCCACTGACTTTGGCACTCTATTGCAGCAAATTGTAATTAATCACATCTAGAGGTGTGTGTTTTTAGGGCAGGTAGTGTGGGAGCAGGATAAGGAGCCACTGCATGTCATATTCCTGTTATTATTGAGTAAAAAAAAATACCAGGCAGAGAAGCTAGATGGCTCTCTAGGCCAGCAATTCCCTGTTCAAACGCTGGGCAAATCTAGTTGGGGAGAAAACATGTATCATATACAGTACAAAGTATCATATAAATTAGGTTGACTCTACCTGGAATCAGATGTCTTGAAATTAAAAGTTACCTTTTCATGAATAATGGTTTTGATTTTGCCGCTAAACATATCTACAAATGGTTGGAAGATAAAGCTGTGGGGGGGGATAGAAAATTAATTTGCACAGCACATTCAGATCACATGGCTAAATCAATAACGACAGGTCCAAGAAAGTTAGTATGTGTAATTCAACATTAATATCCATTAATGTAATGAATGTAATCTGTTTAATTTTTATTCACTAAATATAAGTCCTTGGCCATACAGTAAAAGGCACCTCAAGAGGCTTACATAGAATACACACACACACACACACACAATACATAACATATAAGTAACATACAGAACAGCATAAAATAAAAAAGAATATTGTTGAAATATCAGTTTTGTTTTTTATTATTGCTGAATTATTGTTTAAAGATTTCTCCAATTCCTTACTAGAGCACAGGCTTCCTTTAATGCATTGTTTCAGCATAAGCTTACTTGAGATATTAGATAGTCTTATGAACTTACCTTCCACCACCATGGAAATTTAATTGCACACTTCCCACATCAGCAGAACATAAAACAGTGGTAATCAACAAGCGCCTTTGATCACTGCTCAGCTGCAACAGTGTGTTGAGATTCATGGAATACACAACCAACTCGAACCAACCACTGTCATCACTGTATGTAAGGAAAACAGTTACAAAACTGTAACTGTGGGCTTTGATTTATCATTGAGATAAACTTCTCATTGAGTTAAACTTCTCACTTTTCCTACAGAGATAAACGTCTTAAACTTGCTGCTAATTTCAATAACTGTAATATGCTTTCCCTAACTATATTTCTATTTCTATCATATGTCTGTTCTCTGAGTCTTGCTCAGAGCTTGCTAACTGCTTAATATTTTTGAACCATGACAATCGGTTTGCTGTGTTCAAGCTGTAAATATGTTAATAATTACTCCATTTGTTAAACATGACTACTGCTATCCTGTTAGTAAGCAAGCTAAAGGCTATATAGTCTCAACCAAAAAAAAAAGAAGCAATTATCCACTAAAAATGTCTACACACTCAGACTTCTCTTTTATTTTTCGGCATGAATCAGCTTTGCAGATAAGTATTTCACTGAAGCCTAACCTTAGTGAGCTGAAATAAATCACTCTTCACCACTTGTGACATAAGTGAGTTGTATTGACAGGTAGCTACTAATAAAATTCACATTATTTACCTTTACATTTATGGCATTTAGCAGATAATGTATGATTAGGCCCATTACATTAAAAATTTGCTTTGCCAGCAAACTGTGACAACATTACTCTCCACAATAAAACATTATGTATGGCAAATAATTAATAGGCAATGTGTGCAAATACCCTGCTTACATGATGCCAAAGTGTGTATTCCAGTTGCCCATGACTGAGAGGGAGAGTCCATTCACTTGCAGACATATGCCGGTTCCCTCTGAGAAGGTGACCGATGGTTCCGGCAAATCAAAGCGCTTAATCTGCATGCTGGGGATTTTACAAATCAGCAGTTTAATATTTAATATATATGATCACTACATTTTCTGAATGCTGAAGAAAACTTCCAGCCTTAAAACAAACAAGCAAACAAAAATACACTAGATTTTACCTGGGGGTACTCAAATTACAATATTTCTACAAATGAAGTAAACAGACCAAATTGAATTTATTTCCCAAAATTGCTTTTCTCATTTGAAATCCATCTTGAGCTGTTTTAATTGATAAAGTGTAATCAAGGAATGTATTCAAAACTCTTTGGTCATTACACAATAGCCTCATTACTTACTCATGGAGGATATAGTCCACTGACCCAATTCCAATATCCACTTCTCCTCTGACTTCTGGGAGCACAAAACTACTTACTTTAGTCTGCAGAAATTCAATCAACCACTTAGATACTGCAAACAAACACACACACAACAACAAACAAAAAATTACAAGCAAACTAAATCCATGTGACACATGTAAAATGAATCTATCGTACATTTCTCCACCCAGGCTGAATAGTCAGTTACTAAGTATTTGGACTTAAAAGAGGGTTCTCGGAAGTATGTTCATTCTTTTGGTTATGTTTAACCCCTTTATTGACTATTCATTTCTACAGGGAAATATTTGGTAAAATTCTCTTAAACCTGGAACATATCATATTTTCAAGATTGCTTGTAACAAAAGATTTTTTTGTTCAAATACCGGTAGAAAATAAATTTGTGTAGCTTACTTAAGCCTGAACCATTATTGCATATGTGGCCTATTTTAAAATGGTCATTTTTGTTCCTTTAATAAAGAGTGGCAATTTGTTTGCAACAGTAATGGACAGGTTGACGGATGGGGTAAGACAGGAGTCTCAATGGATGATGATGTTTGGTGATGATAATGTGATCTGTAGCAATAGTAGGGAGCAGCCTGAGGAGAAACTGGAAAGATGGAGATATGCTCTAGAGGGGAAAGGAATGAAAGTGAGTAGGACAAATACAAAATACATGAGTGTGAATGAAAGAAAGGACACTGGAGTGGTTAGGATGCAGGGACAAAGGTGGAGGAGTTTAAATACTTGGTTTAGAGTGTGAGTGTGGAAGAGAGGTGAAGAAGAAAGTTCAGGCAGGTTGAAATGGGTGGAGAAGAGTGGCTGGATAAATTTGTGACCAACGGATACCAGTGAGAATAAAAGGGAAGCTTTACAAGACAGTAGTGAGACCAGCTATGTTTTCAGGGTTGGAGATGGTGGCACTGATGAAAAGACAGGAGGTGGAGCTGGAAGTGTCAGAGTTAAAGATGCTGAGATCTTTGTTGGGTGTGTCGACGATGTACCAGATTAGAAATGAGTATATTAGAGGGACAGCTCAGGTTAGACATTTTGAGGACAAAGTTAGAGAAGCACGGTTGCTTTGGTTTGGACATGTCCAGAGGAGAGACGAGGATTATATTGGGAGGAGGATGTTGAAGATAGAACTGCCTGGAAAGAGGAAAAGAGGAAGACCAAAGAGGAGGTTTAGGGACATGGTGAGAGGGGACATGCAGGTGGTTGGTTTGAAGGAAGAAGATGCAGATGACAGGAAGAAATGGAGACGGATGATCCACTATGGTAAGGATCCCCTAAATGGGAGCAGCTGAAAGAAGAAGAAGAATAACGATATGGCAATAATTCTGGATCTGAGTGTATGTTTTCAATAACAACAATGAGAGGCAACCTTACAACTTCATTTCCTCATGTAGAGCTGGCATCAAACTGCTTTTCTAAAGAATGAAAGATCTGTGGGGCACTCTTCTATAATACAAATCATCTGCATGTGATCATTTTCTAAGTAGATGAATTTATTTAAGTGTGTAATGCAGGGATAACACTGCAGTGGCAGTGCTGTCCAAAAAGTCTGCTTTATACATGCATTCAAGAGTGAGAACAGTCAGTCCAAAGAAAAGAAAACATTATCTAGGTTGATCTTAAAGTGAAAGTGACTACCCTTGTCATTGCGAGGTCACGGCACAGCACACATGAACCACAACGAAATTGGACCTCTGCATTTTACCCATGCACACTCAAACGCATGCAGCAGTGGGCAGCTATTGAAAGCGCCCGGGGAGCAGTGATGGGGACGGTACCTTGCTCAAGGGTACCTCAGGGCAACCTATTGGGAAGGGGTTTGAACCCCCGATCCTCTGATCATGTGGCTAACGCCCTAACCGCTAGGCCACCACTGCCCCAGTGGTGGGACCTTTTATTCAGTTCTAGGTAGCATTGCATGGGTAAAATCCTCACAGAAAGGGCACAGGCCAGTGCGACTGAGAATAGAACCGAGAACCTTTTTATGGTGAGGCAATAGTGTAAACTATTGCACCACAATGCCAACCTCCCCACTTATGGTGTCAACTGTTTAAAGTTACAATTTTTTCAAAAAGTTGAAAACTAGTGTCATGGAGAAGAACTGATGGTATCAGAGACATGGACTATAGTATTAATTACCATTATAACCATAAGCATAACCATAGTCAATAGTATCCATCATCATTATCCAAGGACAGGGACCTAAAATAAGGTTGACTTTAATGCAATATAACAGATATTTTTTCAGATAACAGCAAAGTATGGGGTGCTTCCCCAGTGAAATCTTCCATAGGTCTTCCATATCCATATCCATAGAATAAGTCATGAGCAAAATAGTACATGAAAATGACAGAAAATAAAAGTGGAAAAAAAGGTAATTCCCTACAGCACTGATCCCCAGACCAGATTATTTTAGTTCAATAAACCCTGGATTTTTACCCTAAACATGTGCAGTTTCTTAGTCTTCACAACAATTTACCTTGCTATCCAAATGCCATTCAAATTCATCTTGAAATACATGTCACAGAGCTAAACAGGTGCCAAAAAAGCAGAACTAAAATTCATAAAATCACTCTCAATCTCTCAAATCTGTGGAAACTAAAGAAAAATCTATAAACGTTGTATAAAACCACTGAAACCAAAGAACATCTATTTACTTGAGAGGACATGGTTGAGACAAGGTAATACTTAGAAATGTGGCTTCAGTAGCTGAAATGTGTTTTTTAAAAAAACATTCTCCTATAAAAAAAGAAAATAACATAATGCAAAAAGGTAGGTGATTGCAAAATAAAATTAATTTGTCATAATTCTGTGTACCAGGGAGTTCATCCAAGGTTCAAACCAGGGTTTTAACTGTTTTGTGTAAAATGCCTTACCTTCTTGCAATCCCTTCTGTGAGAGAACTGCTTGCAGTGCACCATATTCTGCATGTGTGTGTGTAGTAGACATCAGAAGGAGAACAACCAACCACATCTCCATCTTGACTGTCAGCTATAATGTGAATAATGTAAAACGTATTTCAATTATGTTAAGATCCTTTGACCATTTTTACAGCACATTTGATAAATTGCTTCATTGTACTAGATTGTAATTCCTACCAATAAGAAAGAACTACTGAAAAAGCTAGTCCTTACCAAGTGGTATGCCTCAGTAGGGATGTGTTGCCTCTATGTGTTCAGCAAGTTGAGTCTAGGAGGTGTCATTTTTATTCCTACTTCCTCTATATTTCAAGATCTGAAACCATGGTTGATAAAGAGGGTAAGTTGAAAAGTCTTTAAATATAGAAACAGGACATCTTGACAGAGAAACATGTTGTGCATTTCTTTAAAACAAGCCCAGTGTCTTGTCTCAATATGTAAAATTACAATAGTGTTTTACACTGTCATTCATTTAAAAAAATGACTTAATCCTAGCAATGATAGAGCTTTAAAAGCCATAATAACAAGCAATATATTTCTTAACCAAAATAGCTCTATCACAATGGTTCCCACTGTAATATTTTTTTAGGACCTATTTAAGTGGAAACCCTCCTCTTGCAATCCTTACCTGACCAGCACAGGATAGGGAACTAATAATTTTAATTTCTAATCTGCATTAAAAAATGCAAGGACAAAAGAATGCCTTGATTTAGGTTGGGTGAATTATGAGGAACTTGTCCTTATCACATTTACACAAGGAAGTAAGCATTGTACAGGGAACATGAAACAACATCAACATGAATCAGGTGACTTAACTGATACAGAAAAAAATAGTTTCAGTTTTGTGAAAAAGATGAAGTTTTTTCTACTGGTTGTTTGTGTGTGAGACATTTCCTTAAAGAAGCTAGCCTGCATTTCAGATCTGTTCTAAAACAACTTCTAATTCCTGTCTGCAGATGTAAAGAATGTAATTTAGATTCATGCATTACTGATCAGCATTACATAATTGATCAGCATTAACAAACTGATTTCTGATACTAATTACTTGGATCAAGTATGGTAAGTGTGGACTAAGGATGTGTAATATGATATTTTTAAAAAATATTTCCTCACAACAAAAAAAACAGACACAGTATTGCAAAAAATAACCAGTGTAAATAACCTCACATGTCTCATTTCTGATTTCTCATAGCTGTTTTCAAACCTAAGTTCACAGTGAACAATGTTAGTGCTGATTTTCCTCTAAATAGCAGGTTTTGGAAGTTGTTAAAAAAAGCCAAATATCAGAGGCAAATCATGGACTCTCAGGGCTCACAAACTGGCTGGCTTGCTATCTCCATTCCAGTTCATCCCAAAGGTGGTTTATAGGGTTGAGGATATCATGTTTGTTTCTTTTTTTGCTGAAAATGCACACAAATGGCTTGATAATTAGCTTTATGCAATAATCAATTTTTTCAAGAAAAACTTTCTTTGCATTATAATTCATGTAACCTATTTGATTTTAAATGACAAAACAATTTTTTTAACAGACATCTCTAAGATTTCATCCTGTAAGTGATCGTATAGTGTGAGAATCCCTGTT
The DNA here is from genome assembly GCA_017165825.1 of Hepsetus odoe. Classification (NCBI taxonomy): domain Eukaryota; kingdom Metazoa; phylum Chordata; class Actinopteri; order Characiformes; family Hepsetidae; genus Hepsetus; species Hepsetus odoe. The sequence continues at coordinate 8,422,960 of CM029373.1, read as the reverse complement.
GCTGAATCATGCAAACCAAAACTTTTCAGTTACAAGAATGTGAACAGCACAGCCCCATGTTATGTTTGAAAGTCCAATACTTAAATGTGGCAACACAGTTGTTTGAAAAATACAAAATAAATATAAAATGTTTTGTGTATGATGAGAATGTCTTAGTATTAAACAGTTATATTTTTTCACCATTCTTAATTTGGAAATACATTCAGAATAGTGATTCTCAATCCTGAACTTGGATTTGTGAAGTTACCCCTTTTGTAAAAATGTTACAGCACTTGCTCCAGTAGCCATTGCCGAAGAACTGCATCAGAAAAACTCAGTAACAAGAATGATAGACATATGTCAAAGAACAAAGAAAGAGAAAGATTTGCTGGAAGTAAGTGTGAGACTTTCTATTAGGCATTTTATTCTTCATCCTCTTCATCGCTGCCCTTTCTTTAATCTTGCTAATCTGCTGCATTACCTGGTTCACTATGGATCCTCACATCATCCAATCATCTTTCACATTCTTTTCATTCATCAGATGGTCAAAGTATTCTTTCCATCTGCTCAACACACTCTGCTCACTTCTGAGTACATTTCCATTTCTATTCTTTATCACCCTGACCTGCTGCACATCTTTCCCAGTTATGTCTCTAAAAGACCACCATCCTATACTGTTTAGTTATGCTCTGCCCTGTCACTACTTTGCAGTCTCCAATCTCCTGCAAAGTATATAATCTTCTTTTATGCATCTTACCCCACTCTTGTATGTCACCCTGTGCTCCTCCCTCTTCTTTAAATATGCATTCACTACAGCCATTTCCATCCTTTTAGCTAAAGGTATAACCATGTGAACTTCAATAGTCCTCTCCTTGACACCATAGCTACCCATCACCTCCTCATCACTTCTGTTCCCTTCACCAACATGTTGATTAAAGGTCACACTCTCTCTCCCCTGGGTACACACTCTATCACTTCATCTAACTCACTCCAGAATTCTTCTTTCTCCTCCATCTCACAACCAACTTGTGGGGCATAAGCACTAACAACATTCATTATCAACTTATCTGACACTCTCCAAAACACTTGTAACATACTCCTACCCCATTTCTCCTTCCATCAACACCATGGTAAAAACAATTAAAACTGCCTCCAATACATTTATATCTAAAGTATTTAGCAGACGCTCTTATCTAGAGCGACTTCCAATTCCTGATTACAGGGAGAGTCCCTCTGGAGCAACTCAGGGTTAAGGGTCTTGCTCAGGACCCCAATGGTGGAAGTGCTGGAGACTGGTTTTGAACCTGGGATCTCTTGGGCCATAGCAAAGTATCCTACCACTAGACCACCACCACCCCATCATCATACATCAGGCCTTGATATTATTCCATCTAGTCTCTTGCTGTCACAAAATATCAGTCTTCTATTCATCATACCAGGTAATTCTCTATCTTTACCAGTCATGCTGCCAACATTCAAATTTCCTACACTCACTGGGGCAGCGGTGGCCTAGTGGTAGGGAGTTGCCCTTGCATCGGAAGATTGTGGGTTCAATTACCCACTCCAGTAGGTTGCCCTGAGCTACCCTTGAGCAAGGTACCGTCCCTGTCACTGCTCCCTGGGCGCTTTCAATAGCTGCCCACTGCTGTATGGTGTTTGAGTGGATGAGTTAAATGCAGAGGTCCAATTTCGTTGTGGTTGACTGTGTGCTGTGCTATGACCTCGCAATGACAAGGGTTGTCACTTTCACTTCAACTTTCCAATCCTTTCCTTCTCTCCTCCTGCCTCCTGACATGTCTTAGTATCCCAATTACCACCCACACCCTGTTGGCTAACAGCACTGGTGGTGCTCCTTGTTAACCTGGGCCTCAACTGATCCATTATGAAGTCTGTTTTGTTGTCCACACATTGATTTGGCAAAGGTTTTACACTAGGTGCCCTTCCCTCCAATTTTTTTCTGGGCTTGGGACAGGCACAAAGAAATACATTGACTTGTGCATCCCAGTGGCTAGGTTTCTCTTTTGCATCACCTGGTACCTGAAAAACTGTCAGAGGTCAAGGTAATTTATTTAGACTCAGTTTTATTTATTTTATTCTGCTTCACAAAAACATGTACAGTTAGGTCCATAAATATTTTTACAGAGACAACTTTTTTTCTAATTTTGGTTCTGTACATTACCATGATGAATTTTAAATTAAACAACTCAGATGCAGTTGAAGTGCAGACTTTAAGCTTTAGTTCTGTCACGGTTTGGGTTTGTTTGGTCACGGTAGAGGGCACTCTGTTCTGATTGGGCACACCTGAGTTCATGAAGGCACAGGTGTGCTTCATTGGGGCTGGCTATTTAAGCCCCAATGAGTCAGAACAGAGTGTGGTTCATTCACAAGGTGAAGCCTTAAGTTGATTGTGATATTTTAGTTCCTTGTTTCTGTTACTCTGGAGAATAAAGTTATGTTCCTGACCACTGGCTCTGCATTGACGTCCTACCGGCACCCTGCCACCATTGCAAATTCAGTAGTTTGAACAAAAAGATTGCATAAAAACGTGAGGAACTAAAGCATTTTTTAATACAATCCCTTCATTTCAGGGGCTCATGTAATTGGACAAATTAAATAACTGAAAATAAAATGTTCATTTCTAATAGTTGTTTGAAAACATTTGCTGGCAATGACAGCCTGAACTCATGGACATCACCAGACTTTCAGTTGCTGTTTGTTTGGGGGCCTTTCTGTCCGAAGTTTAGTCTTCAACAAGTGAAATGCATGCTCAATTGGGTTCAGACCAGGTGACTGACTTGGCCATTCAGGAATATTCCACTTCTTTGCTTAAATATAAATAATCTCCTGGGTTGCTTTGGCTGTATGTTTTGGGTCATTGTCCATCTGTATTATGAAATGCCGCCCAATGAGTTTGACTGCATTTAGCTGGATTTAAGCAGACAGTATGTCTTTGAACACCTCAGAGTTCATTCAGCTGCTTCTGTCCTGTGTTACATCATCGATAAACATTAGTGGCCCAGTGTCACTGGCAGCCACGCACGCCAAAGCCATCACACTGCCATCGCTGTGTTTTACAGATGATATGGTATACTTTGGATCATGAGCTGTTCCACGCCTTCTCCATACTTTTTCTTGCCATCATTCTGGTAGAGGTTAATCTTGGTGTCATCTGTCCAAACAGGACTGTGCTGGCTTTTCAAAATATTTTTTAGCAAAATCCAATCTAGCCTTTCTATTCTTGAGGCTTATGTGTGGCTTGCACCTTACAGTGCACCTTCTGTACTTACTTTCATGCAATCTTCTCTTAATGGTAGACTTGGATATCAAAACGTCTACCTCCTGGAGAGTGCTGTTCACTTGGTTGGCTGTTATGAGAGGGTTTTTCTCCACCATGGAAATGATGCGATCATCAATCACTGTTGTCTTCTATGAATGTCCAGGTCTTTTTGTGTTGCTGATTCACTAGTGCTTTCTGTCTTTCTCATGGATGTACCCAACTGTAGATTTTGCCACTCCTAATAGTGTTAAAAGCTACACTAAGTTTGAGAAGAATTTCAAAGCTTTGTCAGATGCCATTAGAAGATCATTTAGGCTTTGTCAGTGCTATGATGGGGCTGAAAACCATATTGAAAATTTTCAAAGGTATAATTTTTATTTTTATTATTATTTTTCTATTACATAAATGGCAAATTAAAAGTTGGTCTTTATTTTGACTACTTTAAGTAGAGGCTTAATGATTACTAGGTGTGAGGGATTTTGGCACACAGCCAGTGTTGACAGATAAAATTATCATTTCTAAAAGAGGACTGATTATAACTGGATTGACCACTTTAGGTAGGCTGGTAGAAACTGAAGTAGGTTCAGATTGGATATGGAATATGAAATATGAATATGAAATTATTATTAAAATTACATAAATATGTATGAAATTATTCTTTTAAATATTGACCAATAAACCTTTTGTAGGAGGCATAAAGGGTTGCCAACATTATTATTTTGCTAAAATGATTTAGGAAAATTAAAGCAACGGGTTTGTGCAGAGTAACAGGGTAGATGCATTGGTGAGGCTTACTGGACACACTGTAGTGAAACTAGTGTTGCAATATAGCAATGTTAGCATTTTCTCAGGAATAGATGCCAAGTGATGACTGCAAGCAGCATCTTAACAAAATCATCATAGCCAAGCGAAATCTTTTCACCTTTTTGAGTATAATCTATGTTGGGGTAATTAAATCCATCCAAATAGACAGGTCCAGTCCAAAGTGGCGGTAGAAATAATAATAATGCACACTCGTTTACCTTTAACTTAATGTTTAAGGTGGACTCTGTTGTACCATTTCTGCCTCCTATCACTGTAGCCTGCTGCTTCCTATCACTGTAGCCTGCTGCATCTTATCACTGTAGCCTGCTGCTTCCTGTACCTGTTGCATACCTTTCAATTTCGGCCAAGTTTGCTTGCATTTTGCAGAAACACTGATAAGTTCTAACCAATTCCAGGCACAAACAAACAAATGCTCAGACTGACCAGCAGCAGTTTGAGAATCAGTATGCCAGGTATTGAGATTCTATTATTCAACACATGAAAATAGCTACACCTTTAGGGGCACAAGCACCACCTACAGTTAACTGTTTTTCTGAAGCCAGAGCCCCATACATGATAGCAAACCTTAAGCAGCTATCTAGCCATAGGTGTGAAAGGATAATATTTCATGTTAGGGCCAGTGATATTCATCTATGGCAGGTCAGAAGTAACTAAGCGTAATGTTTAAGAGGTGTGTAAATTTGCCCAGACAAAATCCAATGGCTTAACCTGATCTGGCCCAGTTCCATCGTGGTGCAGTGCTGAAGCTTAAAAATAACTTAACAGTGTGCTCTGAAAATAAAATGGGATTTATAGATAATTGGTCTACTTTTGAGGGCACACTTAGTCTCTTAGATCAGGATGGTATCCACTGTTGCTTTCAATTCCTGCAGCATAGTTTATAGTCTATTAGTTAGTTGGCAGATGAGTTTTGCTAGCAGCTGCTACCAATCCTGGCCCAGGGCCAGGCCAGAGACAAACTGGATAAACCAATGGTCTGTGAGCTGCAGTGAGATGTCTCTCAAGGGTGACCATATTGAGACCGTGTTTGTTCCTTGAGCAATTTAGAATCTCCAATTCACCTGACATGCAGGTCTATGGATGGTGTAAACCCGGACTGCCTCACCTGAGAATCGAACCAAGGACCTCCTTGCTGTGAGTAGGCTGTGCTAACTTTTACAAGTGAAGACATCAAGTGAAAATGAAATTTAATCAAGAGATAAATAATATAATAAAGAGATGCCTTAAGAAAGACAAGTTTATTCTTAATTGTAATGTTTGTTATTCCACAAGAACACTTAATGAGGGGGAACATTATAAATGATTTTGGATTTAAGAGTCTTTTATCTTTTACACAATATACCATATTTAGGGCTGATATTGAAGAAGCACCAAGCATCATTCTTGGTCAATCTATTACATAAAGATGAAATTCTACTGTTTCTTTTAGAGCTATGATATAAATAAAGAAGAATTCAGACTCTGAAGCTGTCAGTGTGTGGATGTGGAATTGTCCTCTGGATGCTCCGGTTCTCTCCCACCATCCAAAGAAATACGTCAGGTGGATTGGAGCTTCTAAAATTGTCCCATGAGTGTGCCTGAGGAACAGTTAATCTTCTATTTTTCTTTGCATGTTACTTTAATGTACAGCACAGTCATTGTGAAGCTGTTACTATATGTACTTTAGGAACAAACTATTTGAAATTAACATTTGCACTGTTTTTTCAATCTGTTATTCAAGCTTTTGTTCTTTACACTCAAACAGAATGCATACATAACCCCTTGTGGGTAAAAATAAGACTGATAATGCTAACCATTTTAATTTCACTTTGTGAGGGGTGTTTTGCTTACTCTGGACACTGGCAATGTTTTTTTTATTACAGTTCTTACAGATCAAGACAACTCTTAAACACATTGACAGCCATTTTAATAAATGAAACTCATCTCAAAGAATTCTCTTTTATACTGTAGCATTGCCATGCAAGGTCGCATTCAAGGCAGTGGATCATTTTCAGAATGTTTATTATTTTGGCTTCAGAACCATTTTTCACACCATAATCTTAAAAGGGAGGATATTGCCCTTTCTTTGTTTTAGCTGTAATTTAACTTTCAGTCCATGTCTTGATTGTAATTATTGGTTTTGTAAAAGGAAATTAAAAATATCAAAGTGAATATTAAAATGATTAAAACATGGTTTGTGAGCTTATTTAGAAAACTGCATTTTAACAAAAACCATTTAACAAACAAAAGCAAAATTAATCCTGGGCTGATTAATACGTACACATTTTTATGTATTATTAATTACCATTTTTCTATTTTAGTATGCAGGAGAATTAACTATGCTGTTTCACTAATCACTGTTAGCATTAACATTCATGTTTTGAACAAAATCACATTTTAAAGTTGGAAACAAAAAGACCATAATTGATGAAGATATCTTGATTAAAACATCAAAATGGAGTGCATAAAATGAAATTTGCAGGTCAGAGGATGAACTTATTGCCAGCTATCATAAGGGCCACTGATGTCCATTGCAACTACCAAAAATCCCTGCAAAAAGAGAGAGAAAAGAATTCTCATGCATTTCTGATGAAAAGTTTTCAAATACATCTGAGAGGTCTAATGAGAAGTTTGAATTTATTTAACTAAAAATTGTAAAGCTCTTTAATAATTTCCTGTAGTATGCTTAATCTAACATAAAAACACCCTAACAATATCTTACAACAAAAAAATAAGTAAGCTAAGAAAATAAATACTAAATACCTAAACTAATTAAACTAATTAAAAGACCATCAGAAAACACACATCTGCACATTTTATTGCTCATTTACTATTTATTTTCTCAATTTAACATACCATTAAACTGTAAAATGTAAAACTGTAGATGATGTGTCTACCTACTTTTGGATTCAAGTATATTTTTGTCCAGAAAACTGGTTTATAAGCTAGGATTCCTTTTACTGAATAAAATGTGTTTCATGCTCTCTACTATATCAACTTAGATTTGTGAATGGTGCTGTCTGAAAATTATGCAATTGCATGTTTGCACACACACACACACACACACACACACACACACACACACACACACACACACACACACACACACACACACACACTCCTGCATTTAAACTATCCCAGAAACACCCTTAGTGAAGGCACACACCAGGGGCAGTGGGCTGTAATCGCTGCATCTGGTGGGCAGTTGTGATGTTAAGTGCAATCAGTTGTGGAGTGAGAAAGCATTGTTCATTCTCAGTTGGATTGAGGTCTGGACTTTGGCTAGGCCATTCCAACACATTTTAATGTTTCCCCTTAAACCACTCGAGTGTTGCTTTAGCAGTTTGCTTCGGGTCATTGTCCTGCTGGAAGGTAAGCCTCCGTCCCAGTCTCAAATCACAGGCAGACTGGCACAGGTTTTGCTCAAGAATATCCCTGTATTTAATAATAATAATAATAATAATAATAATAATTTTAATTTATATAGCATCCTTCTCAAACCCAAGGTTACTTTAAAGAGCAGAAGATAAAAAAAAAATAATAATAATTAAAACAGTTAACATAAAACACAAAGACAGAGAAAACAAACAACAGAATTTGGAAATCAAGAATGGGGAGAAGTTGAATAGCACAGACTGAATAGATAGTTCTGAAGAGAGACAGAGAGGACGTTAGGCACAGGTTGCACAGGAGGGAGGAAATTCCAGAGTTTAGGGGCAGCAACACTAAATGATCTACCACCCATGGTAGCTGAATTTAGGAACAGTGAGTAACCCCGTACCGGAGGAGCGCAGTGAGCGGGTAGGAGTGTATGAATGGAGTAATTCAGTGGGGTATGGAGGAGCAGATCCATGAAGGGCTTTAAACGTGATCATAAACAGCTTATACTGAATACAATACAATATGGGCAGCCAGTGAAGTTTGTGGAGAATGGGGGTGACATGTTCAGATTTTTTGGAGAATGTGAGAACACGAGCTGCAGAATTCTATACGTACTGGAGCCTTGATAATGCTCTAGTTGGGAGACCAAAGAGTAAAGCATTACAGTAATTAAGATGGGACGTTATAAAAGAATGAACAAGTATTTCTGCATCCTTCGATGAAAATGATGAACGGAGACGTGATATGTTTCTGAGTTGAAAGAAAGCATTTTTCACAACTGTGTTTATGTGAGATTCAAATGACAGAGCGGGATCGAATATAACACCTAAATTCCGGAGAGTGGGTGAGGGTGTAACAAGAGCATTTTCAATGCATAAACTGAAATTTTGGAGTTTAGTGATGAGAAATTTGGAGCCAATTAATAAAAGTTCTGTTTTGTCAATGTTGAGCTTTAGAAAGTTTAAGGTGAGCCATAGTTTTATATCATGAATACAAGCTGTAAGAGAATCGGGTGGAGCGGCTGAAGTGGAGGTGGTAAAGTAGATTTGGATATCGTTCGCATAGCAATGAAAACTTAGGCCAAAGTTTCTAATAATATGACAGAGAGGAAGAATATAAATTATGAACAATAAAGGTCCAAGAACAGATTCCTGAGGGACACCCTTTTTACTGGAGCAGGAGGTGATTTATTGTTATGGAGGCTGATTAATTGCTGTCTATCAGTGAGATAAGATGTGAACCAAGAAGGAACGGTACCAGATAGCCCAATGGTTGAAAGGCGGGAAAGAAGGATATTATGATTAATAGTGTCAAAGGCAGAGCTTAGATCTAAGAGAAGGACACTGAGGGAACCAGAGTCAGCACTTAGTAAAAGGTCATTGGTGAAATGTAGAAGGGCGGTCTCAGTGCTGTGTAATGGCTGGAAACCTGACTGGAATGGCTCATTTAAATTGTTAATTGTTAGATGTTCCTGCAGCTGAGCAGCTACAACCCTTTCAAAGAGCTTTGAAAAAAAAGGTAGATTAGAAATAGGTCTGTAGCTGCTCAGATTGCTGGGATCTAAAGTGTTATTCTTCAAAATAGGTGTAACAGCAGCAGTTTCCAGAGACGAGACATCATTGAAGTCCAGAACAGAGAACAGAGGCAGAATTTGATTAGTCGTCGAGGTGCATTGTGGGAAAGAGACCAAGACTGAACAAGCAGCGAACTTCACGGCCTCAGACACAGCGTTTTTCCGATAAAAGTTCCACGTTTTACGTAAGTGTTACTATGGCGCCCTCTTTTGTGCTGTGTTTGTCGTGTGGCATGTACAGCGTAGACAGTCCATCCAACTACGAAGATTCTTATACATGTAGGAAATGTGTAACTGTAACACAGTTGGAGGACAGGATTCATGTTCTGGAGGGGCACATTAGTGCTTGGTTACACTGTAGTCAGACCGAGGGATGTGTAGTTCCGGCTCAGTCGGAGCCGTTGGCCGATTTGGATTCGGCTGTAGACCCTCCTAGCCCAACCGTAGCCGGTTTGGAGCCAGCACCAGCGGCATGTCCAGGGGAACGCTGGGTGACCGCCAAACGGGGTCCAGGAGCTCAAAGAATGGCCCTCCTGCACACCAGTCATCAATTCGGCTGACGAATAGGTACTCTGCTCTCGGCAGCACGCCTGCTGAACCGCATCAGAAGATAGAAGGTGCTCATAATTGGCGACTCGATTGTTAGGAATGTTAGCATTCCTAGCCGTCCTAAACGAGCGGTTTCTGTGAAATGCCTCCCCGGGGCCAGAGTCTCTGACATCAAGGCACTATTGGATTCTTACTCCAGCAATGAAGTTCCTACCCTGGTTGTTCACGCTGGAACTAACGATATAAAGTCCCAACAATCCGAGGTATTAAAGAGGAACTTCATCTCTTTGTGTTCAAAAGCTGTAACAAAATGTCAGAACTTAATTGTGTATGGTCCCTTGCCAATTCTCTTTAGAGGAGATGCAACCTACAGATGTATTCAGTTTATGGAGGCCCTAACAGAGATAGATTTCACCTGTAACAAAACTGTTAATGACATCACCAACATGTACAATACAGTAGTTGGGCAGATCCTTGGTCAGGTAGCCCCAATTAAGACAAAGAAGGTTAGAACTATCAGGCACTCTCCCTGGTTCAGTGATCACACACGGGCTGCTAAGCGGGAGTGCCGTAAGCTAGAGAGCAGGTGGAAGACAACGGGTCTCCAAGCCTCTCAGGTTCTATGGTCTGCTAAATTAAAACAATATAAGAAAGCTTTATGTAATGCTTGCACTGAGTACTATTCAAAACTTATGGAAAATAACATGCATAACCCCTGCTATTTATTTCAGACACTAGCCCAGCTAACAGACAAAACTGATTGAAGGCCAGCGTGTAGTATTACTAACGATAGGTTTCTTAAGTTTTTTAATGATAAAATTAACAACATTAGGCTCCAAATGTGCCCTTTTAGCCCTCAAATTAATCCATTCCCAAAGCAGTGCTCACAATATTTTAGTGATTTTAATTTCATTGATGCCTCTGAGCTAATTTCGGTTATAACCAAGGCAAAGTCCACAACCTGTCGGTTAGATCCCATTCCAAACAAGCTCCTGAAGGAATCCTTAGGAGTACTATCAACACCTATACTTGATATCATGAATGCATCCTTGACCTCAGGTGTAGTCCCTAATCAATTTAAAATGGCAGTGGTTAGACCACAGCTTAAAAAACCTAACTTGGACCCTCGCTCACCAAGTAATTATAAACCTATCTCTAATGTCCCGTTTCTCTCTAAGATTCTAGAAAAATTAGTTGTGAGACAACTGCAGTCATATCTAGACACGCATAATCTCTTAGATAAATTCCAATCAGGCTTCCAGCACGGCCATAGCACAGAAACTGGTTATTACTTCATCCAAATGGATGATTATGGCACCCCCTCACCTATGTCACTAGTTAATTATGGAGTCCCACAAGGGTCGGTGTTGGGCGCAGTGCTTTTCTCCCTCTACATGCTCCCACTAAGTACTATTATACGGAAGCATAATGTTAGTTACCACTCTTACGCAGATGACACTCAGTTATACTTATCTGTTAAATCGTGTGATAAAGCATCAACCGGCACTTTAATTAGTTGCCTCAATGACATTAGGGATTGGATGAATAACAACTTCCTCTCACTAAACTCTTTTAAAGCTGCTTTTGTTTTGTAGTAGATGTAGATAGGGCCAACTTCCTTTCGCATATCCGGAATGCAGGGTTGAAGTTTTCAGTTAGCACTCTGGCACGTAAGCTTGGTAACCGCCCACTTAAATCCCAGAATAAAGATCTTCTAATTGTTCCTCGCATAAATAAATGTATAGGTGCATGAGCTTTCAGTTACAGGGCCCCTAGAGTATAGAATAGCTTGCCTGCTTACGTACGGGATGCCGAATCAGTCTCAGTCTTTAAATCACGGCTGAAGACTTACTTTTTTAGTTTAGCTTACCTGCACCAATCACCATAGTGCACCATTACTAATGTTGCTGGTGCTGCTGTACATGCCTCTGCACTGTATTGCCTTCTTTCTGTGTCTGTCACTACTGGATCCTGTTCATTACTGACCATCCCCATTCCATTTCTTTCCCCACAGGTCCGGGGGGGCCCGCTGTGGTCATCGCCTGAGTCCAATACCGAACTCCCAACAGTTCCGTGCTGTGCATCTGATGCGCCAAGGGATCCTGGCAGCTCACCGGTACCTGGGGCTGCGCTCGACTTGCTGAGCCTGGGAAGCAGCTTAGGACTCTGTACTGATCCTGGGGTCAAACCCGAACTAACTTTGTACTGCTATTATACCCAAGGGGGTTGGGTAGCCAGTCGACCTTGGACCCACAGAGGTTTTTTTTCTCCAAACAGTGGAGTTTTTGGTTCCTCTCCTCCGTAGTCGTCTGGCTTTAACTTCTAGCCAATCTATAACCTATATCTACCATCTATGTAAAGTGCTTTGGGACAACTCTGTTGTGAAAGGCGCTATACAAGAATAAATTAAATTGAATTGAATTGAACTTTAACTTGCACCCCTTCCTGAACGAGAGCAGCCAAGCCTCCACCTCTGCCCTTTTTACGGGGCTTACAATAGGTGATTTGTTAAGCAGAAAGCCCAAAAGCCCCATAAAAAGGGGCTAAATAAGTCCTTTTTTACAGCACTTATTTAGCCCCATCCATCTTTCCCTTGACTTGGACCAGTTTCCCAGTCTGTGCTGCTATATTGTGCAGATCCATCATATAAAATACGATTAAGAAACATTTAAATTGCAGGTTGGAATGGAAAGCCAAGGGGGTGAATACTTTTGCCAGGCATTGTAAATAATGCACAAATAAAGTCCTCAGATATTTGCGCTGTATGGAATACTTAACATTGTATTTTACTCACCTTTTCAACAGTCATCACAGAATGTCTGGGACTGAAACCCTGCATAAAGGGCAACTGAATGCCATCCTTTAGTTGGCCTAAACAAGAAAAATCATTGCTTATTGAAATCAAATATTACTAAATAGTGTTTAGAAAATTAGATTATAACAGGTCTCTGAAGTTTCCTTGCACATTTTTAAACATTTTATTAATTATATTCCCTTGTATATGGAGATTTAGTTCTTACCATTGATCTTTGGAAGTACCAATTTGTTTATTGCTGATTTCACTGCTTCCTCAATTGGGCCAGTCTAAAGGAAAAATTCACATTTTTACAGTTATAATAATGTAGGATAGGTTGCAGTTCTATATTAGGTTCTAAGAACCTATTATATTAGGTTCTTAGTTCTATATTTGCATGTTTAATAAATAGATAAAGTCTTGTAATCTTACTGAGAAATCATCAATTTCAGTTGATCCAAGCGTCACTGTAAAACTTCAGTCAGAAGTTTAAGTGTAAGTTAATTATTTATTTGCATTTTTAATTTCAAAAAAGATTTAAAAAACAAAGACCTAATTCAGACAATGGTCATATCCACCTACTTTTTCATTTCCACAAATCCCTTCACCAGCTGTTTGTCAGTGTAAGCTTTACCACTGAAAGAGCTTTTCTTGAAGAAGGAAAAAGATAAGAAAATTAGAACAAATAAACAAGTGTTATACAAATGCACCATAATCACTATTATCATAACCAAATATTCTCTTTTATGTTTAAAATATTTTATATTTATTAATATATTTCATTTATATATTAAACATTATCTTGGAAACTTATCTTGGAGCCTACACACACTGTTTTGTACAATAGGTGATATGTTTAGCAGAAAACCCAGTCACATAGTTAAATCAGTGTATTTCTTGGTGTCGGTCCAAAGCCCAAATAAAAGGGGAGTGTTAGGTCTGGTGTAAAACTTGCCAAGTCAATACATAGACAATCAAAAGCAGGGAGCAGCTTGAGGAAACTGTGGAGAGATGGAGATATGTTCTAGAGAGGAAAGGTTGGCAGACTAGATTAGACAGGAATCCCCATGGACTATTTTTGTTTTTTTATTTTGTTATGTTTGCTAATGAAATTGTGATCTGTAGGGAACAGCTTGAGAAGACCCTGGAGAGGTGGAGATATGCTCTAGAGAGGAGAGAAATGAAACAGACTAAGACAAAGACAGAATATATGGGTGTGAACGAAAGGGAGGAAAGTGGAGTGGTTAGGATGCAGAGAGTAGATGTGATATAGATAACGGCATTTAAATACTTGGGATCAGCATTTAAGAATAACAGGGAGTGTGGAAGCGAGGTGAAGGAGAGAGTTCAGGCAAATTGGAATTGGTGGAGAAGAGTAGCATGAGTGATCATGAGTGAGGATGGTAGTGAGACCAGCTATGCTATACGAGTTGGAGACAGTGGTTTTGACAAAATGATGGGGCTGGAGATGGCAGAAGATATCTTTAGCAGAGTCTTTTTTTTTTTTTTTTTTTAACTTCAGTAAATGAAATGACCAAAAATTTTATTTCATCTTGTTGTCCTTTACATGTAGGCTGAAGATCTGAAATCTGATAGTTGTGAACAAATCAGGGAATTTTTTACTGCATAAATTGTGAAGCACTGTTAACCATGGCAATGTTAATTTTTTAGATCAAATAACTTTTTTATTTATGTTAGATTAATTTAGAGTTTTTATTTAATCTTGGCCAATCTGCATGACCTTCTTCCCTTGCTCCAGAGTCCAATCTTTATGCTCCCAAGCAAATTGAAGCCTTTTTTAACGATTAGCCTCACTGATCATTGGTTTTCTTAAGGCTACACAGCTGTTTAGTCCCGATCCCTTGAGTTCCCTTCGCATTGTGTATGCAAATGCTCTTACTTTCATTATTAAACATAGCTGTGAGTTCTGCTGTTTTTTTTATGATTTGATTGCACCAAAAATTTAAGTGATTGCCAGTCACGGTCATTCAAGATTTTTTTCTGACCACACTTCTTCCATGAAGTTGATGTTTCCCCACTATCCTTCCAGTTTTTAATAATGCATTGGACAGTTCTTAATCCAGTTTAAGGAGTTTCAGCATCTCCTTAGATATTTTCTTTGCTTGATGCATGCCAATAATTTGACCCTTCTGAAACAGATTAACATCTTTTCCAGGACCACAGCTACTTACTGCATCAGTTAGGATTAAATAACTTGTTGCCAGCTGAAACATAATCATCCATGCAGTAATTATCCAATGGGAGGCTCATACCTATATTACCTATAAATACCATAATCTTCTTGTTTACCTCTTATATTTCTTGTTATATTGATTTTATATTGATAATGGTTGTTTAAACTGTAAATAGTTATTCATGTATTTCACCACATTTGTTGTTGTTGAGGAAAAATAAACATGAAGGCTAATGAGCTGCCTATGGGTGAAAGTAAGTCATTTACTGCCAAGAAGATGGAACATCTTTTTATAAATACCCTGAAAAATAAAGGAACAACTCACATACTGAGCCTCTGTCAGTTATGGAAAACAACAACAGATAATAGCTGCTAACGGCTAACTGACAAATTATTAGAGTGTTTTTTTAAGAAAAACCTCAACACTCATGAAATCATAAACAGCATCTACAGAGGAGGATTAGTTATGTGAATGGATCTAAGCAAGGGATATGCAACAAAATTTTAAGGATGGTTTATTTTAATTTACTTTGTCATTCATCTTTTGATCTTGTTGTGAGGATGGTATCTTTGTTAATGCAGAGAATTACTTCACTCATTAAATATTTATTCAGAACATAAAATCAGCTATCTGAGATTTTATCTAAGATTTTAAAATATGTTTACCCTAAATGAAACCGGGGTTTTATAGCCACTCACCAGATCCAGTCTGAAGAGAGGTATTGCAACTGAGTCAGGCTTCATGGCAAAAGCTTTTATGGAAGCAAATAACAGGGAATTTATTATTGTTTTGTCGAAGAATATCATTGGAGTTTCACTGGAATACAGCAGCAAATCCATAGCCATGCCTGGATAAATCTTAGGGAGCTACACAAGAAAACACAAGGAAAAGCTGTTGGCTGAGTGCCACACATTCTTGGAAAAAGAAATTTCAGTTTCTGTTTTCATTTTTGTTTTTTCTTTGACCTTGACAACAATTCAGTTATTTCACTTTTAAATTCTTAACAAGCATTTAGTGAGCTGGACTAAGCAAAGTTTTGTTAAAAGCTGCAGTCTTAGAAAACTGTATCTCATAAAGGCATGCTTTACTGGCCATGCTCATCATCCAGCCATGAAAGTATTTGCAGCATTAACTATGATTTTAAGGCTATAGAACTGCAGTAAAGTGTTGTAAAATGTCTAAGAGTATTATACAGTACATTTTGAGCACTTTGATAGCAAATAAAGTGTCGGTAACTAAATGTAATTGCTTTTGACAGTGAACAAACCTGGGGAATTAGTTCTCCAAACTGGCTTGTATTCAAATGGAAAGAAAATGCCTTGGGGATCTAAAAAAATACATTAGAGATCAGCAGAAGAACATTTGCTTTTTATTATATATTGCATTAATTCCCACAACTGATAAGAACTTGCATTAAAACTGAATAAAATTTAAATTATAAAACACTTATGACAAAGCAGAAACTTGGTGGTAAATTTGTAATGAGAGGATCGAGGATTTGTCGAGGAGCAAATGTCCAGGAGTGTAAACAAAAGAAAAGGCTAGTGAAGAAGAAATGAGATGGTCAGACAAAAGGACCTATACCGATTGGCCAGACAGAGAGGCAGAGCTGGGAAAGATGTGCAGCAGGTCAGATCGATTAAGGATAGAAATGGAAATGGCTGATCTGCTATGGTGACTCCTAATGGGAGCAGCTGAAAGAGGAAGAAAAAGAAGAAAAAGAAGAGGTGATAATATTAATAATAATAATAACAAGGATGGAAGCAAGGAAAATGATGAAAGCAGGGAAAAAGATGAAAACTATAATATTGCAAGAAAATTATAACATGAACTGATATCCCATAAATATTAAATTCTGTTTTATGCGTTTTATTTCACATATCTATGACCTATAATATATTGTGAAGTATTCAAAAATAAGAAGCATTTGCCACTCTTTTTTATGCTCCTTAAATGCACATACAAAATTTAAAAATAATAATCATGAAGTTGTTTGCAGGTCAAACCACCCAGTTAAACAAGGCCTAGTTTTTTTTAGGACCTACAAAAAATCATGTCTCCATTCACTCAGCTCTAAGATGATATCAGATGTAAATTTGAAAGATAATGTGCTCACCATGTCTTCTGTGATGTGCATTTGCAATACTCCAGCACTATGATAGGCATACGCTGCAGAGTTTACACAAAACTCAGATACACCCACTGTCACCATGTAATCCTTTTGCCATGGCAACTTAAATTGGTTGGGAGAAAATGGTGGCTCAGAGGGAAAGCTGATGCTGTAAAACTCACCCTGTTGCAAAACAGGCACGATGACTCATAATAAGCGTACTGTATAAGACACAAAGTGCTAAGATTTCCAGTTATATGCTAAAATTGGCTTACACCACAACATTGTATTAGTAGAATGAACTTCTTGAATGTATAGCTGTTAAATGATAAGCTTAAGGGAAAAAATTTACATTTATATAAACCTAACAGTTATTTTTAAATTATTAATGTAATATTGGAAAAGTAATGATGAGAGAATTGCTGAGAAAAGTGTTTTAGATATATCTGAATTCCAAATTTGTTTACTGGACAAGCAAAAAGAATTTCAAGCATTAACGTTTTAAATAATTTACTATCAAACATTTCAGAGAATTTAATAATGGCAAGTACTGGCTTGAGAATAATTTGAAAGTTAAACAAGAAAAATGTTTACAAACATTATATTTTTTTGTATGGGTAAAATTTTTGCACTTTCAGATAATAAACCACATAGTTCTGACTTGCATTACTTGAATTGCCTTAAATTGTTTTGGAGTAACACTTTATTTATGCGCTTTGTACTACCTTTGTATTATCTACAGTTAGTCAATAATGAGAAAAAAGACTTAGTTTAAATTGCATTCTATAGTCATTATGTAACAATCCTCATTATTTGGAAATAAAATTAGAATACTATGGGTTTTCTGAAAATAGGAATAATGGCAATGTTATAGATACTAAGAGCACCTAATAGTGTTAAAGTTATGAAGACACACAGGCATTAACTTGCTGTTAAATACAGCAAAGCAACAGGCTGTGTAGCATCCACTGTGTTAAGTAAAAAAATATTATTTTTATTATTTGACTAGTTTATATAGTTTACTCCAACAAAAAGGCAAAATGTGTGACAATTACAGGCTTTAAGAAACAAAAGACTACAGTGATAGTGGTAGGATATTTAAAACAAATTACAGGACACTATTGTCATACCTTTACATTCAATTCAAGTCCACTGTCCTTTATCACAGGTGTGTCTGTCAAAGAAATGTTCATATATACATATGGATCCAGCTGCATCGCAACTGTAAAATCAATGATAAAAAATGTGATCATTAGTAGGACCAAACCTTAATCATGCACGTAGTGTAAACAGTTTTCTGCTACTCCATGCCAATGATAGAGAGTTTTGTAGTGCTCTATGCCAATGATAGAGAGTTTTGTAGTTGTAGTGTAGCAGTTTTGTAGTTCAGAATATATAGTTTGGGAGGTAGCATAATGAGCCTCAGCTTGCAATGCAGTATCAGTGGAATCTTGGCATAACATGTACTATTTAAGGCAGATAAAACAAAAAATATTCAAGGTGCAAAATGCTGCCTCTTGTTTTAAAAACAAAAAAGCTTAGAAAAGATTCATATTAACACTCTTTTCACTGCACTTCATCAGTTCATACAGTTAGAATAGGTTTCCAATAACCATTTTAGTTTGCATTTGTATTAGAGATGTATGAGTGTATGAGCCTTCGATTTAAGGGGGCAAGGCAGTGGATGCCTAAATGGCAGAACCACTACAATAAAAGTTACTTTAAGCTGCGGGGCCTGAGTTTAACACTAATTTGTTATTATTTACCATTGATTAAATTTATGTCTAAATATAAATATATCTATGGGTTTCTGGGAATGTAATAGAGTATTTTTTGGTTCTTTTTGGTAAGTGTGTTGTATGTAAAAACACATGTCACTTGAAACTTACATTTTATTGTACATTTAAAATTAAATAATTTTATTATTCATTTGACTCTTTTTTATAATTATTGCAGAGTTTTATAATTTTATAATTACTGTAGAGTTAATCAAATCATAATTATAATCTAAAGAGCATTCATTTTTCTTTATTTTTCTGATAGGCTTTCAGTTATCTCATGTTTTCCTTCATTGTTTTTAATTCACTACAAGTTATAAGACATATCAACAACATATAAGATCTGATTCATCAAATAGGTCAGAAATATGTCATCATTAGAGAGAAGCGTTCTGCAATTGAAGCATGGTTGCTCTACTTCCAAAAGGCAAAACACAAGGGTTCCCATTCCAATCCCGGGGACCCCTCACTATGAACAACTTTTTTGGCTTTTCCTTCAAGCACACCCATCACAACTCATTTACTAATTCACAAATTACTCCTGTGCAGGCTCACATGTACTGGGGTAAGGAAAAGTAAATACTAAAAAAAAAGAGCTCTATTGTAGGTGCCTTATTTTGGACTTCCCTACACAGCTGATATACAGTCCCCTTATTTTTAAAATTCAGAAATCCCCATTATTACTTGGTTCAGATGGGAAAGCTTTGGGTTAAACTGCACGGGGTGGTAGATTACCATGACCAGGTTTGGACACCCCTGCTCTGTGGATTATTTCTGTTATTTTTAAATGATGTACCAGGCACTGCTGCTAGATGTCTCTCTACATCCTTAATTCCTTGTTCGAAAGCTGGGCAAATCTAGAAGGGTAAAAAAAAATACATATATGGCATTATTGACAGTTTTCTTTTTTTCAAAATACAACAAATTAACTTTTGGAGTTAAAAGGTATTTACCATTCTATGAATGTCATTTGAAATACGCTTGCTGAGATGTTTTATGATTGATCTCTGGATAAAACTGAAAACACATGCACACACATTTATTAACAAAATAGAACAGGTTTAAAGATGAGAGAAATATTATCAATATCAATGAGAATAGAGATCCTTGTAAACTTACCTCCCTCCATAAAAATCTACTTGCACACTTTTCACATCTGCAGAACATAAGGTGGTGGAAATGGACAGGTGATTTTTATCACTTCCCAGCTGCAACAATGTGTTGAAATTGAGGGTGTACATAACCATTTCGAACCAGCCGCTGCTGCCACTTTATGCAAGGAAAACAGGAAAGATTTTGGGCTACAGCATCTGTTCGTAGCTATTCTGTATTTTCCCAGGGTCTTCATGATATTAAACAAAAAATTTAATGAAAGTGTAAACCCTTGTCATTGCGAGGTCACAGCACAGCACACAGTGAACCACAATGAAGTTGGACCTCTGTATTTAACCCATGCAGCAGTGGGCAGCTACTGAGCAGTGGGGAGCCCGGGGAGCAGTGACGGGGACAGTACCTTGATCAAGGGTACCTCAGGGCAACCTACTGGTAAGGGAATCGAACCCACAATCTTCCGATGCGGGGGCAACTCCCTAACCACTAGGCCACCACTGCCCTGTAATGCTAAGGTCTTTCTAACTTCTGTTTTATAAAAAGCTTTATTGTAACTACAGTAAATTACCATCATTGAAAATGCTATTGTGATTATAATTTACTAGGACATTTATGGACAATTTTTGAACAAATGGAATTTAAATGTTAAAAAACATGTAAATTGTCTTTCATCAGAATAACACTATCAAAGCATGTTGAGTAAAGATGCAATGCAGAGCAAATTTTTGTGTCAAGAGTTCAAGTTATGTTTCACAACTCTCAGGTCTTAGCTGAAGTATGATTAGTCTCCTAGGGAATACTTTGGTGGAAAGCATCAAATTTAATAACGCCACAACCATTGAGCTTCTATACTGCTCTGGGTGTGAAAAACTGCAATATGTGCTCACATTTAATTTAACACATGATTTACCACGACTGGATGTTATCAAACAAAATGCACAGCCTATATTTGAGGTTTGTGCCTAATCTCCATGTCTGCTGCCATTGTTATAAAAAATCTTTCAGCATCATGTCTACTGGGAACCCAACAAAGTTTATGTAATGCAGAATAAAATCTACACAAAACTCTTGTTGCTCAAACTTTAGTTAATAGAGCAATATTTTTTTACATGTTTGATTTTTCTTGCTTATGGGCCACATCTACAGAATAAAATGAGAATTTAATATAAAAGTATATAATTTTTTCTGTTCATGAGGCCATTTCAAGCAGTATTTTATGTGTATTGAACCTAAAGCTTGCGATCTTATCTAGTACTACAACTAAGCTCCAATTTAAAATGAAAGTGACTATTCTTGTTATTGCGAGGTCACAGCGCAGCACGCAGTGAACCACAATGAAATTGGACCTCTGCATGCACACAAACACTGTGCAGCAGTGGGCAGCTATGAAAGCTGCCCGGGGACCAGTGACGGGGACGGTACCTTGATCAAGGGTACCTCAGGGCAACCTACTGAGAAGGGGTTTGAACCCACAATCTTCCGATCATGTGGTAAACTCCCTAACCACTAACACTGCCTCAATTTACTCTATTTACTGTTGAACTGTTTAGTACTGCGTGAAACTTTAGGACCAAAGCAGAGCAGTTAAACACAACGCCCTACCAAACATGATCATGAAGTTTGGGCTAATTGCACTAAATAAGTAAATTCCAACAAAATATCAAAGCTTATGATTAACACTCTCTTTTACTATCTTGTAAAGACCTTTGCTTTGGTTGGGTGCCCTGTTTTGTGCATTATTCAAAAAACACAACCTTTACAAAAAGCAAAAAACCAAACAACCAGTACTATTTCCTGCAAAATATAGTGCATCAAACCAGAATAAAGGTCATCTATAGAAGTTAATGAAAGAAAGTATAAACTTTTGTGTAAGCTTAACATAAACTGAAAAACAAACCGAAGTAGGTTGGCTATGGCAAATTCAGTTTGCTTAATTTTTTTTCTATACTTTAACAACATTGTCACCTAGACTACTAAATTAAATGAATGAAAATTGTAATGCAATCGAAATGTTAAACTAATATAAGATTTAAATGAGGGACATACTATATGTGCATGTTTCTTTGGCAATGAATGACAGAATGAATTACTAACTTAACAATTTCATATTTAACTATACCAGGGATGGAAGTGCATTGATAAACCGTTCAAAAACAGATACAGTGTATCCTTCTGCTTACATGACCCCATAGCTTGTACTCCAGTTACCCTTGGTGGCAATGGAGAGTCCGTTCACTTGCAGAGATATGCCAGTTCCCTCTGAAAAGGCAATTGTTGGTTCTGGCAAATCACAGCGCTGAATAGACATGCTGAGGATTTACCAGAGTTTAGTTAACAATAATTAAACTTTTTCCATAGTTCTTATAAAGACACGGCTTTTCCTTATTTATTCAAATTTATTTATCAAGGTTATTCAAACTGACAAAGATGGATGTGTCTCTAAAACATTAGGAATGTTTATAAAAATATGGCTTTGTGAAAACACATATTCTATGATACAGTATCCCTTTAAATCGGTTCAGATATTTACTTTAATTGGTTACACTCAGTTGCTCACAAAATAATATTGGATTTTTTGGCCCAAATTAATTATACAAATGAGGGTAAATGCATGGTTAACAGGGTTTTAACCGAAACTCACTTGTGAAGGGAGTAGTCCAAATTAGCAAAAATGACTCGCACACTGCCTCTTACTTCTGGGAGTACAATGCTGTACAGTTTATTCTGCAGCCAGTCTGTCAACCAGTGAGTAACTGGACACATGCAAAAAGAATAAAAATGTATCACAAACACACAGTTTCTTCGCATTCTGAGTGTGACAAACTAGTATATTTATGTATTATTATAATTATATGTATTATGTAGTATATTTAGAAAATATTTATCAATTTGCATATTTATAATAATAATAATAATAATAATTCTTATTATTATTATATCGTCTATATGTATGTATATTTATAATCTATAATTAATAAAACAGTCAATAAGACAACAAACTGAATTAAACTTTATTAGTTATATATTTTTTACAGTTTGTACATAAATACACCAACCTTTCAGCATATTATACAAAACAAATTTTTCTACTATTTCTTCTTCTTCAATTTCTTTCGGCTGCTCCCGTTTAGGGGTCGCCACAGCGGATCAACTGTCTCCATTTCTTCCAGTCCTCTGCATCTTCGTGCTTCAAACCAACCACCTGCATGTCCTCTCTCACCACGTCCATAAACCTCCTCTTTGGTCTTCCTCTTGTCCTCATTCCTGGCAGCTCCATTTTCAACATCCTCCTTCCAATATAATCCTCGTCTCTCCTCTGCACATGTCCAAACCAACGCAACCTTGCTTCTCTAACCTTCCAAGACATCTCCAAGACGTCTAACCTGAGCTGTCCCTCTAATATACTCATTTCTAATCCTGTCCATCCTCATCACACCCAACGAAAAAATCTTTAACTCCTTTCGTCAGTGCCACCGTCTCCAACCCATACAACAAAGCTGGTCTCAGTAAACCTTCCTTTTTACTCTAGCTGGTACCCGTCTGTCACAAATCACTCCAGCCACTCTTCTCCACCCATTCCAACCTGCCTTCACGCTCTTCTTCACCTCTCTTCCACACTCGCCATTACACTGAACTGTTGATCCCAAGTATTTAAACTCCTCCACCTTTGTAACCTCTACTCCCTGACCTAACCACTCCACTTTCCTCCCTTTCATTCACATTCATGTATTCTGTCTTTGCCCTACTCACTTTCATTCCTCTCCTCTCTAAAGCATATCTCCATCTCTCTAGGTTCTCCTCAAGCTGCTCCCTACACTCATTGCAGATCACAATATCATCAGCAAACATCCACCACGGAGACTTGTCCGTCAGCCTGTCCATTACTATTGCAAACAAGAATGGGCTCAGAGCTGATCCTCGATGTAATCCAAACTCTATCTTTAATGCATCTGTCACTCTCACTGCAGATCTCACCACTGTTACACTGCCATCATACATATACTAATACTTTTCTGTAGCACCAGACTTCCTCATACAAAATCACAACTCCTCTCTAGGCACCCTCTCATATGCTTTCTCAAAGTCCACAAAGGCACAATGTAACTCCTTCTGACCTTCTCTGTACTTCTCCATCAACACCCTCAGAGCAAACATTGCATCTGTAGTGCTCTTTCTCTTCTTCTAACTTCATGGTGTGGCTGATCAACTTTACCCCTCTATAGTTACTACAGCTCTGTGCATCACCCTTATTCTTGAAAATCGGTATCAGTACACTTCGTCTCCACTCCTCAGGCGTCCTCTCACTTTCCAAGACTGTGTTAGATAATCTGGTTAGAAACTCAACTGTCATCTCCCCTAAACACCTACATGCTTCCACTGGTATGTCATCCAGACCAACAGCCTTTCCATTCTTCATCCTCTTCATGACTATCATTACTTCCATCTTGTTTATTGCTGCACTTCCTGGTTCATTCAATCTTCTCTCTGTCTCATTTTCTTCATTCATCAGCCCCTAAAAGCACTCTTTCCATCTGCTCAACACACTCTGTTCACCTGTGAGTACGTTTCCATTTCTATCTTTAATTGTCCTGACCTGCTGCACATCTTTCCCAGATCTGTCTCTCTGTCTAGCCAATCGGTATAGGTCCTTTTCTACTTTTTACTGTCCAACCTCTTGTACAATTCACCAAACACCTTATCTTTGGCCTTCACCACTGCTTTCTTTGCCCTGCGGTTCATCTCTTTGTACACCTGTCTACTTTCTCCATCTGTCCCATATCTGTCCCATGTCTTCTTTGCCTCTGTCTTCTTTTGAATACAATCCTGGACTTCTTGGTTCCTCCACCTGGTTTCCTTATCCTCCTTCTTCCTTCCAGATGTCACACCAAGTACATTTCTAGCTGTCTGCCTTATCACTTCTGCAGCAGTTTCCCAGCAATCCGGTAGCTCTTCAACACCTCAGAATGCCCGTGTTGACTCCTGCCTGAATTCCACCTTGCAGTCCTCCTCCTTCAGCTTCCACCACTTGATCCTCAGCTCTGCTCTCACTTTCCTCCACTTCTTGACCTCCAAGGTCATCCTACAGACCACCATCCTATGCTGTTTAGCTACACCCTTTCACTACTTTGCAGTCTCCCATTCAGACTGACCCTCCTGCAAAGAATATAATCTACCTGTGAGCATTTTTCTCCACTCTTATACGTCACCCTTTGCTTCTCTGCCTTCTAAAAAGAAGTATAAACTACAGCCATTTCCATCCTTATCGCCAAATCTACAACCATCTGACCTTCAGCATTCCTCTCCTTGACACCATGCCTACCCATCACCTCCTCATCACCTCTGTTCCCTTCACCAACATGACCATTAAAATCTGCACCAATCACCACTTTCTCTCCCTTGGGTACACTCTCTACCACTTCATCTAACTCACTCCATTGAATTCTTCTTTCTCTTCCATTTCACAACCAACTTGTGGAGCATAAGCACTAACAACATTCATCATCACACCCTCAACTTCCAGCTTCAAACTCATCACCCTTCCTGACACCCTCTTCAGCTCCAAAACACTCTTCATATACTCTTCCTTCAGGATAACACCTACTCCATTCCTCCTTCTATCAACACCATGGTAGAACAGTTTAAACCCTCCTCCAATACACCTGGCCTTACTACTCTTCCATCTAGTCTCTTGCACACACAAAATGTCAACCTTTCTTCTCTCCATCATATCAGCTAATTCTCTACCTTTATCAGTGATGCTGCCAACATTCAAAATCCCTACCCTCACTTCACTCTCCTCTCCTTCTTTCTCTCCTCCTCCCTCTGGACATGCCTTCCTCCTCTTCTTCTTCTTCTTCTCCTTTGGCCAACAGTAGTCCAATTTCCACCAGCACCCTGTAGGCTAACAGCATTGGTGGTGGTAGTTGTTAACCCGGGCCTCGACCTATCCGGTATGGAAGTCGGTTTCGTTGTCCGCATATTGATTTGGCAAAGCATTAAACTGGATGCCCTTCCTGATGTAACCCTCCCCATTTATCCCGGCTTGGGACCGGCACGAAGAAATACACTGGCTTGTGCATTCCTAGTGGCTGGGTTCTTTTCTACTATTTTTCTACTATTTCTACTACTAATAACAAACATAATGAGATGATCTGCATTTATTTAAGTGTGTGTTCACCGACTGGCATAAGAAAATTACAAATAAGTTCTGCTCGTACACAGAAACTCAAGCACATTTGCTTCAGTTATGAACATTTTTTCTTTCATTTCCTTAGAAAAAGGAACTCTTAGCATTTGTAGAAGAAAGGTTTTAAAGTGTTCTTCCACTCCTCATTCATGTGTGTACATCCTTGCCTGAGATGTGAACCCAACTGAAGCTAGTTTGAAACTGTCAGAAATAGAACTGAAGCTGTTGCCAAGGCAGCAAACTGCAGTCAAGAGTTGTTGGCATTTTAGCATGTAAAGGAGCCATCCTCAAATTTGAGCTGAGCTCTTATGCAGACTGCTCTGCTCTCTGTGTTGAATTGCTCCTCTTGCATACAAGAGAATAAAGATCTTTACTTTTTAAAAACTTGGTGTCTCTCCTTTTCATATGAACATTAATAATAATAATTTGAATTTCCTCCACACATTGTATGTCACTCTTAATCAGCAGGCCCTCCAGTAACTCTGTTTCAGTCCAAAAGTCTAGTTTCACTACCTCATCTTTCTTTGCTATGCATTTTAAAATGAAAGTCCTAGAGCTCACCAAACCTGATTCTACATATGTAATAAAATCACATGCTCCCAACTGCAATTCCAAGGGAGTTCTCAGAGACAATAATCAATAAACATATGTTCTGTTCTGTAACTGTTTTTGATTGAAACTTATGAAACATAACATGAAATAGAGAATTCAGAATGCATGCATTAACAGGGATTTACAAAAACTCATTTAGGAACCATATTTGTTCATTCATTTAAAGACCCCTGGCTTTAAAACATAATGAATTGGAGCTTTTAATGAATTTACATATAAATGGCTCCATGTCATATTGTAGGGAATTAAAGAAAAACTCATATATCTACACCACTTGTCCCTGTCTAACACTCTTGCAATGAGGAAAAATTGTATCTTACCTTTTTGCAGACCCTTCTGTGAAAGTGTGGTTTGAAGAGCAGAATAGTCTGCATGTGTTTGTGTTATGAACAGGAAAGCGACCAACCATATCTTCATTTTGACCACAATCTTGCAAACCTTTCTATAATAGAAATCATGTAAAGTATCTAACCATTTAGCCATACTTTGTATTTTCTAAAATTTACATCATCGCAATGACCTCTTTGCTTTCTTAACTATATATTGTAATTGTCTTACAAGGAGACCAGCTAAGAAATAATGTAATAATAACAACTCTTATGAAATTTTAATATGATTTTGAAAATACAAGTCCTTACCAACAAGTGGTTGCCTTTAAAATGGTGTATGTCTACATGTGATCAGTATGTTCTATTTGTGAGTCATTTTGATTCCTACTTCCTCTCGATTTCAAGATCTGAAACCCTGGGCAGGACAAACACTGCAAAGTTAAAGAGTGTTGAAATGGAAACAGGAAGTCTCTAGACAGATATCTAACGGTTTGCTCTGGTGCCCTAACATACTAAACTGTGTGTATTTACTGTACTAAACTGTATGGGTTGCTGACATTGTAATTTAAATACATATACAAAAAATAGTTACAACTGAAAAATAATAACTAATTCAGTGGGCAAATAAAGTGCAAGACTTTTTTCAAACGTATTATTTACCATTTAAACCAAAATAAACATTCTGCAATATCATTAAGAAGAATGCACTGGGGAGCACTGTAAATGCAAAGGGACTAGTAGGCTAAGGAAGAACTCCACCCTGCTGACAATAGAAAAATTCTTACTGTGGTGAAGAAAAATCCCCAATCCCCTGTCCAACAGATCAAAAACCATTTTCAGGAGGCAGGTGTGTCTTTCTCAGAGACCACTATCCGCAGAAGACTTGAACAGAAATACAGAGGATACAATGCAAGATGCAAACCATTAGTTATCCACAAAAATGGTTCTACAGAGGAACCGCTGAGAGCATCCTGAGTAGCTGCATCACTGCCTGGTAGGGGAACTGCAACGTCTCTGAACACATGTCCTTACAATAGGTTGTGAGAACAGCTGAGAAGATCTTTGGAGTCTATCTGCCTTCTGTTCAGGACATTTTCACTACTCACTGCATCCACCAAGTAACTTGCATTGTGGATGATCCCACACACCCATCCCACACACTCTTTTCTCTGCCATCCTGCCATCCAGGAAAAGGTTCCGTAGCACACAGGGCCTCCACTACCAGGCTGGGAAACAATTTCTTCCCCCTGACCATCAGACTCTTGAACTGTTAGTGACTCTTCATTGACCGGCTCCTTCCATGAATCCTCCTATCTACCTCCTCCTGGATATGCACACTATGCAAACTAGTCACTTTATTGTTACTATTGTTACTTTAGCCTCTTATTGTCATTGTATTATTACTACTCTCACTATTTATTTTACACTCTGCACTTTTACAATTGCTGCTCATTAGACTGCTGCTCTGTACAGTTTAGAGCAACACCGCTGCTCTGTTTCATCCACATTCATGTACATACTGCCTGTTTCTTCGGATTAATGTTCGTCTTTGCAAGTGTCTTTGTATTAACAGTTGTCTTGATTATAGTTTACGACATATTTAAAACAGCCTGCAGAACTCTGCAAAAAAAGATGTTATGGACAGACAAGACCAAGATTAAACCAAGATTAAAACTGTATCAGGTGACGTAAGAGGAAAAAGTGGAGGCCATCCATCCATTATCTTCCGCTTGTCCCAAACGGGGTCGCGGGGGAGTGCTGGTGTCCAACCCAGCGCACACAGGGCGAGGACGGGGGACGCACCCTGGACAGGTCGCCAGCCCATCGCAGGGAGGAGCGGGACGGGGATGGCACCTTGCTCAAGGGTACCTCAGGGCAACCCATTGGGAAGGGGTTCCCCCCGACCCCCGATCATGTGACTGTGATCATGACGCCCTAACCACTAGGCCACCACTGCCCCCGCAACACATTTATCACTGCCTCAATACCTTCCTATAAACCTTCACTTTCGCTCTTCCTGGTACCAATCTATCACGGACCTCATACATCTATCACTCCTTTCACTCTTCTCCACCCATTACAACCTCCCTGCATATTCTTCACCTCTTTTGCAAACACCACCTTTTATTTTCATAAATGGGATTTGCATTTTGTAAACTGATAAAAAAAAACAATCGCTATTTATATTTCTGATATTGCTGAAAGGGATTCTGGGAGAGTCATGCATATTCTAAGAACACTGGTTACACATGGCACATGTGGCACCAACTACAGGTCATCTCCACCTGCCTGTGATGGTGAGACCTCCTTTCCAGATGCACTTAACCACTATGCAGGGTCTGATCTGGAGAACAAATCTGTGATGAGGAAGTCTATCCCTCCTTCTAATGAGCAGGTTCTCTGTCTGACCACAGCTGAAGTAAAAAGATCACAGCTGAGAGTCAACCCATGGAAAGCTGCTGGTCCTGACAACATACCTGGCTGTGTGCTCAGTGGATGTGCAGAACAGCTAGCAGTTGTTCTCACCAACATCTTTAACATCTCTCTGTGCACCATGGTTGTTCCAAGGTGCTTCAAGACCACCACCATCATCCCTGTGCCAAAGAAGTCATCTGCTTCAATGACTATAGTCCTGTCACACTCACACCCGTCATCATGAAGTGCTTCGAGAGGCTGGTCATGAGGCACATAAAGAAGCAATTTCTACCCTCACTGGACCCTGTGAGGTTTGCGTATTGTCCCAGCTGTTCAACAGACGATGTCATCTCCACCACCCTCCATCTGGCCCTTTCCCATCTGCACAGAAGGGACAGTTATGTGAGAATGCTATTCATTGACTTCAGTTCAGCAGTTAACACCATCATCCCTCAGCATCTGAGTGGGAAGCTGAGGTTGCTGAGTCTAAACATCTCCCTCTGTAACTGGAACCTGGACTTCCTGACTGGGAGACCTCAGTCAGTCAGGACCGGAAGCATCGCCTCCAACACCATCACACTGAGAAAATGGGCCCTCCCAGGGCTGTGTGCAAGCCCACTGCTGTTTACATTGATAACCCATGTCTGTGCAGCCAAGCACAGCTCGAACCACATCATCAGATTTGCTGATGACACAACCATGGTGGGTCTGATCAGCAGTGGTGACAAGGCAGCATAAAGGGAGGAGATACAA
Source organism: Hepsetus odoe (assembly GCA_017165825.1). NCBI lineage: Eukaryota > Metazoa > Chordata > Actinopteri > Characiformes > Hepsetidae > Hepsetus > Hepsetus odoe. The sequence goes on along the minus strand of CM029373.1, from coordinate 8,393,114 downwards.
CAGCTGACAGACTGGTTCAGAACCAACAGCCTGTCTCTGAACATTGACAAGACTAAGGAGTTGGTTGTAGACTTCAGGAGACCACGTTGTGACCACTCTCCACTGAACATCAAAGCTGACATGTGGAGATGGTCCAGAGCACCAATTTTCTTGGTTATCACATAAAAGACAACCTCACGTGGACCCTTAACACCAGCTCCATCACAAAGAAAACCCAGCAGTGTCTCTACTTCCTCTGCAGGTTGAGAGGCCATCTTCCTTTAACCATCCTCACCATGTTCTACAGAGGAACCATTGAGTGCATCCTGAGTAACTGCATCACTGCCTGGTACGGGAACTGCAACATCTCTGACCGCATGTCTCTACAACGGGTAGTGAGGACAGCTGAGACGATCATCGTTGTCTCTCTGCCTTCTGTTCAGGACAATTTCACCACTCCCTTCATCCAAAAAGCAACCAGCATTGTGGATGATTCCACATACTCGTCCCACACACTCTTTTCCTTCCTGCTGTCCAAGAAAAGGTTCCGTAGCATATGGACCTCTACTACTGTTGGGAAACAGTTTCTTCCCCCTGGCCATCAGATACTTGTAGCTAACAGTAGGTACTTCAATGGCCTGCTCCTTCCATAAATCCTTCTGTCTACCTCTTCCTGGTTAAGCACATTCATTTTATTGTTTATTATTACTGTTTAATTTGCACTCCGCCCTTTAACAATGCTACTCATTAGACTGATGCTCAACAGTCTAGTTACAACACTGCTTCATTCCATCCACATTCATGCTCATACTGCCTGTCTCTTGGTGGATGAATGTCCTGTCTTACCAATTGTTCTTTATTGTTCTAATTGTTCTAATCTTGTCTGCACTTGTCTTGTTTTGTGTTCCATATAATGCTTGATGTTGGCATGTATATAGCAGCGTGGTCCTGGAAGAAAGTTGTTTTGTTTCACTATGTACTGTGTATATGTCCCTGCGATGGGCTGGCGACCTGTCCAGGGTGTGTCCCCCGTCCTTTGCCCTGTGTGAGCCTAATTGAAAAAAAAGTGTAGGAAACCAAAAAGCAGTGGGACACTGACATATGAAGCGTGAACACCAGTAGGAACAACTGGGCAGCTTTGAAACCTAAGTAGAACTAAATGCTTCCTCGACAAAAAATATAAGCAGAGGATTAAGGAGAGTGTTTCTTGCATCTGTCCAACACAAATCTTAATTCCTGCTATCACAAAGAACTCTGATGATATCTGCTTGTATGATCTGATTTTGCCATGGGTCTAAGCCAGTACCAGCAAAACTAATAAAAATAAAATGTTATTTGACTTATTCAACATTTGAATGAGTTATAACGAGTTTTTTTTTTTTTTATATATGTCAAAGTTTTTGTTTTACATGTTTCTATTTGCATTTTCAGTGATAAGGAGTAAGGTGACTTCCAAGAAATCAGAGAGACGATCAAGCAGGTTTTATTTTCATTTCAACCATATACACAATACATAACGAAACCAAACAACATTCCTCCAGGACAATGGTGCTACACATATTACAAATCAAACATCACATAGAAAACAAGACAAGGGAAGACAGGACTAACCAGTGCAGACAGGACTAATGAGTGCAGTCAAACAACAAGTATTATAAAAACAATTGCAAAGACAGAGGACATTCATCTGAAAAGAAACAAGCAGTATGTGCATGAATGTGGATGGAACAGAGCAGCAGTACTGCAATTAGATTATACAGAGCAACAGTTTAATAAAGCAGTATTGTTATTGTTAAAGAGCATAATGGAAATTAATTAGTACCAGGTGGGGGCCATGGCACTAGGTGGTGGTGGTCTAGTGGTAGGGTGCTTGCCTGCTTGCCTTGCCTGGCTCAAGAGGTCCAAGGTTCGAATCCCACCTCTTGCACTACCACCACTGGGTCCCTGAGCAAGACCCTTAACCCTGAATTGCTCCTGGGGGACTGTCCCTGTAATTAGGACATTGAAGTCACTCTGGATAAGAGTGTCTTCTAAATGCCATGAATGTAAATGTAATAATAATCAAGATTGAGCATTTGCACATCAATTTAAATGATGCATACCCCTTGGATTATGGAAGATCCATGACTAGGTGGGTCCATGGCCTAGTGGGTATCAGGAATGGTTGTAACTTACCAGCAGGCAGCTCCTGTGGTGTCTTGGTCCTCACACATGGAGCATGAGTGAACATGCAAGCGGATGTTCCTCAGTATCTTTGCCTCATCTTCTCCAAGGTGCAGAGGATACCAGGATGCCCGGGAACGGGTGAGATATGAACCCACCTACAGGCATACAGGTGCGAGAGGGCCTCCACCTTCTTGTTCTTGGAGCCCGGACGGTACATGTGGAAACTGAAGCAGGTGAAGAACAATGCCCACCTCACTTGCCAGGGATTTAGTGGATATACTCCAAATTGCAGTGATCGGTGAGAACCATGAAAGGATGCTTTTCACCAATGCCACCATTCCTCCAGTGTTGCCTTGATTGCTAAAAGCTCCCAGTTCCCAGTGTTGTAACTGATCTCTGCTGGGCTTAATCTGCGAGAAAAGAAGGAAACAGTTTCTCTGGGTAGCCATGGTGCTGTGACAGCACAGGCCCCAAGCCCACCTCTGATGCATGCACCTCAAACACGAATGGCCTATCCGGGTCCGGCAGCTTGAGAATGTGCGCCGATGTAAATCTCGTTCCTCATGGATCCAATTCAGGATGGATGGTTTACCTCGCAACAGGGATGTCAAGGGGGCAGTTACTGTACTACAGTTCCTAATGAACCACCAGTAGAAGTTGGCAAACCCTAGAAAACTTTGCAACCGTTTCACTGTGCGAGGTTCTGGCCACTGTACCACCACCTCTACCTTCCTTCATCCCATCTCCACCATTTTGGATCAATATGTTAACCAAGGAAGGAGATTTTGGAGCAATGGAAACCACACTTTTCTGCTTTAACATACACACCATGGGAGAGGAGCCGCGAGAGCACAAACCGCACCTGAGAGTTCTGTAAGATTTAGAGTAAATAAGTAAATAAGTATATCATCAAGGTAAATGATGACATACTGATCTAGCATGTCTCTCAGGACGTTGTTGATACATGACTGCAAGATGGAGGGATCATTAGCCAGTCCAAAAGGCATTGCCTGGTACATGTCATGGCATTACGTTGTGCTGAACTCCGTCCTCCACTCGTCTCCCTCCTGAATCTTCACCAGGTTTTAGGTGCGGCGGAGGTCAAGTTTTGTAAATATAGTCACTCCTCAAAGCTGTTCGAGAGCGGATGTTGAAGCGCCTCGGTCACATACTCCTCCATCACTTTCATCTTGGACTCCGAAAGGGGAAAGATACAAGAATGAGTTGGAGACGTGCTAGGTAGGAGTTCAATCAATCATACAATCCCATGGCCTGTGTGGGAGGAGCTGAGTACCCTTCATGGCAATAAACACCTTGCTCAGGGAAGCATACTCGGCAGGGATAGAGGGAGGCAGATGGGCTAAGGGACTCTCCACTTAGGCTCTCCACTGGTCTAAGCAGATGGCCAAGTCAATCAATTCATCCAGCAACAACCCTTCACCTGCAGGCCAGTCCTTTCTGTAGATTCTCATGCAACCTGGTATGGAACATCATCAGCAGTGCTTGCTCATCCCACTGATATTCTGGAATCTGGAAATCAATCTCGGCAGGTCGCAGGATCGCCTTCATACCGCTCTGGGAGCGAGATGTGGCTTCCCGGTGCTGTGGGCGGTTGAGAGGGATGCACAGGTGGTTGTGTTGGGATGGCAAACAGCGGATTCGTGGTATCCGGGTGCTCCATATATTGCAGGAGGATAGCCATCACCGGCATAATCTGCTGGAGAGCCCTGCCATGGCTCTCCACTGGAGATCATCTTGAGGCTCCTCGGTTCCCTCTGAGCAAAAACTGTCTGCTGCATGTCGTAAGTTAAAGGTCTGTTCATCTTTCATGTTGGGAAAGGGAAAATGAGGGGCAGGTGCTAGGCAGCAATCCATTTCTTTTTAGTAGTTTACAAACAAACCAATAAGCAAACAAAGCTAATACGTTGAACAATTAACAGACCCAGTCTGAGTCAGTCTGGAACTCCTTAAGTAGCCTTAAGTAGCTGGCTGGCCAGGTGTGAGGGATTGAATGTGATGAATGGAGGGTGTAGTTGGTTGGAAGATCTGGTTTAGAAGTTTGGTGACTGGGACAGTGACCATGACTGGGGCTCGGTGGAGGCCGTGACAATGGCACAACATTTATTTTGTATCAGTTTAAACTAAACTAATGTAAAACAGTGCTGTTAACATAGGCTCTCTGCATTCACTGCATTCAACACTTCTGCCACTTTTCTGCATATATTCCAACTTGCCTGCACTCTTTTCTTCTCACTGCCAACCTGTAAATTTATACTTTCACTCTTGCTGTTATTTGTCTATCAAAGATCACTACTGCCACTATTCTCCATACATTCCAACCTGTCTGCACTCTCCTCAAAAAATGAAATAGTAAACACAGTACAGAAATGCTGTCATGTTTGGTCGTTCGGTGTGGAAAAAGGAAGTGGAGGCGCAAACGCACAGAGAATGCAAAGTAACCACGTAGGGTCAGTTTATTAGTATACACCAAAATAACACAACGGTGAATGGACAATTCCGGATCGGCTTGGCTGCCTTAAGTGATCTCCGCTTCAGGTGTTGCAGATCCTGGTGAAATGAGAGCGAGAGTGAAAACACAGCTAGTACTCCGGAGACTGGGATTGAACTCCGGGTTGCGCCGTGACAGGACCCCCCCCTTTCAGGTGCGGGCTCCAACTGCACTGACCCAGGGGAGCCACCACCCGCGGCCTCCGAGGAATGTGCGGATCGCCGTGTGTGTCTGGGAGGGTGTCCCCGGGGAAGCAGAGCAGGCCGATTTGGGTGATTCCTATGGAAATCAGCCTTGAGTTGTGGACAAAGAACGGAGGAATCTGTTCAGATCTTGAACCCCGAGTTTCTTTAGGAAGGCCCGCCAAACCCGTGAGGTGAACTGGGGCCCTCGATCCGACAGTATATCCTCTGGAAGCCCGTAGAACCGGAACACGTTCTGGAACAAAGTATCTGCTATTTGGAGGAGGGAAGACTAGTAAAAGGGTTGAATCGACATCCTTTTGAAAACCGGTCTACTATCACTAGAACACAGGTGTGCCCCTTAGACCTGGGTAGCTCAGTGACTAAGTCTATGGAAAGGTGTGTCCATGGCCTCTGGGGCACTGGAAGAGGTTGGAGCTTACCAGCAGGCACCTCTCACGGGGTCTTCGTTCTTGCACAGATCTCGCATGAACGAACAAACGCCCGGACATCTTGGGCGAGCGTGGGCCACCAATACCGCCTGTTCACCTTTTCTAAGGTGCGTGCTACACAGGGGTGACCTGCTGCTGGAGAGACATGGACCCACCTGCAGTTGGTATTACTGTTGCATGGAATACTGATACTAGAAATATACTAGTTATTGGTTCAATACCCCATTTTATTAGTAACAGTAACAGTGAGTTGCATTGATGCCAGTTGCCACTGTGGGGCAGTAAGTGTGCAGAGCCTGCTTCCACTCTGCAGACATAGTGGGCTTAGCAACTGTTATGTTCCCTTATATGCATACTGGAGCTATCTTGGCAACCATGCCAGAGGCAGGGCTACAATTGTAAGTAATTTGCCAACCATCCACAGCTTGTCAACAAAGCAGAAGAACAGCATTTTTTCACTTACATAGTTGACAGTCAGGACAAAGCCATGGGGACAACACAGCCTTTCTATAAGTGTAAGTGAAGCGAAAGTGACTATTCTTGTCACTGTGAGTACACAGCACACAGGGAACTACAATGAAATTACACCTCTGCATTTTACCCATACACTCACACATTTGCAGCAGGGAGCAGCTATTGAAAGTGCCCAGGGAGCAGTGACGGGGATGGTACCTTGCTCAAGGATACCACAGGGCAACCTACTGGTCTATGATTCAATCCCATGACCTTCTGATCCTGGGGCCAACTCCCTAATGAATAGGCCACCGCTGCCTCAAAGTGACTATTCTTATCATTGTGAACCACGGCACAGCATACAGTGAAACACAACAAAATTACACCTCTGCATTTAACCCATACATTCACACGTGTGCAGCAGGGGACAGCAATTGAAAATTGCCCGGGGAGCAGTGTGGGGGACGGTACCTTGCTCAAGGGTACCTCAGGGGAACCTACTGATAAGGTATTCAAACCCACAATCTTCCAATCCTGCTGCCAGTGTCTCTAGGTTCAAAAGATGTTTTGAACCTATATAGACCAATGGGGCACCCTTCAACTAAGTAATGCATCAAATTGAAAATCACATATATATATGTATAAATAATTAAAATTGTGACGGTTAGTGACAGAAAAACATTAAGTGTATTTGATCTATTATAAAACCAAAAATTGGTTTACCCTCTGTAATTTTGTTTAGCATGTCACAAATCACTTAAACTCAAGAGTTTTAACATACCCTTACTATGGCTTTAAACAAAAAAGATATCAGTAAATCTAACAAGTTGCAACTGCAATATGTTTGTTTAGGCCTTGCCAAACCTGTTGCACATGCAAGTGATATCACCGGTTGCAATGCAACTGGCACATTCTGAATGAATAATTCTTTTTCTAAATTCAAAGTAATTACATCCACAAAATCTATTCATGATAAGACTCTCTTTAAATATGTTGGTACTTTAATATGTAACCTTTTGTTTACAGTTTGTTTTATACTGCATTATACAGTCACATAGTTAATGGTCAGAATAAAATAAACTGAAATTTGAATTTTTAAGGAAAAAATAAATATATCGACTAATCAGTAAAATAGACAAAAGATTAATCAACAGAAAAACAATCATTAGTGGCAGCACTAGTTAATAGCTATATCTTTAGTTTGGACAGCCCCAGCAACATGTAATTAAACTGAGCTACACTGCATTCCAAATTATTATGCAAATTGTATTTAAGTGTCATAAAGATTAAATATTTTGTTTTGAAATCAATCTCGGACACCTGTGAAAGGAAGGACGTTCCACATTATTAAGCAGGCCACCATTTTCTAGCAATATGGGAAAGAAGAAGGATCTTTCTGCTGCCAAAAAGCGTGAAATAGTTGAATGCCTTGGACAAGGTATCAAAACCATGGATATTTCACGAAAACTTAAGCATAATCATCGTACTGTTAAGAGATTTGTTGCTGAGTCAAAGCACACATGGGTTCATGCAGATAAAGGCACAATAAGGAAGGTTTCTGCCAGACAAATAAATCGGATTAAGAGAGCAGCTGCTTAAATGCCATTACAAAACAGCAAACAGGTATTTGAAGCTGCTGGTGCCTCTGGAGTCACAGGAACGTCAAGGTGTAGAATCCTCCAGAGGCTTAAAATTATGTATAAACCTTCTTTTCAGCCACCCCTAACCAATGCTCACAAGCAGAAAAAGCTGGAGTGGGCCCAGAACTATATGAAGACAAATTTTCAAACAATCTTGTTCACTGATGAGTACCATGCAACCCTGGATGGTTCAGATGGATGGAGTGGTGGATGGTTGGTGGATGGCTATGTCAGCAAGGAGGTGGCATAATCATGTTTTGGGCCAGAATCATGGGGAGAGAGGATGTCAGCCCATTTAGGGTCCCTGAAGTTGTGAAAATTACCTCTGAAAACTATGTGGAGTTTCTGACTGACCACTTTCTTCCATGGTAAAAAAAAGAAGAACCTTGCTTTCCGAAACAAAATCATCTTCATGCATGACAATCCTCCATCTCATGCTGCAAAGAATACCTCTACATCATTGGCTGCTATCGGCATAAAAGGAGAGAAACTCTTCTATTTGTTGTTCTTTACAACAAATAAATTGTTTTTAAACTGTTGTGTGTAATAATTTGGAACAGTGCATTTTAAGTTTTTTATTTTTGAAAAACATACTGTTATCATTTGGAGGTTTGTTCAGTTTGTTCGAATTATACTCTAATGGTTGATACCTCAAAAATTATGCTGACTGTCACTTGCATTGACTATTTAGGAAAATCATAGAGAAATATCGTTTGCATAATAATTTGGAACATGGTGTATAGCCAAGCACATACTCACTTAGGTTTGTTAAAAAGCCATCCACTTCTGAAATCTGTTTTTTCATAGTTAAGATGTGAACAACACAAAGGCAATGTGTATATTTACATTTACGGCATTTAGCAGATGCTCTTATCCAGAGCGACTTACAGGTCCTAATTACAGGGACAGTCCCCCTGGAACAACTCAGGGTTAAGGGTCTTGCTCAAGGACCCAATGGTGGTAGTGCTAGAGGTGGGTTGAACCGAGGACCCCTGAGTCATTGGTCTGTGAGCAAGTACCCTACCACTGGGCCACCACCCCCATGTATATATATATATATATATATATATATATATATATATATATATATATATATATATATATATATATATATATATATATATACTCTCTTCTTCATACTATATATATATATATATATATATATTCAACTCCCTGCCGTGACAGAAATGACACACCAAAATCGGGACGTCAGGAAGGAGCCTTGAGGCGGCTGGAGGAACAAGAGCGTGCACTGGGAGTCATGATTGAGGACCTCCGAGCAGTGCTGCAGCCGGGGCGTTGCGAGCACAGCGGTAAAGTACAGAGAGTCACCGCCACTGAGCTTTTGCGTGCTATAGTGGACCTGCTGGTATTAAGCTCAATCAGCTCGCTCTCTGGAGCCAGGGCAGCTGGAGGAGCCTTAGTGAGGAACTGAGAGGGCTGTACAAGCCTTTATAGAGATAATGTTAATGGGGTGGTCCCTCGAGGAAGAGGCTTCGTTCGCGCCCCTTTCTTTACCGGCTCCTGCTCCCCACCAACCGTCCGCGGAGACAGCGCTGTGTACCAATCACGGCGGTCGTCCGAGGAGACCACGCCCTATGTGAAACACTGCGACAATGGCGGATACCCCGCGGAAACAAAGAAAAAAGGGCAAGAGGCACGCGCCAGGCATGGTGCCCAAACACAGCTCCACATGCCCGTCTGGCAACAGAGGGCAACAAGAGGAGCACGTTTCAGGTGAGAAAATAACCCGAGAAATTCAGAATTAGAACATGAACTGGGAATCTCAAGAAGGTCTGGCTGTCTGTTTCTGGGCACAAGAAAGACAGACCAAAAAATGTTTAGTCGAGCATCTCCAGGAAATGTTTGAGCTCTCTGAGGATCAATTTGTGCGGAACCAGAATCTGGACACCTTGAAAAAGAGAGCGGAGGATGGCAGCCTCTCTTCGGAGCTTCCCAAAACACCAGCTGCAAGTGAGCCACCAGTTTCAAATTACATTCCCTTCCCAGGAGAACCTTTAGCTAAGTAAAGGGGGAACTTCAGGAAAAGCAGGCTAGGTAAGGATCTCAGTGAACAGATACTTTGGCTAACCTAAAACTTGAACAGCACCCAGGAGGACTGGGAGGAGGCTGAGTCAGAAAGAGGCTCAGATAGGCCAACCGAAGCACAGTGCACTTCTGCAGACATTCACCTACAGAGATGATCAGATCAAACAACAGGGGGATTTGCTGGCGAAAGAGGCTCAGCCAACAGCTGGCAGAGAGCAAGACCTCTGTTCTGCAGATAACCAGCTCAGCCACCCATAAAAGACTGAATCACGAAGAGAAGCTTGACCAAATGACTCTTGTCTCTTTGCCAGAGTGACCTTGCAACCATGGAAAGGGAGAGAGAGGTAGCTCAAGACAATGGTGAGCTTCAAGTAGAAGTCAGTAGACTCATGCAGGAGCTGAAGCAGGTGCAAGGCAACAATGCTAGCTCTGCAGGCAGAGACTGGAGGGAAAAAGAAAGCAGGAGGAGACCAGAAAAACCCACTGAGCTGCAGGACCCACCGAGAGTATGGTCAAGGAGGGCAGGTAATGCACAGTTTTATATGTTTGATTTTGGACAAGAAACTAAGAATCCACTGTGGTTATGAGAACCTGGACTCCATGAGACTCACCCTGCAGGTACATGGAGTGTCACAGGGCCAAGAGGGACTCTTCTATGAACCACAAAGATTCATCTATGTTTAGCTCTCTTGCAGACTCTTTCAGGCCAAGGCTTTCCAGTGAGTCGGACCATTCCTCAAGGGACCCCCGTGGTGAGTAAGGGAGAACAAGGCATTTCCATACAGCCAACTCCTTGAGCAGAGGTACCCATAACGATTAGATCTCTTCTGAAATCACCATGTGATTACTGCTTTTGGAACACTGGCAGCCTCTAGTGGAGATCCTGTCCACAGATATTTCAGGTGAAGAGAATAAACTTGTATCACACCAGAAAGGACCAGGGTAAAGTTTCAGGATTGACTTCCCTCCACATTCCCCAGTATCGGAGGAAGCTGGGACTATTCAGAATCCCCTGATCTCTGCTGAAACCTATCGGCCAACTAGGCGTGGACTTCGTAGCGAACTTCTTTCAGAACATACCCCACAAGTAGTTCAATTCAATTCAATTCAATTCAATTTATTCTTATATAGCGCCTTTTACCCAACACAGTTGCTAGGAGCACTTTACAATGGTGGTGGACGAGGTGAACAGGTTACAGTGATGATGTTAAGCCGGACAACTCTGAAGAGAGAGACCAACTCCACTATGTGGAGAAAAAAACCTCTGAGGGTCCAAGGTCAACCGGCTACCCAACCTCCTTGGGTATACTAGCAGTACAAAGTTAGTTTGGTTTTAAACTCCAGGATCAGTGAGGAGTCCCAAGTTGCTTCCAGGTACCGATGAGCTGCCAGGGTCCCTTGGCATCAGATGCATCCACAGACCAGATGGTAGCTCGGCATTGGACTCAGGTGATGACCACAGCGGGCCCACCCGGACATGTGGGAAGAGAAATGGAATGGGGATGGTCAGTAATGAGCAGGATCCAGTAGTGACAGACACAGAAATGAAACAATACAGTGCGATGGCATGTACAGCAGCACCAGCAACATTAGTAATGGTGCACTATGGTGATTGGTGCGGGTAAGCTAAACTAAAGAAGTAAGTCCTCGGCCGTGATTTAAAGACTGAGACTGAATCGGCATCCCGTACAGAAGCAGGCAAGCTGTTCCACAATGTAGGGGCCCTGTAACTGAAAGCTCGTGCTCCAATACATTTATTTATGCGAGGGACAATTAGGAGATCTTTATTCTGGGATCTAAGTGGGCGATTAGGTGTACAGGCATTAAGCAGTTCGGTTAGGTATATTGGGGCAAGACCTTTAAGTGCCTTGTAAGTTAAAAGGAGGACCTTGAAGTCAGCCCTGTACCTAACAGGAAGCCAGTATGAGTATGGCAGCCAGAGAGTATGGGAGTTATGTAGTCGTACTTCCTGCTACTGCTAACAATCCTAGTGGCTGTGTTATGAATGCGCTGTAGGGTGCTTAATGTGCCCTGAGAGCTTCCAGAAAGTAGGGCGTTACAGTAATCTAATCTAAATCACTACTGGATATCAGAATTTTTGAAATGGCATACTAATGTGTTGGGTACTCTTTGCCCTACATGAGTTTGTCTGAAATAAATAGCGGGGGTTATGCTTGTTGTTTTCAATAAGCTTTGAATAGTACTCAGTGCGAGCACTATATAGAGCTTTCTTATATTGTTTTAATTTAGCAAGCCATAGAGCCTGAGAGGCTTGGAGACCTGTTGTCTTCCATCTGCGTTCTAGCTTACGGCACTCCCGCTTAGCAGCCCGTGTGTGATCATTGAACCAGGGAGAGTGCCTCATAGTTCTGACCTTCTTTATCTTAATTGGGGCTACCTGATCAAGGATCTGCCCAACTACTGTATTGTACATGTCGGTGATGTCATTAACAGTTTTGTTACCGGTGAAGTCTATCTCCGTTACGGCCTCCATAAACTGGACACATTTAACCCTGTTTAGGTGTCGTGTTGTACTAGTCCGTTCACTGAGGTACGGTTGAGACATTTTAATCTCAAACGTGATTAAAGAATGGTCGGAACAAAGTTTATTCAAGGAGTGGACCAGTACAGTATCAATGTCAAGTCCATATGAGATAATTAGATCTAGCGTGTGTCCTTGTACATGGGTAGGTCCTGATACATGCAACCGACAGAATCGAGGAGTGTTAAGAAGCTTTTGGCACCTGCATCCGTCTCTGTATCAACATGTATGTTAAAGTCGCCTAGCATCACGAATCTAGTAAACCTAACAACCAAGTCAGAGAGCAGATTGCCAAATTCATTAATAAAGGCAGCATATGGTCCTGGAGGTCTGTAAATTAATAGGATATGGAGCGCTAAATCAGACCTAATGCTTAGCAGCATCAGTTCGAATGTATGGAAGCGCTCAGTGGTTTTTGAATCAACCTTAAATGATTCATCAAAAATTGCAGCCAGGCCACCACCACGTCCTACTGAGTGTGATTTGTGTAGGTACGAGAACCCATAGGGGGAGGCTTCTACTAAGGGGATGGTGTCAGTGGGTCTAAGCCAAGTTTCAGTCAGTAGACAGATATCTGACTTTGTGTCAAGTACCATCTCATTAATAAGCACTGCCTTGTTTCCTAAGGAGCGAACATATAACAGTGAGCATTTGATTTTAGTTGGACGCTGTGTTTTAATTGTTTTTATGATGGGTACTGTGAGCAGGTTACCAGGGCAGGAGCCTCTAGATTGGCATCTATACTGCTTCCTTATCGTACTAAGAATAGATATTCTCTGGTAATGATGAGAGAAGTCTGGTTCTAAGCTAATGTGTGACATAGGGGATGCCATGTTATAAGGAACCTGGGTTTTGGCCAAGAGTGTACTGGTAGTGGGATAATAGCCAGCGTGTGATTTAAGATCACAGGACTGCGACCTGGGTGGTGCTCTAAAGAGTCACAGTGGCAATTTTGCTGCCATATTTTGGGAAAGCATATATGATCCTCTCCAGTTAGGATGAAGACCGTCCCTTTTATAAAGGCCAGGCCGTTCCCAAAAGAGGTCCCAATTATTTATGAAGGCTATGCTTTTAGATGCACACCAAGTCTCTAGCCAGAGGTTGAAAGATCTACGCTGTACATGCCGCACGACAAACACAGCACAAAAGAGGATGTCATAGTAACACTTACGTTAAATATGGAAGTTTTTTTTTATCAAGAAAGCGTGGTGTCCGAGGCCGCGAAGTTTGCTTGCTCGTTCAGTCTGGGTGAAAACCAAAATATATAACCAAAAACACCACCATTCACTGTAGGCTTCGCCTAACTAATGAACCATGTAGTTCCAGAAACAGCCCTTGTACAAGTTTCAGAAGCTGCCCCTGATCCTCTTTCAGAACAAACCCCAGAACTAGTTCCAGAAGCTGCCCCAGAACCTCTGTCAGAAGCTGCCCCTGAACCAATTTCAGAACATAACCCAGAACTGGTTCCAGAAGCTGCCCCTGTGCAAGTTCCAGAAGCTGCCCCTGTGCAAGTTTCAGAGTTTACTCCCCTATCAGATTCAGAATCTTTCCCTAAGACAGTTCCTGGACCGATCACTGTTACTGAACCTATTTTGGAACCCACTCCAGCGCTGATATCAGAATGTCTTCCAGGAGTGGTAGAACATAATGATCTGGCAGCTGCACCAGAGGTCTCTGAATGTCAAAGTGTAGGTTTCAAATCCAGGAGAAAGACACCGAAAGAATGTATGGCTAAACGCAAGTACCCAGGGGACTTGGTTACAAAGATATGGACTGAAACTCTGGGGTACCCCTCTCCGCCGCCAACAGCCCGAGACATGACTGGCTGGTCTGGGTCCCCCTTCCTGTATTTGTTTGTTAATTTGTGAATTTGGACCTGACCAGGTACCCCATTAAAGGGGCTATGTTTCTGTTTTCTGTTCTGGCTTGTCTCCCAACCAGGTTCCGGTGCTGGAGAAGCGCCCCTGGTGTTGCGCCTTTGAAAGGGGGGGTGATGTCAGGACTTTGGGTGTTCTGTTGTTTTTGTTTAGTTTTACTCACAGTAGAGGGCGCTCTGTTCTGATGGCGCACACCTGAGCTCATGAAGGCACAGGTGTGCTACATTAAAGCTGACTACTTAAGCCTCAATGAGTCAGAACAGAGCCAGTTTCACGTCTGGATTCCTGTTTGCGTTTAATAAAAGTGTCTCTAGAACCTCTGGCTCCACCATGACGTCCTTCCCGCTCCCTGCCACTGTGACAGAAAACCATGTTACGTCAGCTAACAAATGCCCGTGCTAATTTGTACTGCACTGTGATAGCCCATCATACTCATTACATTTACATTTACATTTACGGCATTTAGCAGACGCTCTTATCCAGAGCGACTTACAGGTCCTAATTACAGGGACAGTCCCCCTGGAGCAACTCAGGGTTAAGGGTCTTGCTCAGGAACCCACTGGTGGTAGTGCTAGAGGTGGGATTCGAACCGGGGACCTCTTGATCCAGAGGTCCGTAGGCAAGTACCCTACCACTAGACCACCGCCACCCATTAACAGGTTGTGAAAGTGAAGCAGGTTGAGTGAAGGAGTGAAGCAGGCTGTTCTGTCTAGGACTCTCAGCCACAAATGGTTATGGTATCTGTTGGACTGTTAAATAAAAGAAAAATTAATAAAATGAGAGTCTGATGTAAAAAATGTGTTTAAATTAATGCATACAAACTGTTTATTGATGCAAAATTATTGAAGAATTAAACTTTCGTCTAGCCAAGTAATATCTGTAGAAACAGTTGTTATTAACGCAAAAGTGTCCTAGCATGACAGCCAACACTGTAAAAATCTTTAAAGACAACTGACAAAAAAAATGGGTTTCACAGTAACATGTGATAGCCCCATCTTGCATATCTGAACTGCATGGTTTGCCTGAAAATTTGTCTTGAAGGAAGCAATGCAGCACTTTTCTTTTGACAGTTCAGGGAGTTAAAATACATGGACCTTACATAATTAACTCTATTTAAATGAACCAAATGAATAATTGTACAGGCAAGCTGCTGTAGGAAATCCTCAATCTTTGCCTGTATTAAAGGAAAACAGTTTCAGTCAAGTTTTGATTACGCTCTTTGGACCTTGCATGATCTTTATCTGCAAATTGCTACTAAAGCAATGAACTTAATGAGTAAACACAGTCTGCTCTAAAGAACTCACTATGCCTGCCCTCATTTCTGTCCTTTAGAACACCTATTGCAGAAAACATTTACCTTAATCAGTAAGACTAGAAAAGGTTGTTCTTGTGCCCTCACTTCTAAAACTATCATCACTGCATGCGTGTATTCAAGCATACTTATTTTTCTAAATAATTTGACCACAATCGGAAAAGGGTGGAGTGCCCTCTCATGGTTGGGAGTGAGATCCTGCCCCAAGTAGAGGAGTTTAAGTATCTTGGGATCTTGTTCACAAATGGAGCAGGAGGTCGACAGGCGGATCGGGGCAGCGTCTGCAGTGATGCGGGCTCTGCATCGGTCCGTCATGGTGAAGGAGGAGCTGAGCCAAAAGGCAAAGCTCTCAATTTACCGGTCGATCTACGTCCCCACCCTCACCTATGGTCACGAGCTGTGGGTAGTGATCGAAAGAACGAGATCATGAATACAAGCGGCCGAAATGAGTTTCCTCCGCAGGGTGTCTGGGCTCTCCCTTAGAGATCTCTTCCTTAGAGGGTGAGAAGCTCAGTCATCCGGGAAGGGCTCAGAGTAGAACTGCTGCTCCTCCGCATCGAGAGGAGCCAGATGAGGTGGCTCAGGCATCTGATTAGGATGCCTCCTGGACGCCTCCCTGATGAGGTGTTCCGGGCACGTCCCACTGGAAAGAGACCCCGGGGAAGACCCAGGACACGCTGGAAAGACTATGTCTCTCGGCTGGCCTGGGAACGCCTTGGGATCCGCCCGGAGGAGCTAGAAGAAGTGGCCGGAGAGAGGGAAGTCTGGGCATCCCTGCTGGAGTTGCTGCCCCCGCGACCCGACCTCGGATAAGCGGGAGAGAATGGATGGATAATTTGACCACAATCGCTGAGAACTTAAGAAAATATCATGTTAAAATTCAACTATTTAAAAAAAGCAAACCCCTGAACTGAAACACACTATATTGGTCTGATCATACCATGCATGTTGGAGGTGAAAAAAAAGAATGCAAAAGCATACAGTACTGCTAGAGTGCTAGAGTTTTAGGCAGGTGTGAAAAAATGCTGTAAACAAAGAATGCTTTCAGAAATACAAATAATGATTGCATTTTGTAAATTGATAAAAATAAACAAAGTGAGCGAACAAATGAAAAATGTAAATCAAATCAATATTTAGTGTTACTACCGTTTGCCTTCAGACCAGCATCAATTCTTATAGGTACACTTGCACAAAGTCAGGGATTTTGTAGGATTATAGTCAGGTAGGATCAACCAATTTTACCAAACAGGTGCTAATGATCATCACTGTCACATGTAGGTTGAAACACCAGCCGAGTTCCTTCAAAAACTGTGTGCAGGTGTACCTAGAAGAATTGATGCTGTTTTGAAGGCAAAGGGTGGTCACAACAAATATTGATTTGATTTAGATTTCTCTTTTGTTCATTCACTGCATTTTGTTGATTGATGAAAATAAATGATTAACACTTCTATTTTTGAAAGCATTCTTTGTTTACAGCAAAGGCCTGCCATTGTGCTGTAATCCACGGTTCCTTATGGTCCTGCTTCTATTCACGCCTATTCTGCCCTTCTAACTCCTTGGTAATTGAACAGGACCGACTGCAGTCAGCAAACTGGGAACGTAAACACTTTCTCCTGTTGCCAGAGCTTGCCAGGACACCTGTCCCTCCACCCATATGTTTACATCATGTCACATAAAGAAATAAGAAGAAAATACAAACTCATGTAGGGCAAAGAGTACCCAACACATTAGTATGCCATTTCAAAAATTCTGATATCCAGTAGTGTTTGAAAGTTCGACAGCTCTTTAGAATGGTCTGCGTTTCTGTGTAAATATGACCTAAAGATCAGATTTTCATAACATTTTGTCAGTGGCAAAAGTTTATGAACCTTTCAGTATGTGGTATGCCGCCTATGCTTAGCAGTAGATCAAGATAAACATTTCCAGCAAAACCATCCTAGAGACCAGCCATGAGACTATCACCTTGTCTCAAAGAGGGAATAAGGTAAGTATGCTGGAATGTAGTGTTTTCCTTTATCCATGACCTTTCTCATTTGAAATTTAAAAGTAAAAGCTGTCATCCACCTATAAAACCTTTGTTCAAGTAATTTTTAGCCAACTTTAGTCAGGTAGCAATGCTCTTTTTGGAGACCAGTGGTATTATCCTTGCATTATACACCACTGTTGTTCAAACATATAGAAACATTAAATGTTGCTACAACAAACATTCAATGAAAGAAAATAAAAGATCAACAGAAAACAATACAAAGTGTGGTGATATACAACAAATAAACAAGAAACAGTAGATAAATAAATTAATAAAAAAAAAAATATATATATATATATATATATACACACACACACACACACACACACACAGTGCTGTGCAAAAGTTTTAGGCAGGTGTGGAAAAAATGCTGTAAACAAAGAATGCTTTCAGAAATATAAATAATGAATGTTAATTTTTTATCAATTTACAAAATGCTAAGTGAGCTAACAAAAGAAAAATCTAAATCAAATCTATATTTGGTGTTACTACCTTTTGCCTTCAAACCAGCATCAATTATGGCTCCCACAGAACCCTGATCTCAACATCATCGAGTGTATCTGGGATTACATGAAGAGACAGAAGGATGTGAGGAAGCCCAAAGATCTGTGGTTAGTTCTCCAAGATGTTTGGAACAACCTACCAGCCGAGTTCCTTCAAAAACTGTGTGCAAGTGTACCTAGAAAAATGTATGCTGTTTTGAAAGCAAAGGGTGGTCAACCTTGGATTTCTCTTTTGTTCATTCACTGCATTTTGTTAATTGATGAAAATAAATGATTAACACTTCCATTTGTGAAAGCATTCTTTGTTTACAGCATTTTTTTCACACCTGCCTAAAGCTTTTGCACATTACTGTATATATAGAAGAAACACACTAAACAATCTTGTATACAGTGTATTGTAGTGATTTTCGTGTTATATTTATAATGCAAGTATTAGTGTGGCCAGCATAAATGTAGATGTCTTGGTAAATATTTTTCTTCATGAGGGTGCATGCCGGTGTAGTGTTAGACACTCTTGCCTATGCTAGGTTTCCAGATAGGGCCTTCTGGGTCCTTTCTGTGTACAGTGTGTACAGTGGCAGTCAAAAGACAAGCAGGTCAGGTGGACTGGATAGCGTACAAGTAAGTATCTTTCTGTATTTTTCTGGCAACCTCTCCAGGGCTTTTCTCTACCCTTTGCTACAGCAGCACTCACTACTCAAAAACTGGTGGTCATACAGAGTGAATTTGACATCTCTTTATGAACCTCTAGGACATAAAAATCTGATGTTTTTGGTCATATTAATACAGAAATGTAGAAAATTTGAAAAGAAAAACTAAAGTGAATCAAATGTCTAAGAAATGGGACTTTCGTTTTGTATTTCCTCCTTTACATTCTTTTGTCTTTATGTGGGATGTAAGTTGAGCCTTAGTGTGAGAGAGAGACGAAATGGAGGCTGCCTGCACTCACCATGTGTACTGGGCTGATTCCAGATTTGATGAGCTGCCAGAGAATGTATTTTCAGTTGATCTGGTGGACTTGAGGGGCAAGTGCCATTGGCTTAATTCCAGAAGCTAGAGTCAAAAGGTTTACAGTTTAGGATTCTGTTTTTGTAAAAGCAGTACACTGTGAACACTTAGCTGCACAATCTAGCTCGTTTACCATCTCATAGGGAAACAATAGTACAGATATATTAAAGGTGAAAAGTGACTATTTGTCACTGTGAAACACAGCACAGCACAAAGTGAAACAACAAAAATGCAACCTCTGCTTTTCACCCATACACCAGTTATTTAAAGCACCTGGGGAGCAGTGATGGGGACAGCCCTAATGATGCTAATTAACTCCTTCATTGCCATATCACATTTTTAGCTACTGCCACTAGCATTAAAGCAACATGGCTAATATTGTTTAGATGCCCCTTGTTCCACCAAAAAGCTCTGACCTGTAGAGGTATGGACTCAACAAAACCTCTGAATGCATACTTTTATGTTAAAAATTGATATTGTTCCATAACACACTCACACATCAAATAACGGTTAGGTCTAGATTAAGTCTTAGCCTTTAAGTGCAATCAAAAGGAGAAAGTATTATCTTTATTTAAACAAGTGTTTTATTATCAGGGAAAACATAAAAACTAACCATTAATATATTAACATTTCAATACAACATGTGTGTAGAGCAGGTTGTTACTATTATTACTTCTTGTAATAATACATTGTTACTATTATTATTACTAATCTATAAAGACAAAAAGACACACGTTCAAGGTGTGGATTATACATCACTGCTCTGACACATTCATCTTCATCACCACATTTCACATACAAACATCTCCTCCCCATGCTTCAAAGTCAACTCCTTATGTTGTTTATCTTGTAAGATTCTGTTTTACTTCTGCTAAAAGTTAAACACACACACACAGAACCATGAACAACAGAGTTTATTACATAAATCTACTACATTAGATACATTACAAGAGAAAAACAGGCCAATTATCAAGTTCCTGTCAATCACAAAACTGTTTAGTATATAGATTACAGATTCATTTAAACCTTTATACAAATAAGTAAGCTTAGTAAATGAACACAGTAATATTGGGCTCCCCCAATTAATAGTTCTTAAAACATGGCCTCAACTTTTTGATTACCAACTTTAAGTTTGTTGGTAAGTAGACAGGAACATTTCCACATCTTTATTCTGAAAAATAAATGTAAAAGGCTCCTTATCTTCCACATTGTGACCTGCCACAGTTTCAGAGTGCCTCTTGCTGATTCTTGTGCTTCTTGAGACCTGCATTTCCAATCTGAAAATGTTTTACATTAATAACACAATGTGTAACATCTGTTGGAGTAAATTTCAGCACTGTGCGACATAGTGTACCTTAAGAATGCTCACATTTAACTCTACGTACTGGCTCAATCCCAGGCTCCAGAATCTTCTTGTGTAAGGCAGGTTTGCTCTTCTTGCACAATCATTTGTCACAATGGTGGCCAGTTTTTGTCCAGAACATATTTTAACTACATAACAATATTAACTTTTGTAAGTGAAAACAAACAACAATAATAATAAAAAAAAAAAACACTGCAACCACACCATGACATGAGCAGAACAATACAATTCTAACCAGTTTATCCTGAAGATGGGTCCATGTGTTTCTCCCAGAGTGGACCCAAGAGAGCAGACAGAAGCTCCATCTGCCAAACCAGCTGTGGTCCTGCAGCAGTATCCTCTCAGTCGGTTCATCTGACAGCACAAATACAAAGTGTGAATATGTGTGTCGGGTAGTGAGTCACAAAAACTACTACAACTCCAACAACAACAGCAGCTGTAGGAAATTTTCTTCATTATCGTGCCTCACTCCTCGGTCTAGTTATAGCTGTGTCTGTCTCTCCCTAGTGGCCGGACAGGACCGAGTATTACAAGATGATACAGGATGTGAATGTGGCGTCAAAATCATGGACAGGTATTTTTTTTATTTTTTTTTTTTATAAATACACAGCACACCGAATTAGGATAAGGATAAACACATAACCAAGACTGCTCACAAAGATGCCATGACAAACACAGCAAATAATGATCGATGTGGAGGCAAAATTTGTTAAGCATATTATGTTCAAAATTGTATTGCAGTTTTGTAGTAAGGCAGAGAAACAAGCAGGTCAAAATGTCCTAGATATGGTATATGTGTGTGTGAAGGACAAAAGAGATAAGTGAGAGAAGCCAGGCAGGGACTTAGACAAAGCAACTTTAAGGTTTACGGGAACCTTAAGATAGTGAAGAGGGGGACCTGCGACCCAAAATGTGTATAGGAACCTCTGATCTTTTGTATTTGGGGCTTCCTCTTGTATTCTCAGTAGAGTGCGAGAGGAATCCTCACTGCAGTGATTATTAAAACTCTTTATTAGACTAACAGTGCCTCTGACTTGTTCCTTGGATACAATTTTTCCACAACAGTTGGCGAGCCAACCATGAGTTCACGAGTGGTCGACCCAGGACTGACATCCATGGCCAAGGACTGATCATCTCGGGATTCAAATTTTATACCCGACACCTAACCTCCAATTGCAGAGAAGAGGGGCTTGGCATGGAGTCACTGGGCCCTCCACCACTGGACTCCACGAACTAGAATAGCGGAATGGTCAGTGTGCACCTTTTCTTTTACCCCTGCTTCTTCTTCTCCCTACCCTTTCCTTTTGGTTGATTTAACAAGTATCCTAATTTAAACAAATTAATAAAGAATTGGGGTGATTGAGAATTAGAATCCTCTGGCTGTGAGGTACCATGGCGGTGGTTACGCAGTGACCTAAGGAGGGCCTTAGGTGGGGACCTTGACTTAAAATAAGGGAGTGAAGTGAATTTGGGGATTGGTCCAACTCTTTCAAGGTAAGGTTGAGAGTGCTAAAAGTTTACCTTCCCTGTCAGTGGCTACACCTGTCTGGGACAGGAACACGACTGCGTTACTATGGGGACCTCACAATGAAAGGATCGGGGGAAAAAGCGTAAATGAGAATTCGGAAAGGATGCTTGTCATGAGACAAAAGTTTGGGGAGGAAGCAACTGATTTAATGATACTGAGCAGATGGGTAGTAAAATATGGGTTTACAGCAGAGGGGTCTTTCAGTTCCAAGGCTCTAAAAGATTTGCAGGAAAAAACTAAAAAACTGAATGGCAGGAAAATAGCCAGACTCTAATTGACCAGCACTACCTCATACACACACACACACACAAAAGTGGTGCTAGTGCGACCACACCTACATCACCAAACGCTACACCTACAATATTTCACAAATCCTCCGCCGACCCAATCTAACTAAACTAAACCTTTTCTTTGTTTTCAGAGGGAAAACAGAACGTGTGGCCACCATTATAAAGCACACAGAGCATGCTGAGGAACTGCTGAGCAAGAAACTCAAGGAGAGAACCAAAAAGCAACAGCAACAGTATGATGCCTCTCTGACCATGCTGAAACTGACAGATGAGAGGGGAGGTGGTGGCAGAAACAGTTTGGTGTGGATAAGGCAGAGGACATGGCAGAGGTGGACACAGAGGTGATTACAGTGGATATTTCATCTGTGGTGGCATAGATCACTGGGCAAAGGAATGTTTGATCAGTTCGACCTGTGGACATGATCAAGTTCATTGTGGACCAGGAAACAACCATGATGGGGATGCAGTGTCAGCAACTGGCACCAGACAGGAGGCAATTGACAGGTGGAGGTGGGGGAAGGGGATGTGATCAGGTCATATGATTCTAATTCACATTTACAGTCACAAACTTGAACACCGACACACACCTGACATCCACAAATACACAGTGTACACACACAACAGCTTATACACTGTATCAAGTTGATGGGTTTAAGAAAATACCAAAGTTAACACTGACAATTGAGGGGCAAAAAATGTACATTTTTAGTTGACTCTGGAGCTGTACATTCTGTGCAAAATAAGAAAAAAAAAGAAAGAAAAAAAGAAAAGAAAATCTGTCTTATCTCCTTCTCCTGCCTTATGCGGGCATACCTTTATGTCTACGGGAGCGGGGAGAATGTCTTTGAGCCGTTCTCTGTACCTCTCAAATATGAGCTAGGCCAGCATGCTTTTGAACATCAATTTCAAATTTTATAATTTTAATCATCCTAATTTATTAGGCCTTGATTTTATGTGTCTTTTGGGTTTACAATTAAATTGTTGATATTTCTGAGGGGAATTGTTTCCAATTGTTTACAAGCAGCTCCTTGTTTTATCATGAATGGTGGCTCACAGATACAGACATTGCCTGCACTATTATCTCTGCTGATAGGGATAGGGTGAGACAGTGGCAACACTGTTGGTGGCAGTGATTTTAATTCTTCAGATCATTTGCATTGTACAGCTTGTGTTTTTGCTGATTCTGACTGGGTTTTAATGGGACAGTGGGAGAGTGCACCCACAACAGACCATTCAATTAGATAGATTGTTTTGGAATGGACACACTGCGGGTGTTTCAGTGCTGTTTATAGAACAGCAAAAACTATTTTTCTCTGTTGTTGGCAGGACGTGGGTTCATTCATTCTGGTTTGCATACAGGCAGAAGACTGGGTTCCTGTCTGTGGCCATGCTGTTTTATACAGCGACAAAGTTAAGGCCTTTGCCAGCCCTTGTGAGAGCACAGTCTCTTGTAAGCACATTACTGAATTTTTGGAGCCACCATACACAATGGCCAGTTTGGATGAAGACCCAGCTCTGTCAAAACTTCCAGATCACTTGTGGGCGAAAGATAAAAATGATGTTGGGTTGATAAAGAATAGCCTTCTTGTTGTTAGTCTGGTTGTTAATAATAATAAAAATAATTCATATTGTGAATGCAGGCCTCGTCAACCACAATACCCACTTAACATGAATTGATGGTATTAGACCAGTATTTGAAGCATTGAGGAAGGCAGGGGTGATTGTTCTGTGGCCCAAATCTCCATTCCGTACACTATGATTTCCTGTCAAAAATCAGGAACATGGGTCAACTCACCAAATGGATATTTTTTTTTTTGCAAGCAGTCAGTGCTGCAGTATAGACCCGTGCACCCATAGTTCAAAATCCGTATACCATCCTATCGCAAATTCCATCTTATGCCACGTGGTTCTCTGTGATTGAACTGGCCAATGCATTTTTCAGTATGCATGTACACCCTGACAGTCAATCTTGGTTTGCTTTTTACAGCTGTGCACTACACGATTCATTAGCATCCTTAGAATTGTCCCCGGAGAACGCATTTTTGCTTCATGATTCATGAACATGAAAATCATGTTCATGATTTTCTGATTGCAGCAAACAGCCAAACACAGTGTAGAAAAGATCCACAGTCTCTACAAACCATTTGGCTGAGAATGGCCACAAGGTCAGTCTGTCTAAGGTTCAATTTGTTAAACAGCATTCTTGGGCCATATTATCTCACCACAAAGTAACTCACTTTCAAATAAGCTGGACATGTGAATAAGAAGCAGTTAGCATCTTTTCTTTTCTGTGTTCCTATTGCAGAAGTTTCATTCCTAACTATTTAGAGATGGATGCACCGCTGCGGGCGATGACCTCTCAGAAATGGCCAAATAACTGTCAATTCACATGAAATGACACAACTTGAGGCCTTTAACAATTTGAAACAAGCCTTATTGTCTCCTCCAACACTGGACATCCCAGATCCCATCAGACCATTTATGCAAACAGTCTGTTTTTCTTCAAAGCTGGATCCAATGGCAGCAGGTCTGCCTGTTTGTTAGAGAAATATAGCTGCAGCAGAGAAGACCATAGAGGCCTCCAGAGATCTAGTTGGCTATGCTGATTTAACTCTTTTAGTACCACATGCAGTTTCTCTTCTCTTACAGGACCACAGCACAGCCCACCTGTCAGCTGCAAGATGGTTGAGGTATAATGTATGCCAAGTGTCCCCAATAAACGTTGCACTAACCTTAACCTTTCACTTTGCTTCCAATACCAGAAGACAGTGAACCTCATGATTATGTGGCAGCAGTGGAACAGATTTGCAAGAAGTTCCCATCCCTAACTCTAATTTTGTGTTTTGCAGATGGCTCTGCCTCAAGAGACAACAAAGGACTAAACCATGTGGGCTTTGCAGTTTGCTCTGAAAGCGCCACTCTCTACAGCGATGCCCTTCCTCATTCTATGTCTGCTCAAGCAGCACAATTTGTGGCTTTGACTGAAGCATGTAAATTGGCTAAAGACAGTTACTGTTACTCTACACTGATTGCAGATATGCTTTTTGAGTGGTACAAGATTTTGGTGCTATGTAGAGACACAGGAAATTCCTGAAATCTGACAGTTCCCCATTTCTCAATTCCAATTTGATCTCAGCATTCTTGGATGCCATAACAGAATTGGATGGCATAAACTGATTGCTGTCTGCAAATGCAGTAGCTATGGCGAAGAAACCTGGTGAGGGCCTAATGGCCTCCCATGCCTGCCGAGCCATTTTTTTCCTCATTTTGCTAAATTGATGCACAGTAATTTAGCGTCATGCGTCAAAGGGGGGGGATAATGGATATTATGAACTTCATTGGTTTACTAAGGGATTTTCAGCTGTGGCAGAAAATATTGCCAGTCTTGCTTAATTTACCTACAGAATAACTCAGGTGAGCCAGAATGGATTTGAGTCCATTTGAAATTTTGTTCGGTAAACCTATGAACCTTGGCATAGGACCTTAGAGAATGACCCTAGACTTAATTCTTGCTAAAGAAGGCGGCGTTTGCAAACTTCTAAAAACCTCATGCTGTTTTTATACTCCCGATCACCATGAGAATATTACAGATTTAATAGACCACATGGGAAGTGTTATTGTCATTCCATACAGCTGGTACAGTTCGATCTACATTTTGATGGGACCATATTGGCATCTGCTACGATGATGGTGCCCATTGCTGTTGTTTGCTTGTGTCTTTGTTTGTGTGCACCTTGCTGCTGCAATGTCTCACAATGATGGTCCAATGGCTCATCACAACCTCACAAGCGCAGTTCCAAATGTTACACACGGGAAGAAAATGTATGCAAAAGGCATGTGATGATGGGATGCCATCTCCAGATCTGAACCCAAGACACAACAATCGACCGCTTTGCCCAGACTCACAGAGGTTTATATACCCAGAGTAACAACTCAAGTAACTAATGACAGTATACAATTACTAAAGAACAAGATCTCAGCATCTTTAACTCTGACACCTTCAGCTCTGCCTCCTGTCTATTAGTTTTAGAGTGGCAATAGTCCTAAGTACTTATATCACTTATTAACATATGCTGGAAAAAAGAGGATAAGAAAAGGTATGTGCTGATTAATAGCATGTTGGGAGGCACTATGATTACATTGCTGTACTATGATTACAATGTATGTACACCCCATATAGTGAATGGTTGTCACGCCCACCGCTGTACCCAGGCCAGGGGTGAGGTCCCCGTCCCCGGAATACTGATCGGGCTTTCACAATCACCCTAGTTAACGACCACTGATCACCAGCACCTGGAGAACCACGTACTAATAGCCTGCCAGTCCGACCCAGCATTGTCTGTTCACCGTCTTCCTGACTGTCAGTTCCATGAGATACGGCTTCTGTTTTTGTTTCTGATTCTGATTAAAACGTCCTTAGTTGGAGCTACGTGTGCGTGCCTTGCTTCCTGTGTGTGACGTTACATGTACAAAGTCATTACAGGTCATTACATGTACAAAGTAATGCCATATGGCCTCAAAAACGCCCCCTCCGTCTTCCAGTCATTTATCAACGACGTCCTATATTGATGACATTTTAATTTACTCCAGGGATTATAACTCACATAATCCAGGTACTCACGGTCCTTTCCCGCCTCCTCAAACACGGGTTGTACGTCAAGGCGGAGAAATGTCAGTTCCATCTCTCCGAGGTTTCCTTCTTGGGGTACCACATTGGACCAAAAGGAATCGAGATGGAACAACAAAAGGTGACGGCAGTCACTAGCTGGCCGGAACCCCGCACCGTAAGACAACTACAAAGTTTCCTCGGGTTTGCAAATTTTTATAGGCGGTTCATCAGAAATTTTAGTGCCACAACAGCCCCTTTAACCGCCTTACTAAAAGGAAAACCTTCCCGCCTTGGCTGGACGCCCGAGGCGCGAGCGGCCTTCCTGGATCTCAAACTGAAATTCACTTTGGCGCCTATCCTTCGGCTACCAGAGAGGTCCGGAGAGGTCGTTCGTGGTCGAGGTCGATGCATCCGAGGTAGGTCTTGGGGCGGTGCTGTCTCAGTACCATGGGCAACCCAAGAAACGATTTCCCTGTGCATTCTTCTCCCGTAGATTAACCCCAGCGGAGGCCAATTACGACACCGGAAACAGGGAACTCTTGGCGGTAAAAGCCGCACTGGAGGAGTGGCGGCATTGGCTGGAGGGCGCAAAGCACCCCTTCACGGTCCTCACCGACCACCGCAACCTCGAGTATATCCGGCTGGCAAAGCGGCTCACTCCCCGCCAAGCAAGGTGGGCCCTGTTCTTTACTCTTTTCGATTTTGTCCTGACCTACCGCCCTGGAACGAAAAACAACAAGGCTGACGCCCTCTCACGCCGTTTCGAGCCGTCAGAGAGGGTGTCCTGGCCGGAACCTATATTGGCTCCGACCGTTGTGGCAGCTCCAGTGCAGTGGGACATCGAGCGCATCCGTCCGGGAGGCGGGGACTTGGCCCGTAAGATGTGGACCTTTGTGCGAGCACCTCGTAATTCATTGATGAAATGGGCCACCTCTCACCCTCCCAGGGCATCCAGGCATTCACCGCACAGGGCAGCTGAAAAAAGAGGTACTGGTGGCCTGCTAATGCCAAACGTTCGTGCACTTGTCGTTCTGCTCTACCTGTGCGAACTAAACGCCCAGCGAGTGCCAGCGGTAAGTTGTTGTACCTCTGGCGGTGCCCACCATCCCGATCAGACTCCGTGGCCATTGGTGCAGCGCAGATCTACCAGCGTTCGGTGGTACGTGCATTTGGTGAGTGGTGGATCGGTTTTAGAGGATGTGGAATTCATCCCCTTTGCTGTCTCCTTCTGCTCGAAGCAGGTCGCGAGGCTCTGTTTCAGTAAGTGTTCCGGTATTACGGTTTCCCGGAGAACATCCTGTCTGACAGAGGCCCCCAGTTCACCTCTCAGAATGCAAACATTGCCTTTTTCGGCAGGGACCTCAGTCTCTTGTCTTCTGTTGTCATCCCCAAACTAATGGTCAGGCCAGATGAACCATACAAGAAATTGAATAGGTCACTAGGGCTTACTGTCTACCAACTTAACACGACTGGGCAGTTCACTCTATTGATGAAATCGCCCCAAAACTCCTAGTCATTCCTCCATGGGAATGACCCCGTTCGAATGCGTGCTGGGTTTTCAGCCTCCTCTCTGCCCCTGGGATACCACACCCACAGATGTCCCGAGCATCGACGCCTGGGGCTGAGCGAGGCAAGGGGCTGAGCGAGTATGGGGGAAAGCCCACGCACGCATAGAATGAACGTGCTTGCGATTCGCCAACAAGCCGACAGGCATGACGTGGGCCCCGAATTCTCCCAGGAGACGGGGTGTGGCTTTCCACCGGGACCTCAATCTGCGGATGCCCAGCAGCCCACGATTCCATTTTGTCCGCTTCTGGTCAGATCCAGAATCAACCCAGTCACTTACCGTCTCAAATTGCCCAGCCACATGCACAAAACCTCTGTCTTTCATGCTTCCCTCCTCAGACCCTTCGTCCTGGGACCCCTGGCCACACCGGTGGGGGAGGCTGAACCCCCTCCTATCATCATCACCGAGCAGGGCAAGCCCATAAGGTCAACTCTCCTGGACTCCCGCGACGTCGAGGGCTTTGCAATACCTGGTAGACTGGGAGACTCACGGGCCTGAGAGCGCCCAGCTAGGTCAGTCAGGACATTCTCGACCCCAGCTACGGTTCGATTTCCATCGCAACCATCCAGACTGCCCCGCTCCCAAACCAAAAGGCCGACCCCCTCGACGCGGCGGACTCCCACTACATCCCGGGCAGGGGACTTCTGGGCTGCGCCGGTTGTCCGAGCCACCCCTGAAGGGGGGTGATAATACGCCTGCTGGCCACCCCAGGCAGGTAGAGTCCCGTCCCGGAATACTGCCGGGCTCACATCCTAGTTGCGACCACTGATCTGCACCTGGAGAACCACGCACTAATAGCCTGCCAGTCTGACCCAGCATTGTCCGTTCACCGTCTTCCCTGACTGTCAGTTCCGTGAGATACGGCTTCTGTTTTTGTTTCTGATTCTGATTAAAGCATTACCTTAGTTGGGCTTCCGTGTATTATTGCACTTGCTTCCTGTGTGTAGCGATGACAATGGTATTCTAGGCACGCAGCTGACACATGTTATGGCTTCAGAAGACTGAAATAATGTTACTCTGTGGTATAATTTTATGTGAATTTAATATCTATTACACTGCCAATAACTTGTGCTGCTTTGTTCCGTAACACTGCGGCTCTCTGATGGATGAATGTACTGTCTGATGTACAGTCTGTTGTTGTCTGCACTTGTTTGCCTTGTCTTGTGTCTTACGTCGTGTCTGAAGTTGTATTATGTGTAGCACCAGGGTCCTGGAGGAACGTTATTTCTTTTCACTATGTGCTGTGTATATGGTTGAAATGACAATGAAAACCTACTCGACTTGAATTGAACAATAAACCTAGTCTGATGATCCAAGATGGCAATGTGCTGAGATGCAGTGGTCACTCTGGTTCCAAACTTGGTGCTTTCTATATCATGTTCATTTTTATTTTGAGTTCTGTCATGTTCTGTGTTGTCTCATGTCGCACCATGGTTCTGGAGGAACATTGTTTCGTTTCACTGGGTACTGTGTATATGGTTGAAATGACAATAAATCTTGACTTAACTAAACTAACCATGACAAAGTAAAAAATGAAATACAGTAATGCAGGAAATGGGAATAATCGATGTATTGTTGAACTTTTTCTGACTGCCTTAGACTGCCTATTTTTCTTATCCCCACTTTGACTAATTTACTACTTTTTAATGTGTAACACAGAAAGAAATTATTTGTATAAAATCCAGACATGCACCTTAGAGGCTTAATTGAAGTCTACTTATTACCACAAATATAAAGAAAAATGTTAGCGGAGGAAATTCAAGCCAGTTGGAAGTTAAATGATATGGGGCAGTATTAAACAGTTAAGTGAGGACAGTGTAAATAAACTACAGTTAGAATCAGTGCAGCTACAAAAAGAACATAAAGATAATATGGACTTGAATTCTGAACAAAACATTGTGAAGTCAAAATGAAAATGCAGTTTATACATTGGACAAACTTGTTTTCCACTGAAATTTTGGGAATTTAGTAAAGCCTTTAGATTATATGAAATGAAGAAAAAAGCAGCAGACAGTGTTCCTTACAAATGTAAAAATAGCATGAGTGAAATAATTAAATATAAACTAGAGAAGATGTCTAGTGTCATTCTAACAAAAATTACATGGTCAATAAACAGTACTTAAAGATAGAGAAAAGCTCTTGAATTGAATGTGGCTTTAAAAAGAGGCAAGTCAGGCAACTCTCCTGGTGCGGACGGCTTCACCTTCTGTATGGAATAAGAAATAGAATGGAATGGGATATCTCTTATTGATAAGGAATTTAAAATGTGATCATTGTGTACTTAAGTGTACTGAATATAGATTTTTAGACCTGTTTAAACTTGCCTAACCATATCTGCCTCTACTAAAATAATTGGCTACTGAAGGGACTTCACAGCAGGGATGCAGAGGAGGATGTGCCATCTCTGCTCTAATTTGTCACGTTTAAGAAACCTTTAAGTCAATAGATTTAACAGAAACCAGAATATTAAAGGATCTCTACTACTAGGTAAGAAAAAAAATTAGCTCCCTTCTAATTCCTTCTGTTCTGCAATTTGTCAAAAACAGATTTGTAATGGGTTTTAATGGGTATATAATCAAGTTGCAAATAATTTTTTTAACATTTTTCTTTATGATATTTGGTACAATGTTTGCACTTTGCGCTACCAAATATCAAATTTAACCATCATAAAATAATTGCTATAGATTGAGTATAGTGGATGTATTATTAATATGAAATGCAACAGACAATTTAAGCAATGTACAATCTACAAGCAATGTAGCTAAAATGTAAGCAAGAGCGTGATTTTTGAAATAACAATTTCAATATTAATCATTGTACATTTTGCGGATGCTGAAAATAAATGCCCTCTTGAAATACTTTCTTCCAGATGATCAAGGGTACACATGTTTTGTAACTGTTACAAAAACAGTTGGTGTATCTAAGGTAATTAAAAACAACTATATGTTTTAATGGACTTTAATGGAATATTTTTGTGTTTTTGGTTGGCATAAAATAAACTGTTGTTGCAGACCTCTGCTAAGTAATACAGTACTGTGCTAAAGTTTTAGGCAGGTGTAAACAAAGAATGTTTTCAGAAATATAAATAATGATTGTTTATTTTTATCAATTTACAAAATGCAAAGTGAGCGAACAAAACGAAAAATCTAAATCAAATCAATTTTTGGTGTTACTGTAACGGTGGCGGGGTGTAGGGAGGACGCCAATGCTGAGCCAGGAGTTTGCAGCAATATTAGCTTTATTAGCTATATTTACAAAACAAAACAAGGACTGCAGTTCTTAAAATCAAGGAACTGCAGCCTAAACCAAATCAAACCAAATCAAACCAAATCAAACCAAAATAGCAAACCACCACAGAGTATAGGCTAAGCCTAACAAATGAGCCGCGCTCTGTTCTGACTCATCGGGAGGCAATAGTCGCCCCAATGAAACACCCCACCTGTGCCTTCATTGGCTAGGTATTAATTCGATCAAACTAGGCGCTCTCTCGTGCACAAAACACCTCATCCGTGACCAGTTACTACCTTTTGCCTTCAAACCAGCATCAATTCTTATGGTACACTTACAAAGTCAGGGATTTTGTAGGATTATAGTCGGGTGTATGATCAGCAGTTTTAGCGATTCTGTGATCATCAATGTCACCGTGAGTTTGAAACACAGTCATGTTTGGAACAACCTGCAACCGAATTCCTTCAAACTGTGCTAGTGAACCTAGGGTGATGCTGTTTTGAAGGCAAAGGGTGGTCACACCAAATGTGATTTGATTTAGATTTCTCTTTTGTTCATTCACTGCATTTTGTTGATTGATGAAAATAAATGATTAACACTTCCATTTTTGAAAAGCATTCTTTGTTTACAGCATTTTTCACACCTGCCTAAAACCTTTGCACAGTACTGTATGTGAAGAGCTTTGTCTGGATAAAAGATTTAAAAGAGATATAACACATTTGGAGACCTGTAGTGAAAGTAATGAGCAGCTTGAGGAATACCTGGAGTGGTGGAGATGCGCTCCAGAAAAGAGAGGAACTGCTTCTTAAAATGCTTCTTAGCTATTGCGCAAAACTGTATCTTCTGGGGATCAGATTGTGGTCTACGTCCTCAGTGAACTCATGTATGTCTGTTACAGGCTTGGCTACTTGCCATCGTTTGGGGGTCAGATTTAGGTCAACAAACTCAGTGAACTCAGTAGTGTGAGACATTGTAAGATAAAGACAAAAGTAAAGACATTTTTACTCTACTTTCTTGCAATAATAAGGTCTAATTTTATCTAATAATTGTTTTTTGCCAGTCTTAATGGCACCTCAGTAATGAACAAAGACTGTAAGGGCAGTTTCCTGCAGCTGTGGTCTAAATGTAGCAGGATATGAACTGTATTTCGATTCAATTTCAATTCAATGTATTCTTGTATAGCGCCTTTCACAACAAGTTGCCCCAAGGCACTTTACATAGATGGTAGACATCGGTTATAGTACTAGAAATTAAAGCCAGACGACTACGGAGAGAAGGGCTATAACTCACTGTGTGGAGAAAAAAAACCTCTGGTCCAAGGTCTTTGGCTACCTTGCTGGGTATACTAGCAGTACAAAGTTAGTTTGGGTTTTAACCCCAGGATCAACACAGAGGTCTAAACTGCCTTCCCAGGCCAGCGTCGAGTCACGGCCCCAGGTACCGGTATTACCGGATCATGGCGCGCCGGATGCTGGCACAGACCAGTTGGTAGTTTGAGTACGATGAGCTGCTAAGTCCTGGCGCATCAGATGCATCACACAGACCAGAATGATGGCTACGACCATTGGACTCAGGTGATGACCACAGAGCGGACATGTGGGGAGAAATGTAAGTAACAGGCGGATCCAGTAGTATTGAGCACAGTGAAACAATACAGCGATTACATGTACAAGCAGCACCAGTGACATTAGTAATGGTGCACTATGGTGATGGTGCAGGTAAACAACTAAAGTAAGTCTTCAGCCGTGATTTAAAGACTGAGACTGAATCGGCATCCCGTAAAGCAGGCAAGCTGTTCCACAATCTAGGGCCCTGTAACTGAAAGTAGTGCTCTATACATTTATTTATCTGAGGACAATTAGGAGATCTTTATTCTGCAGGATCTAAGTAGGCGATTGGGTGTATAGGTATTAAGCAGTTCAGTTAGGTATATTGGGGCAAGACCTTTAAGTGCCTTGTAGGTTAAGAGGAGGACCTTGAAGTCAGCCCTGTACCTAACAGGAAGCCAGTGAAGCGAGGAGAGTATGGGAGTTATGTGGTCGTACTTCCTGCTCCAAAAGAACTTCCATAGGGGGGTATAGTGCAAACCTTATCACTAAAATAAATGCAAATTTGACTGTTAAACTGGAGTCTGTGTAAACCCAGCCAATGGATATGCACTGGCTTGTGTATTTCTTTGTGTTTGTCTCAAGCCCAGATAAGGATGTGAAACATATATAAAATATTTAACAGATCCAATATGCAGGCAATGCTGACATTGAGATCTTTAGTAAGAAAGAGTAGGGAGCAACCTGAAGAAAATTTGTAGAGGCGGAGATGTGCTCTAGAAAGGAGAGGAATGATTGCCATTTGGGACAAAGAGAGAACACAGGACTGAATGAATAAGGGGGCAGAATGGTTAGAATGCAAGAAGTGGAGGAGGTGGCAACGGAGGAGTTTAAATACTTGAGGTCAATAGTTCAGTGAAACATCCAAAGTGAAGAATAGTGGTGAAGAAGAGGGTGCAGATGCAGTAGTGAAGAATGGCAGGAATGATCTGTGTACCAGCAAGAATGAAAGGGAAGGTTTATAGGACAAGTAGGGAGAACAGCAATGTTATATAGGTTAGAGATGCTGTGCTTATGAAAAGACAGATGGCTGGAGGTGATGAACATAAGGATGCTAAGATTTGCTTTAGGAATGACAAGGTTAGATAAGACTAGGAATAGGCATATTTGATGAATAGTTCAGGTTGGATGATTTGGAAATAACATCAGTGAAAGCAAGATTGTGTTCCTATGTGCATGTGTACTGTGTTTTAGGGCTTATATGTACCACACACTTTATGTGCACAAAGCATACTAATGTATTAATTGATGTGTGTGACATTGTATCAGTGTTAAACATGTACCTCCACCATATGCTTGGCCGGTTAGCTCAGAGCGTGGTCAGCTAAATGTTGTAAATGTAAATGTAAACAGTGCAATCTGAAAAGCTTTTCTGCCGAAATCTATTGTATGAAATAACTGAATGTAATTATTATATTATAATAATTGAATGAAATAAATTACTTTCAATAGTTAACTCAGGTTGAGCTAACATTGTTGTTTTTACATCTGGTATGTGTCTATATTAATGGATATACAGTAATGTTTAGAAACATTTTTAGATTTTAAAATTCTTTTCACTGTGCATTTGATCTGCAGTTTGCCAAAGAAGAATCCTATCAAATAAAAAGAAAGGCATTTTATTAGACATAATGTTAACCACACAAGCATGAACCAAAAATACAGCAACCAGTACTTATGAAAAGCACAGAAACACATGTCACAGTGACACACGGGACAAACAATGACCGTTGGCACTGCCCTGAGGGACTCGGATCTATATACCTTTAGGCTAATGATGCACACCTGGCAACATACTGAGGCACCAAGTGTGTCAAGTCAGGGCAGAGCGACATGAAACATGACAGAAGCCAAAATAAAGCAAAATATAGCCTCACACTAGAGCTACTTGGAACGGGCAGGGCCAGGCAGGACTAAGGCCTGGACTGAAAAACTAAGCAGCCCCTCTATAGGGGGCATGTGACTAGGCCCACTCCCAGGGTCCAACAAGGAACAGGTCTGGGCTATGGGATGACAAAGGGACTGCGGGGCTTACATGGGACTGTACAGTGGTGGAGGTACAAGCACAGGGAAAGGTACACTTAACACTGAGGACACAGGGACAGGCACAAACACTGTGGTAGGGACATACATAGGAACGATAAAACGGACAGAAACATAGTTCATATGCGGGGTCCATGACCCAGCAACAGCCACATCTGGGGCTACGCTGGCAGAGAGGCCCAATGTAAGTCAGTGGCCCAGCAGCAGTCATGTCCTGGGCTGTGGTTGTCAAGATTAAGTCCAATGCAGTCCATGGGGCTACAGCCAGTGGTGATGAGGAACTAGAGCGCTACCCGGTAGTGAGGCCTCCATCCTGAGGAGATGCTTAAGCCAGCGGCAACAACCTGACACTCTTCTGAGGCAAAGTGAGCCAGTGACCAGGCCCCCCCACTGAGGGCTCAGAGCAATTTGCCACTAAAGGGTCCAGGAACTAGGCTCCTGTAAATGCCTTTCTTACAGCTATGGCCCAAATCAGGCTACTGTAAATATATATTATTATTCCATTGTGCATCATTTTCAGGTGTGAGGAAAAAAAATAAAACAATACCATTAATACATTTTTTACTAATTCTAGTATAAATTGATTAGTACATTTTATTTAATGCAGGAGTTAAAGTATCAGGTAATTGTGCTTAAAATGAATTGTAAAATGAGTTTCAATGGAGTTTTTACATTTTTTAATATTTGTGTTTTGCTTTTGCATAAAATGGGCTGTGCAGTCTCTATGATGAGAATTTTGTGACTTTGGTAATAATTATAATAACAATATAGAGAATGTTTTGCGTTATGGAGGCACTGCTTAATATCTAATAATATAAGTATTTATACCTTAATGCATTTTTTCTATAACACATAAAATCAGACACCATACCTTCTTTTCTTAGGATGTCTGTAACATGTCCATAAACTGTTGTCTATTGTTTTAGTCTGTCTTTGGTTTATACACAGCAGGAATGTTAGACCCAGGCCTAGACAGCTGGTCTTAATAAAAAACAAGCCTCTCTGTTCTGATCTCATGAGTCATTTTGGCTTTCTCTCATCTATAGTAAAAAATAAACATATAAATAAATAAACCTTATTAAAGCCTAAATAGGTCATGTTCCAGCAGTACCCCAAAGTTTAAATTGTACAAATAGTCTATGTTTAAATGGAATCAGAGCTGAACAAAAGGCAAAAGGTACAAACATAACCCAAATGCAAATTTTAAAAAGTACAAGTTTTGTTTACATATCTCACTGCATTTGACATAGACACACGCTGGTCAAGCCAGTATTATTCACAGTGTGCTATTAACTTTACAGTCCATTCAAGTCAAATTAATTACATCGATTGATCTTAAAAGAAATGTAAAAACTCAAAATGCAGTTTGCAATTATTCTGCCCTTTCAGACTAGATGACAGCAACAAGTACTAGTTTGCAAATAGTACACATCTGACTGGAGATCTGAGCTGAAGTTTCTCATGTGTACATTCTCACATTTAATAAAATACAAGGGGACAAAACAATTGTTCTGTTTGACTTCCTGTGCTTCCATTATGTTATGTTTTGTTTCCAAAAAGTACCCAGAGTACTCATGCTGAAAGCCTGCAATGACCTCTAAGCTTTATAACTGAGCCATGGAGCAATATAAGGCAGCCAGATCCAGCTCTGGCAATTATACTTTGGCATTGTTTGGTGGTAAGTCTTGGGTTCATGCATTTATGTGGATTCTACACCAACACATACCACCTACCTAAACACTGTTGCAGACCAAGGACACCCCTGTATTGCAGCAATTCTCATTGATGGTCATTCTTCTTTAAGCAGGATAATGCACCTTGCCACTGCAAAAATAGTTGTCCTTATTGGGACCACTTTTGGAAGGTAATAACCATTGCATACTTGCTAAAGTCACTCCTTTTACTTGCACATTTTTACTGTTTTCATCACATTAACTGAACTGAATGTTCAGTTAATGTTCATTGAAAAACTGAATGATCACTTGCTGCATTATTCATCCCACTCCATGATATGATGTGCTATCGTAATAACACAATATTTGTTATTCATAATATCTATGTGGTTTAAATGTTGCTTTCTAAACACAATTATTTTTACTAAGTGTGCTCCATCCTCTTGAGAACAGGCTCAGAGGATGAAGACATATTTGTCTAACTGCACAACATGAAGACATATTGTCTAACTGCACAACAGATACCCTTGGGCACTTTTCACAACACTCCTCTGCGAGTAATGCAACCCACTGCAACCCACAGCTCCTGCCCCTAGTGTATGTGTTCACTAGTGTTTGGATGAGCTGAACGCAGAAAACAAATTCACGGCTCACTTTTCACAGTTTGTGTATTACAGCCAGCACAATAAATTTAATTTAGAAAATCTCTCACTTTGAATTTCTTGTCATTGAAAAATAAAACGCAAAAGCCACACATAATAAACTATAACATAATTACTCGTATTACAAATTTTTTTATTTGTGTAAAATTTATGTATTTAATTTATACCAGTTGATCCTGTAATCTTACTTTAACAACAATGAAGTCACAACAGGCAAATTTCTAACTGCATTTAAGTTCAGATATTTTTCCTTACATCAATTTAAAAATTGTGCAAATCAAATAAAAAATTACATAGATAAGTACATCAGAACAATAAGCACAACAATAAAAAATATTAATCTGGAATTTTCAAAAACCTGAAGACTGAAGGGCCCTGTCAATATTTGGTACCAGTTCCTGCTCAAAGTCCCACACCCTTTTGTCGACTATCAGTTGCTCTTTGGTTAGACTACTCTGTAGAGGCACTCTAACATGAACAATGTGACACACATCAAAAGGCACTCTATGGATATTTCCTATGTTTTTGAGTGTGGAATGAACTGATGTTTGAACCACACTCCTTGGGTTGACAATCATCTTTGTAGGGTTGAAGATTTGCTTTCTATCAGGTTCTCTGTAAATATGTTGCATAATATTGATGCCAGGTATATTTTTCCATTCTGGTCGGCTGAACTTTCCACTCATCTCAGACTGTGTATAGGGGAAAATGTGATTCTCAATGAGAAATACACCAGCCTTTGTGTGCTCCTGTTCAAGACTTTCCATCAGTAATGGAAGATTTGCATGCTTATATGGCATTATGATCTCATCAATGTCATTCAGAAGAACATATCTGGATTGATACATGTGCCGATAAATGCACTCATTAGAGTTACCAACTGATACCTAGTAATGAAGCTCTCCTTTATGTACTTCATAGTTCCATCCTGCTGATGGTTTAAGGAACTGGTCGATGGGCCACGAAATGACCTCTAGAATTCCTTCTCTCTTGTAGTGCTGTAAGAGTTTCTCCAGATCAGTACCACAGCTCGTGTTGTAGATGACAGCATGTTGTATACCCAGAAGCTTGTACATTTCTATGGTTTGAGCAAACTGCAGAACATTATTGTAGGCCCCAAAAAGGCTGGAGATACAGACAGTGTAGTTGAACTTAAATGTTTGTTTCTCCTCTCTGTTATGTATCTTCAGAAAATCAAATTGGCCAACATGTATGACTGGTTCAGTTAAAATGGCTACATATTCTGCATTTTTGGTTTGATCCCCCCGGCACAAAACATCTGAAGCCCCAAATGGGAAACCAAAATGATCGCTGTGAATCTCCACTTCTGCCTCAACAGTCTGGCAGCTATGATTCTTGTTGCAATAAATGCAGTGAAGAGACTTCAGGCTGTCTCTTCTGATTATGCTTATTACTCGAATGGCCTTACTGAACCTGTGATCAGTGAATGCAGACACCATGAAGTGCTTTGAGTTTTCAATTGGAGTTATTGAGTCCTCTTCCACTGAGTTCATGCTTTGACTTCTTCAGAGCCATGCAATATAACATGCTTTACTGCTGTAGATATATGTCCTTTGAAGTGTGGAATCAAGATGACACAGATTACTACTAAAAGCAAAAGCAAAACAAAAATGATATGTTCTCCTCTCATTTTAAGCCACTGATGTGCTTCATGCCTGCAGATAGAGACAAAACATTATATTCATTACGTTGCATTGAATATATTGCATTTACGGCATTTAGCAGATGCTCTTATCCAGAGCAACTTCCATGTCCTAATTACAAGGACAGTCCCCCTGGAGCAATTCACGGTTAAGGGTCTTGCTCAGGAACCTAGTGGTGTTAGTGCTGGACACAGAATTTGACCCTCCAACCTCTTGGTCCATAGGCAAACATCTTACCACAAAAACATAAGTAATTCTCATATTATAATTCTCATAACATAAGTAATTCTCCAAAAATAAAGACTGATTGAGTGCCAGGAAAATGTTTAAATGCAGAGGTGCTGATCCTAAAATATCAATTGTAAGGTAAAAGCTCCACTAATAAATTATTAAATACTTACATTATAGATATAATAGATTAAGTAACCAAGAAAAAAAGGGGAGTCAAAGAGAAAAGATGATTAAAAAATCTAAAGTGATGATTCTTGAGGGACAGAGTAAGGTGAAAAAGTTACATATGACAAGAAGGAACCAGAACAAAAAGAAGATGTAGCAGCCTTGGAAACGAGAAGAAAATCTCAGAGGATGTCGAGAGAACACCCCTACTCCCACAGACCCTCCACAAAGGTGAGGTGCCATACTGCACAGGGATAGCGCGAGAGAGCAGGCACCAGAGAGGGGAGGCAATATATCCAGATCTTACTAAATTACAGCATAAATGGGGAAGTGCAGTACAATAAAGTGAAGAGGCAGCAGTAAGAGAGTGAGAGGTGATAAGGAAGAAACTGAGCAGACAGCTAAATGCTGTAAA
This sequence comes from Hepsetus odoe, assembly GCA_017165825.1. Taxonomy (NCBI): domain Eukaryota; kingdom Metazoa; phylum Chordata; class Actinopteri; order Characiformes; family Hepsetidae; genus Hepsetus; species Hepsetus odoe. The sequence continues at coordinate 8,353,371 of CM029373.1, read as the reverse complement.
TGTAAGTTAGTGATGATGAGGAGAGTAGAATGGAGTACGCCAAGAGGGAGGCCCAAAAGCTGGATGACACAAAGACGATGATTTATCAAAATGTGTCAGTTTGTTGTTGAGTGGAGTGGTGTGCATATGGACCAGGATGAAGTAGAAGTGATGAAGGTGAAATATCAGAACGTGAAGAGGAAACTGAGTTCAGGTAGGACCAGGCAGAACCAAGTATAAGGTTAAGATCTGGAAGAAAATATGGGATAGTACAGGTGCCAATTCTGATTAAGGGAGACATGCTTATGCACTATGGCAGACCCAGGGTATAGAAGGGTTGGTCAGTGGTTTACCTGATCTGCATAATTGGGCCCAGAAGCAGATACTGGTCTTTGAAAAAAAGACACTTAGGAATCTCCTAGCTATAGGAGATGTGAAAGGCTATTGGCCAGAATAATTGGGCTAAAGGCAATGGAAGACATCATGACAAAAGCAGGCATGGAGCATCACGCTGTGGATGCAACCCGTGATGGTGTGGAATTCAATCCATAATCCAAAACAGATTGGAGAATGCAATGAGGAAAGTTTATCCAAGAAAATTAGACATGAAGACTCTGAAAGGAGAGCCAATAGGTCACTGACCCTCTGCTTATGTGCATCGTATGAAAAAGATGTAGAGAGCAGAAGCAGACGTGGCCCAGACCAAGACAACCTCATGATAGTGTTTTTTCAAACATTGGTCCTGGATAGCCTTCCAGAAAACATCAAAGGCAAACTGGAAGATGTAGTGGGACTGACTGAAAATACTTTTGATTAATTTGTGGTTCATGTGACACATGCTGTGGATAAATACAGGCAAAATGAAATGAGAACCAAAGAACAAGAAAGAAGTGCGAGAAAGGTGGCTGGCTCCAGGAGAACTGACAGGAAAAGTTAAGAAAAAGGGGTAAAAGACTTAAGCTGCAGTTGTAGAAGAGAAGACTATGCAGGCAACTCAAATGCCAGTGGCTCCAAATCCCTACCTGTGAGTCAGCAAATGAATGGAGTCCAACAACCACCACAGTCCACAAATCCCTCAGTTACATTCATCAATGTGTATGCCCAGCCTGGTGAAGTGGACCAAGCATACCAAAATCCAGAGGCAGACAACAGCAGCACCATGGATAGGAGGGAATCAGAACACTGCCTGATCTGGATCAAATCAAAATTCTGGTCCAGTGAATTACTGGGGTGGATAAAATGGGTGCTAGGGAGGCCCAGAGGGTCCTACAGGGGAGGGCCAGCTCTTATTGGCAATCAGAGAAGCTGATGAGGAACCAATGCGGCAGGTTCAGGTAAATGGTAAAAACACAACCATGATGGCAGACACTGGAGCTTGTTACACATGCCTAAATTCAAATTATGCCATTAATCTCTCCAGGTCAGGAAAGTTCATTAAGACCAAAGGACAAGTGCAGCTAATACCAGTAACTGCTCCTGTTCAATTAACAGTGCTGGGGAAAACAATTAAGTTACCTATTTTAGTCTCAGAGCAAACTCCAGTAAATTTATTAGGGAGAAAAGCTTTGTGCCATTTGGGTTTCCAGATTTGGTGAACACTGATGGAATATGTGGATAAATGGCAGTTAATACTGAATGAAGTGTGACATTGAAGAAAGCCCCAATGTGCTGGTTAGAAGAGATAGAAAAGGCAGTTCAGGAAATAATGTGTCTATGTGGAAAGTTTATTTCAGTACAGATTCCCAAAAGCAAGAGCGAATTAGAATATCACTTTACTATAATGTATGATAAAAGTCAGGATGAGAAGTTGGAGGAAGAATAGCTTAGAAGGACTGCAAGAACAAAGGTTATCCTTATAGCTAGAAGTGTGGTGATAGGGACAGAAGGAGCAGCGCTTTAAGTGGAGGACCATGAGTTCATGATGACTGGTGGCACATGGAACGAAAGCAATAGATCCTTCACAGCTGGAAGGAATCAGTAAAGCACCACAACCAATGAAAGTAGGACAGATGATGTCATTACTAGGAATGACAGGATTTAGTGCAAAATGAATGGAAGATTATGCAATAGAAACTGCACCTCTGAGGGCATTGACAGAACCAAGAACAAAAACTTTAAAGGCATCATTAAAATGGACATCTGATGCTTATTTGGTGTTGGAAAATATGAAGCAGGAAAGGCAGACAGTACCAGTGCTAGTTACACCAGATTATGAAAAACCTTCATCTGTATGTTGGTAATTGCTGCGATGGATTTGCATCAGCAGTATTAATGCAGGAGACATGCAGAGGGAGAAAGACACAGCCAATAGCTTAATTATAGCACTGAACAAGATGGAGTGGCTCAGGGATGGCCACCATGCTATCAGTGTTTAGCAGCAGTACATTATGCCTATGAGAAGGCTTCAGTTCTGACGATGGGGTATCCAGTAGTTAGTTAATCCCATCATAAAAGCCTAGAGCTGATCAAGAACAGCAGATTTGTGTTAACGCAAGCAAGAGGTCTACAGTATTCATTCTTGCTTACATTTCTATATGTGAGTCTTAGGAGATGCAGTACAATTAATCCAGCAAAATTATTGCCATATTTCCAGTTTGAAGGAAAACCACATATATGGCATAGCTAGTTCATTGCCATTCTCCAAGTTAAGACCTCATTTAGAGTCTAAGCCAATTCTGGAAGCAGATTTGACTTTGTTTTGGTGATGGATCCTATTTTAAAGTGAAAGTGAAAAAGTGAAAATGACAGCCCTTGTCATTGCGAGGAGTCACAACTTTGTAGCGTGAACCTAGAAGTGGACCTCTGCTTTTAACCCATGCACAAACACCGTGCAGCAGTGAGCAGCTATTGAAAGAGCCCGGGGAGCAGTGATGGGGACGGTACCTTGCTCAGGGTACCTCAGGGCAACCTTCTGTGAGAATCGAACCCACAATCTTCGATGCGGGGCAGCTCCCTCACCACTAGTCCACCGCTGCCAGGGATCATTTTCATTTTTTGATAGAGTTGCTATGGTGATTTCCAGCTGACTTTGCTCAGCGTTTGGACATTGCTCAACCTGATTTGTTCATCTGGACTTAATAATGCTTCCGTAAACCCGTTCTTCTTTGGAATTTCTGACCACAATTGTATTGAATATGTGATGAATCTGCACAAAATAGTCTAAGTTGGTGAAGTGAAATGAGAAAAATATATATAAAAAAGAATAAAAAGCGAAAATGGGCGTGATAATAGTACGTGTGCCATGAAGTCTGGTGTAACCAATTACTTTCAATTCACATAATTAGTGAAATTAAGTCCACCTGTGTGCAATCTAAGTGTACGATCTGTCAGTATAAACACACCTTTTCTGAAAGGCCCCAGAGGCTGCAACACCACTTAGCAAGAGGCCTCACACTATGAAGACCAAGGAGCTCTCCAAACAAGTCAGGGACAATGTTGTTGAGAAAGTCAGGTTGGATTATAAAAATATATCCAAATCTTTGATGATCCCCTAGAGCACCATCAAATCAATCATCTTCAGATGGATGGAAAGAACATGGTACCACAACAAACCTGTCAAGAGAGGGCCACCCACCAAAACTCATAGATAGGACAATGAGGGCAATAATCAGAGAGGCGACGTTAAAAATAAGAAGGCATATTTTGAGTTTGCCAAAAGTGAGGGCGACTCCCCAAATGTATGGAGGAACGTGCTCTGGTCAGATTAGACTAAAATTGAACTTTTAGACTTAAAAATTGAACGGCCACCAAGGAAAATGCTATGTCTGGCACCAACCTAACGCATCCCATCACCCTAAGAAACGTGGTGACATAATCATGCTGTGGAGATGCTTTTCAGCAGCAGGGACTGGGAAACTGGTCTGAGTCAAAGGAAAGATGGATGGTGCTAAATACAGGGATATTCTTGAGTAAAACCTGTGTCAGTCTGCATGTGATTTGAAACTGGGATGGAGGTTCACCTTCCAGCGGGACACATTTAAATGTGTTGGAAAGTCAAAGTCCAGACTTCAATCCAATTGAGAATCTGTGGTCAGACTTGAAGATTGCTGTTCACAAGCAAAAACCATCCAATATGGAAGGAGCTGGAGCAGTTTTGCTTGAGGAATGAGCAAATCCCAGTGGCATGATGCGTAGCTATGAGAACTGTCAAAAATGACTTGCAGCAGTAATTGCCACAAAAGCTGGCTCTACAAAGTACTGACTTTAATGGGGTTGAATAGTTATGCAAGCTGAAGCTTTCTGTTATTTTTTCCTATTAGTTGTTGCTTCACAACAAAAAAAATACATCTTCAAAGCTGTATGCATGGTCTGTAAATGAAATGGGTCAAAGTTTCAAACAATCCATTTTAATTCCAGGTTGTGAAACAACAAAACATGAAAAATGCTGAGGGGGTGGGGGAGGGTGAATATTTTTGCAAGGCAGTGTAATCTCTTCACCTGATTGGTAACCCTCCACCAGCTTGTAACTCTCGCCTGTCTCCCATCTCCATCCATCCATTTTCTGCCGCTTGTCCCAAACGGGGTCGCGGGGGAGTGCTGGTGTCCAACCCAGCACACACAGGGCGGCAGAGGCGAGGCGCCCCTGGACAGGTCACCTGTATAGCAGGGAGGAGTGGGACGAGGCAGGCACCTTGCTCAAAGGGTACCTCAGGGCAACCCTATTGGGAAGGGGTTTTGAACCCAGTCTCCCATCTCCCATCCCCTAGCTAAATTGTTCACTCTCCTCTGGTATTGTTCCTCTGGGACTAAAAACAGCTGCTGTTACACCTATTCTGTAAAATCTTTGGATCCTAGCAATCTGAGCAGCTACATACCTATTTCTAATCTACCTTTTATTTCAAAGCTCCGTGAAAGGGTTGTAGCTGCTCAGCTGCAGGAACATCTAACAATAAACAATTTATATGAGCCATTTCAGTCAGTGTTCTGTCCATTCCACCGCACTGAGACCACCCCTTCTATCTGGCCTTTCGGCCATTGGGCTATCCGGTACCGTACTTTCTTGGATCACATCTTATCTCACTGATAAACAGCAATTCCTCTGCCTCCATAAAAATAGATCACCTCCTGCTCCAGTTAAACAGGGTGTCCCTCAGGGATCTGTTCTTGGATCTTTTTTGTTCATACAGTTGAGGCCAAAATTATTAAGCCCCCCTTATGAAATTAGACAACACTCTTGATTTCTCCATGAAAATGACCATTAACAACAAGTATTTGTTATTTTGGAAACAAATATACTATAAAAAACAATGTCCACTAAGTTTAACTAGGAAATTTTATTGATACACCGAGTTGAAACAAGAAAGGGCAAAAATTAGACATCCAAAATTGGCCATTAGTAGTCAATAGTGTACCCTTTCTGAGCCATCTGACAGCAATCTCTTAGAGTAGTTCTTTAGGGATTTGGCACAGGTCTCCTGAGGGATTTGGCTCATTCTTCCATTTAAATTGTTCTAGCTGGTCCAAATTGCATGGTTTCGAGAGCATGGACATTCACTGAGCACCCTCACAAGTTCTTAAGAGTTGAGGTCTAGGGGGGGGGAAGAGCTCATCTGTGCAGGACCACTCAGGATCTTGGTTTGTTCAGCGAGGAACTGTTGGACTAATTCCGATGTATGCTTTGGGTCATTGTCTTGTTGGAAGACTCAGCATCGACCTAAGCCTAGACAACGAGCAGATTTCTGCATATTCTCCCTGAAAATGTCAACATAATTTTCTTTTTTCATGATGCCATACACCTGAAGGCTCCCTGTGCCTGAGGCTGCAAAAACAGCCCCACAGCATGATGCTCCCCACCTGCATGTTTAACACTTAGGAACTGTGTTTCCTAGGGTTGAGAACCTCTCCTTTCTTTGCCAAACATGAGCAACATCCATGTGCCCAGTAAACAGTTCCAGTTTAGTCTCATCAGACCAAAGCACAGACTTCCAAAACTCATCTTTACCTTTAAAATGTTCATGGGTAAACCTCAGTCAGGCTGTGATGTGCCACTCTTTGAGTTAAGGGGTTCTTCTGGGATGATGGCCCTGAAGCCCACCACAATGAAGAGCCCTCACAACTGTGTTCCTTGAAACATCAACTCCAGAAGAGAGAGGCCAGGTCAGCAACAATCATCTTGGCAGCAGATCGGGGCTCTTGCTATTTATCTGTTCTTTCCTCTCCAGAGTTCTTGAAATCTTGCCAGCCCCACGGCTACGACCAAGTTCGTTTCTTACAGAATGTGTCTCCTTCTACTTGGCAATGATGCAACGTACAGCAGTTCTAGACACTGTGAATCACTTGGAAATGGAAATGTAGTCTTCCCCACTGTCGCGAGCCTCTACTATTTTCTTTCTGAGCTCAGGCCAGTTTCCTTTGTCTTTGGCATGGTGTTTAACAGTAGTCCCTCTCATGTGTTCAAGTGCCCTGTTCCTTGGAGTCTTTGTATGCTGACTGAATGTTTTTAGGAAGCCAATTGACTGCAGATGTTGTTAGGAAACCAATTGACTGCACAGGTGTGGTTTCAAAGCTGATTGGTTAATTACTGTAGGTGTGTTTTAAAACCAAACAACCACATGGGGCTAATATTTTTGACCACCCCATTTTTTACTGTATTTGATATAAAGCAAGCCTAAAAATGTATTCCATATTACAAAATATTACCAAAAGCTACTAAATAGCACTGGTAAATGTTTGCTTATATCAGGTTTCATCAATGCTGCGAACATTGGGAAGAAGTTTAGAAAAATGTTTCATAATTCCTGGGGGGCTAATAATTTTGACCCCAACTGTAACTTATTCTTTTCGGTCATATTATTAGAAACCATGGCCTCAGTTTCATTTACAACTGTGCTAAGCTTGTTTAAATCTGCTTTACCTTCTCCACTTCAGCCACAGCCATTTCCCACTTAGCTTATGTGATGATGTAAAACTATGGCTTACCTCAAATGTTCTAAAGCTTAACACAGACAAAACTTTTATTAATTGACTCCAGGGTTCTCATCACTAAACTCCAAAATTTCAGTTTATCCATTGACATACTCTTGTTACACCCTCACCCACTGTCCGGAATTTAGGTGTTATATTTGATCGCTGCTATCATTTGACTCTCGCATAAGCAGTTGTCAAAAAATGCATTGCCACCTCGAAACATCTCACGTCTTCGCTCATCACTTCTGATGGACGCAGAATAACTTGTTCATCTATTTGTAACTTTGAGTAATGCTTTACTCTTGAACTTTTACACTAGAACATGAACCAGGCTCCAGTACGTATAGAACTCTGCAGATAGTGTTCTCACCTTCTCCAAAAAATCCAAACACATTGCTCCCATTCTCCAGAAACTTCAGTGGCTGCCCATATCATAGTGTATTCAGTACAAGCTGCTTCTCATCACGTTTAATGAATCTTCATGGATGTACTCCTCCATACCTAACTGAATTACTCCATTCATACACTCCTACACGCTCACTGCACTCCTCCGGTACCAGATAACTCACAGTTCCTAAATTCAGGTTAGCTACCATGGGTGGTGGATCATTTAGTGTTGCTACCCCTAAACTCTGGAATTCCCTCCCTCAAAACCTAAGCCTAATGTCCTCTCTAACTCTCTTCAAAACTCAGCTGAAAACGTATTTATTCAGTCTGTACTTCTCCCCATTCTTGATTTCCTAATTCTGCTGTTTGTTTGTCACTGTCTTTGTATTTGTTTGTTAACTGTTTTTATTTACACTGTTTTATCTTCTGCTTTCTAAAGTGACTTTGGGTTTGAGAACGGTGCTATATAAATAAAAATTATTATTAATATTATTTATTATTATTATTATTATATGTAGTGGTGAGGAAAGAAAAGATGTTTTTGAGGTAGAAAAGGCTGAACACTGTCCTCAGACATGTTCTGCCCAATTAGCAGTGCTGAAAGCATTAACTGAAGCTTGTAAATTGGCAAAAGGAAAGTATGTTAATGTTTTTACTGATTCAGCATATGCTCATGAGTTACGCATTTATTTAGGCTAATATCGAAACAGCAAGGATTTAAGAAGCTTGATGGTACCTCAATACAACATTTGCAGCAGATATTGGATTTGATGAGTGCTATGATGCCTGCCAAGAAGAATGGTGATAGTTGATAGTCAGGCATATTAAAAAGGAAATGACTATGTGATAAAAGGAAATATCTTGGCTGATGAGGCAGCCAAAAAGGTTTCAAAGTATGAGGATCATGTGATGGCACCAATGATAGCAATAGAGCCCATAACCACACTGGATGACTTGGTAGAGATGCAAAGACAAGCAACATTGTATGAAAAGACTTTGTGGAAAAACAGAGGAGCTAAACAATAGAGAAATGGGTTATGGAGAAATCATGAAGGGTTGTTGATTGCACCTAATACATTACTAACAATACTAATCACTAATGCAGATGGATTAGATCATTGTGCAAGTGGTGAGAAAAATAAAGAAACAAGGATTTTGGTCTCCATATTTATAGGCAACTGTTGATGAGTTATTGAACAGATGTGATAGTTGCGCACAAAATAATGTGAGGAAGGGGATTACTACCCCCTACAGGACCGTTTCAACACCTGGTAATTGATTATGTGGATATAATTAAAAGGGTGAGAGGATACAGGTACATGCTTGTGATTTTTACAGATTTAGTAGATGAGGCAAAGCAACCCCATCCAAAGATCAAGGTGCTGGAACTATCAAAGTTTTTGACAAGAGAAGTCATCCCAAAGTTTGGAATTCTATTGCAAATAAGTTCAGATAATGGATCAGCTTTTATACAACAGACTGGTAAAAAGGTATTCCAACAATTGAGAATCAAACAATGATTGGGATGTGTTTACTGGCTTAATGGAAGGCACATGTATGAACCTCACCTGAGGAATCCCATCAGGGATCTCCTCTGGAACAATTGGATGCAGAGCTGAGAGCATATATGAGACAGCTAACTGCTGTATATAGAGCTATTTATCAACAGGAGCAGAAGTGTGTTCCAGATCCAAAACAGGAGCCAGTGAACCCGTTGAGACCAGGTATATGTAAAAGGAGACCAAGTATACGTTAAAAAAAAAAAAGTTTTAGGAGGAAGTGAAATGAACCTAGGCGGACTGGTCCCCATAGGGTGGTAAGCATGACACCCACAGCAATTCAAGTGGAAATGAATACTACTTGGTATCACCTTAACCACTGTACTTCAGTTCCCAGAAATCTGTTGCCTAGAACAGACCCAGATGACGCTAGTAGTCAGGAGCCCTGGATCGGAACAGGAGGGTGGTACCCATTCCAGGCCTAGTATGCCATCCACTAGCCAAGGACAGCCTGATCAGAGAATCGAGTGAGGACATCTCACCAAAAGACCAACAGACCACAGCAATGCACATTGGGGAACAGGACGTGCCAGATGAGACTGATGATTCAGAGGAGACAGAGGAGCAGGAGGAGAGCACAACAAGATCAAAGAGACTGCTCAGAGCAAGACAATCTCAGTCCATCACAGAGCCGCAGGGTACAAAGTATAATAATTTTTTGTAACCTGTGTAATCTTCAAATTCAGTGAAACAGAAGTGAAATGTTTTACTCTACACCTAGTAACAGAAATCTTTTATATATACTCTAGAAATGTTTTGTACTTTTTCTTTGATACGAGCAGAGTAATATTATTCTAAGTTAGCAAATGGTATACTCCAATATGTACTAATGTGAGTTACCATCTAATTGGCTATTCTGTAATTGTGAGAGCTGAATCAGGCTAAGTTGAGAACGCTGAACCCAAGTGCTGAAAGTGCTTTCACAACCTGGGTAGAGTGGGAATTTTTTCCTCTGAAAAAAAAGACTTAAAAGACTTGATCACTTTTAAAAGGAGCCCAGCTCAGATCTGGCTATGCTATGTTTATGATTATCATGTGTGTTTTAAAGATTGTAATCACATTATGCAGCATGTTCCATTAGCATATATTGCAGCATTATCGCATTAACCACATTTATTGATGTATCTGACATATCTGAGAGGAGGGATATATATTATTATTAAATATATATATATATATATATATATATATATATATATATATATATATATATATATATATATATATATATATATATATATTAGTAGAAATCCCTTAACGTTTGTCCTTGTCTTACAACCTTGAAATGCTGGTAGCAGATAAGGCAGGAAGCCTTTAGTGAAAAGATAATTGTCTATTGTTGGCAAAGTGGTAAAGGTGGGGAAACAGAGGTGTAAACCATGACATCATTGGTGGAATTAATTATTTATTCATTATTATTTGTGGAAAACCATCCACAACTAGGCCACCACTAGACAGAAATTCAAAACATGCTTTTAATCCCACCATACAGCAAAATTCAGCTACAGCAGAGAGGTTTCCTCATGAAAATTATCAACTTGCTTACTTCAATTTCCTACAAGCCTGCTTAAAAAATTGTGCCAGTAATAATCAGACCTCTGTTAGAAATAATAGGCTTTAGAGTGGGAGGGTCAGGGTTGGGGGTAGGTTTGGGAGTTGAAGGGGTGTAATGTCTGCAATGTCATGTTTGTGAAACTGTCTGCTCCGCTCTTTTTAGCGATGCCATAATTAGATCCACTGTATTTTTAAAAATTACTTTGAGCACGACTACTTTAGTAGCACATGCGACAACATGAGTAGCATAAAGCATAAAGTAATATTTCCTGTAACTGAAAGCATACTGTCCTTACTACAGTAGGATGTGCAGGTGAGCAGACATTTAACAGGCAAACACACTCCTCCAATTATAAAAGAACATGGAGCTCTTTCCAAACACACAACAGTATAGAGTTACACATAGGTCTAATAGAGACGTGCTGACGGGGCTAGACAGGGTCAGAATGGCACTTTACCAAAAGTTTGCAAGCAAAGTTAGACAATGGTGTCGCACAGACAAAAAAGTGCATCTTTACATGTAGCCATTTTTTTTTTTTTTTAGAATAAAGTAAAAAACTCTGCAATACCTACAAAACAATCATATTATAACTATTAGACAAAGTTGTTGCTTTGTTTATATCCAGGATATTATATCTTTGCTAAATAAAAGGATGGTGTCTTAACATTCTTTCATTTTAGCAACCATAACTGAATATGAAAGATTCAGACGCTACATAGACTGCATACAGGGTGTGCAAAGTATAAAAAATATGACAAAGTATAGATTTTCATCTGTTTTATGTTTAAATATAGTATTTAATAAAAACAACAAATATAAATCACAAATATAATTAGACAGATGGATAGATAGATAGATAGATAGATAGATAGATAGATAGATAATTTAAAAAAATTCTGTAGCATTTAAGGAACATTTCAGGAGAGTGACATGGCTGCCCCCAGCTGCAAGTGTGTGTATGCATTAAAAGCAGAGGTTTACTGAGTGCTGTGCCAAGTTTTACAATGACAAATAGTCATTTTCATTTGCAAATTTGTATTGGTTCTGCTTTTTGTCGACTACATTGTATGTTCTGTTTTGCTCTTATTGTTGTATTTATTGTTGTAACTTAATTGCTGTATTCTGTGTAGTCCTATTTGCACTCATGAAGGAGAATGTTTTTTTTTTCCACTGTGGAATGTGTTAATAACTGCATATGAAAGGGGATTAGTTGACAGACTACTGACTATGAAGAATGCCTAATGCATATAGAAGAGGTTCTTGTACTAGCAATATTAAATTAATAGAGCATTATTAATTTAATATTGGGGCTGATTATCTGAATATTGGGGCAGCGGTGGCCTAGCGGTTAGGGCGTTAGCCGCATGATCGGAGGATCGGGGGTTCAAACCCCTTCCCAATAGGTTGCCCTGAGGTACTCTTGAGCAAGGTACCGTCCCCATCACTGCTCCCCGGGCGCTTTCAATAGCTGCCCACTGCTGCACGGGTTTGAGTGTGCATGGGTAAAATGCAGAGGTCCAATTTCGTTGTGGTTCATGTGTGCTGTGCCGTGACCTCGCAATGACAAGGGTAGTCACTTTCACTTTCACTTTTCACTTTCATTAATAGAGTAATAGAACAGTTCTAGGGTCAAGGCTTTGTGCTTACATTGTACTTACAAGCCACATTTGTTACAGAAAACCAGACCGCAAATACAGATATAGTCTGTCCATTATTTATATGTTCCTTGGGGAGATCACTAGATAAGGAAAGGAAAAGGACACCAAATAACAGTGTCAAAGCTGATCTGATCTTAGCTAGACTAAAATTCCTCCAAGTTCATGTTCATGACTTACCAAGAGGTCACACCAGATAGCAATGATTCACATACGTTTGCCAGACCCAGATATAAATGATAGTTTGATTATTTTCCTCAATAAATCAAATAATAATTTATGTCGAAAAAGCTCATCTTTCAAGCACCACTTTTAGATTTATGGTCATCTTCACTAAAGAAAAAATACATAAAGAAGACAAAATTGTGTGTCTTGTCATGTATATGACAGAGTACAACAGATATTTAATAGCAACATTTGTTTTCATGTTATTTAGCAATTTAGGTTGGTGGTGGTCTAGTGGTAGGATACTTTCCTATGGATCTATGGCTCAAGAGGTCCCAGGTTCAAATCCCACCTCTAGCACTACCACCACTGGGTCCCTGAGCAAGACCCTTAACCCTGAGTTGTTCCAGGGGTGACTGACCCTGTTATTAGGAAATGGAAGTCGCTCTGGATAAGAGCCTCTGATAAATGCCGTAAACGTAACAATGCTTTTCCAAACAACTATAGTACTGTGCAAAAGTTTTAGGCAGGTGTGGAAAAAAGGCTGTAAACAAAGAATACTTTCAGAAATATAAATAATGATTGTTTATTTTTATCAATTTACAAAATGCAAAGTGAGCGAGCAAAAGAAAAATCTAAAACAATATTTGATGTTACTACCTTTTGCCTTCAAACCAGCATCAATTCTTATAGGTACACTTGCACAAAGTCAGGGATTTTGTAGGATTATAGTCAGGTGTATGATCAACCAATATTACCAAACAGGTGCTAGTGATCATCAATGTCACACATAGGTTGAAACACAGTCATGTTTGGAACAACCTACCAGCCGAGTTCCTTCAAAAACTGTGTGCAAGAAGTGTACCTAGAAGAATTGATGCTGTTTTCAAGGCAAAAGTTAGTAACATCAAATATTGATTTTATTTAGATTTCTCTTTTGTTCATTCACTGCATTTTGTTGATTGATGAAAATAAATGATTAACACATCCATTTTTGAAAGCATTCTTTGTTTACAGTATTTTTTCACACCTGCCTAAAACTTTTGCACAGTACTGTACATTCTCTCTCTCTCTCTCACACACACACACAATATTTGAGAGATGACAAACTATATTTCACAAAACAAATAAGCTGCTCAACAATATTAGAACATTTATTGACTACAGTTGTTGCTGCTTACTGCTTACAAATACCATATAAACTCAATCTTTATAGGTATTAATTATATTGAAATAGAGTAAAAAGGACAAAAAAAAAAACACATTTATATAATTAAATAAAAAATAATAAAAAATAATTTAACCACAGTGAAGTTTGTTTTAAATTCAATATTTGCAGGTTTTTACCTACTTAAATCGCAGTTTCTTCCTGATTTGTTTTAAAACGAAGGACTTATTATAATCTGTGTTTTGCAGTTTTAAAAAGGTTGAAGGTCACTTGAAAATGATATTAAGAGAAATAAAAGGGTGTGAAAGTTTGCAGATGAGCTGTGGAAAACATTTTGTGTGCTTTGATATTAATGGGTTTAAAAGTGAAGATTCTATTAAAATAAAAACATGTGTTTAACAGTAAAAACAGTAAAATGAGTTTGAAATTAAAAGAATTTATTAGAATTAGATTGTAAATGATTTATGATTGGTAAAGGTTAAAGGTCACATGTAAATTTGTTTTAAGAAATATTAAGAAAAATAAACGGCTATGAAAGTTGAAGAGCTGACATGAATTCATGTTCATAGATTTCAATATGAAAATGTATTTTAAAGTAACCATATTTAAGAAAAATAAAAGCATTTTTTCCATTTAATTCCATGTAGAATCTAAAAAAACTAAAGAAGACTGTTTTTAAGATTAAACAAGCTTTGCTGAACACGGCAAACTTGTTTTGATCAAGACTGCTTTTTCGCCCGACGCATTGAACTGCGTTGAACTTTTATAGACGGTCCCTAAACTCTCAGCAGGAAGGAAATACACATCCGTTGATTTCTTTTTTTCTGTTTAGCTGCAAAAGATAACTAAACTGTACATGTAAAGATGTGAAATACTCCTCTCACTCTGCTCTACAATCTGACGTGAATTCGGAATAAGCAGCTGCCTTATTTAGGAAGCAATTGTGGTTTAAATGGGTAACAAAGCTCTGTGAATAACGATTATAAAAATAACCTAATCACTTTAAGTTATGCCATTATTTTCAGGCTAAAAATTAGCTTTGGATGCATTTGTTCCTGGCTTGTTCTAAAATTACTGTTCTAAATTTTCCTGGCAAAAACAGCAGAAAAAGGCCAAATTTTCGATGGATTCACTTTAAAACACACACACATATATATACGTATATATAATATATATATATATATATATATACATATCATAAATCCGAAGTGACGCACATATTATTTCAAGAAGAAATATCCAGTGAAAGCCAGACATTTTGAGCTATTTATTAAACACTTACAGCTTGAAGTGCCCGCTTCTGTTTAGTTTAGTCAAATTTTCTGCCAACCCTTGGTGCCACACTGTTTCACCATGTCCGTTAAGCCAGCCAGCTCCTTTCGTTCTGACTACAGTTAAAAGAACTTCCTCCAAAAAGTCCTAGTGCACGTCTAGAACACACTTTACGGTAACAGCCTTTTTCCGCGTATATCTGAAAAAAAGCTGTCCTTTTCTCCTATTAAATAAAGGACACTTAATTAGGTACAAAGCGCTAAAGTGGCAATTCTATAAGTGGTTACAGGAAAAAAAAAAAAAAAATTAAAAGAAAAAGAGTATTCCATTGAACCAACATAGATCAGATCAACATACTATGCACAAACCAAAAAAAGTGAAAGGGGCTATTCTTGGAGAACACACAGCACAGGACACAGTGAACCACAACGAAATTGGACTTCTGCATTTAACCCATGCACACAAACATACACCGTGCAGCAGGGGACAACTATGAGAGGAGGGGAGCAGTGACAGGGCCAGAACCTTGCTCAAGGGTACCTCAGGGCAGCTTGTAAGGTAAGGGGTTTGAACCCACAATCTTCCAATTCAATGTGTTGTGAACTCGCAATGACAAGAATAGTCACTTTCACTTTCACAATACAGGGTGCCTATAGAGGAGTTGTGGTTTTGTTTGAGGAACTCAGGTGTTACTGAGAAGTATGTGAGAGTAGTTACATACAATATATGTATGAGGGCAGTGTGACAGTAGTGAGATGCAGTAAGAGTAATTTCATCAAGGATCCGTGCTGAACCCATTTTTGTTTGCAATCGTAATAGACTGGTTGGCAGAAAAGGTTTCATATGAGTTCCTAGAGTGAAAGTAAAGTTTTACAGGATGGTAGTGAGACCAATAATGCTTACACGGGTTGGAGACAGTGGCACTGATTAAAAAGGTCAGGAGGCAGAGCTGGAGGTAGCAGATTTAAAGATGCTAAGATTTTTTTTGGCCGTGACAAGGGTGGACAGGATTAGAAATGAGACTCAAAACTCAAGTTGGCCATTTTGGAGACAAAGTTAGAGAAGCAAGAAAAGTGAAAGTGAAAGTGAAAACGACAACCCTTGTCATTGTGAGGTCACAGCACAGCACACAGTGAACCACAACGAAATTGGACCTCTGCATTTAACCCATGCACTCAAACACTGTGCAGCAGTGGGCAGCTATTGAAAGCACCCGGGGGGCAGCGATGGGGACGGTACATTGCTCAGTGGTACCTCAGGGCAACCTACTGGTGAGGGAAATCGAACCCACAATCTTCCGATGCAAGGGCAACTCCTTAACCACTAGATCACTGCTGCCAACGCTGCGCTCTTGGTTGTGTTGGTTTGGACATGAGAGATGAGAGACAAGGATTATATTGAGGGAAAAATGTTGAAGATGGCACTGACAGGAAAGAGAAAAAGAGAAAGACCAAAGAGGAGATTTATGGATGTGGTGAGAGAGGACATGCAGGCGTTGATTTGAATTAGGAAGATGAAGAAATGGAGACGGTTGATCCACCTTGGCAACTCCTAACGGGAGCAGCCGAAAGAATAAGAATAGTTGCACAAAGGGGTCAGGCACTGAACACAATGTAGGCTCACTTAATTTTGCTTCTCACAGAAGTTTAATATCGAAACATACAAATAATAAATAAGCAAGTATAATATTTGTGTGTCATTGGTGAAATTTTTATTTGATGTCAGGATGTGTTCAAATCAGATAATTTCACATTCATGCAGTTCACAAACTTAAGCTCCACTATACATACACCAAAGCATTGTCATAATATGATGACAATGATGAGGATGAAAAAATTAATTAGAGTACAACCACATTATTAAGCCTCTAGGTTATGGCTAGCTTCCCAGTGTTCTTTCTAGTTCATGGATGTTCAATATCAGCGGTGAATAGCAAAGCCAAACAGAAAGTGTTTCCAGCATGCACTGAAAGAGATCTGCTCAGTTTGCATTTCAGCTGGGCTTTGATATTGTGCTGTAGTTTTCTGCTTGAGGATATGCCAAGAGCTCATCTGTATTTTTTTCCAGGGCTCTGTTTCTGTAGGTAATGATTTAGTCATATTTTCCAACCTATGCATGTGTTGTAGAAACTTTGTAGGGGGTGGGGGAGGGGGAGGGATGTTGGCAGAAGACAAAAAACTGTGTTCATAGGTGAAAAGGATAAACACCATGGTCATATAATTAGGTGATTATTACAATTATGTGTATTAATAAAACTTCTAAATAAGAATTAGAGAAGTGAAAAAATTAAATCTACAATGTTAAAGTGTTCTACTTACCTCAGATATAGCTGATCAGCCAGGAATTGTGGTGTCCAAATTACCCTTTTAAGCAGTTTTATTGAGGCTAATTAATTTATGATCAAGAGTGTAGGTCTGATTTTGACCTTTGTGGGGAAAAAAGTGGACCACAGATAGGATAATTTTTCTGGCCCACCCCTGTCCACACCCTAGCTTTAGTTCTGACTCATGGGTGGATTCCGGTGTCAACACTGGCTCACCCAGTGACACAAATATCTTGCTTTAGCCCAGGCCTGGCCCACACAGTGTTAAAACTGAACAGTGCAGTATCATATTCCCTGGCCATGATATGTACCACAGGTTGTGTGGCCATTCTGTTTTTTTTAAAAAGCTTGGTCTCTTTGATTTTAATTAATTTAAATGAATCATTATGCATTTAATTAGGTCATTGTAATCATCATGTATATTATTATGAAATTATATTTGTGTTAACACACACATACTTACCAGTCACTCTCAATCTGTGTTGAATCAAGGCTAATTAAGATTTTCTCTTGATCCCCCTCCAGGTGAGTTTTCTTCAAAACTCACCACTCAATGAGTGATGCGCCCAGTGATAAGGCCCAACAATTTATCCGTATTGGATGATACTATTTGTCATCAACTAGGTCAAGATATGCAGGGACAATGTGATCAACATTAGCTTTTTGCTACAATTAAAGCATTTGGGGATCTTTGTTTTAGGCCAGGTGTCAGTGATTTTCAATGTGAATCCTGGTGAAGGGCCGTGCCCTTCATTGAATTGGCTCAGAAGCACTGTCAATCTTTTTTCCACTCCACAGGTGAACATTGTACATTGTATATCTAAACAGAACCATAGTTATGATGAGTATGTACATACAGTAAACAGATCAGACCAGCCATTTCGTTGAGCCACACCCCCCCCCCCCCCCCCTGAAAAAACACACACACACACACATATATATATCCCATGTCATTTCCTCCCTAGATAGACATGTCTAACAGCATAAATACACTGCTTAAAAAATTAAAAGAACACTTTTTAATCAGAGTATAGTATCAAGTCAGTTATACTTTTGGGATATTGATCAGTTTAGTCGCAGAGGGGGTTGTTAATCAGTATCAGCTGTTTTGGTGTAAATGAAATTAACAACAGGTCCACTTAAGGGGCAACAATGAGACAACCCAAAAAACAGGAATGGTTTTGCAGGTGGAAACCACAGACATTTTTTCCATTTTTTCTATTTGACTGCTTTCAGTAGTTTTGCATTTGACTAGGGTCAGTGTCACTACTGGTAGCATGAGGCGATACCTGGACCCTACAGAGGTTGCACAGGCAGTGCAACTCCACCAGGATGGCACATCAATATGTGACATTGCCAGAAGGTTTGCTGTGTCTCCCAGCACAATCTCAAGAGCATGGAGGAGGTTATAGGAGACAGGCAGTTACTTTAGGAGAGTTGGACAGGGCCGTTGGAGGTCCTTAACTCAGCAGGACTGGTATCTGCACCTTTCTGCACCAGGCCAGTGTGAATGTCTCTGACCAAACCATTAGAAACAGACTTCATGAGGGTGGCCTGAGGCGTTTGCCAGAGAACATCAGAATTGGCTAGTCCGGCACTGGTGCCCTGTGGGGAAGCCGCGGTGAACATTATGCTACCTGCAACATTGTTCAGCATGATCGGTGTGGTGGGTCAGTGTTGGTCTGGGGAGGCATATCCATGGAGGGACGCACAGAGCTGTACAGGATAAACAATGGCACCCTGACTGCCATTAGGTATCAAGAAGAAATCCTTAGACCCATTGTTAGACCCTTTGCTGGTGCAGTGGGTCCTGGGTTCCTCCTGGTGCATGAGAATGCCCAGCCTCATGTGGCAAGAGTTTGCAGGAAGTTCCTGGAGGATGAAGGAATTTATACCATTGAGTGGCCTCCACTTTCGCCTGACCTAAATCCAATAGAATATCTCTAGAGACCTCATATTTAGGTCCATCCGACACTGCCAGGTTGCACCTCAGACTGACCAGTAGCGCAGGGAGGAGACCCCAGGACACCCTCCGTCATCTCATAAGGAGCATGCCCTGACATTGTCAGGCATGCATACAAGCACATGGGAGCCATACAAACTACTGAGCAACATTTTGAGTTGCTGCAATGACATTTCAGCAAATTGGACTAGCCTGCTGCATCAGTTTTGCTCTTAAAATTTCTTGGTAACTTCAAATTAAGCCCTCTGTAGATGGATTATTTTCATTTTCAGCTAATTATGTGGCATCCTTTTGTTCCTAACAAACTACCTATGCCATATCAGTATGGATATCCAGCATGATTTTTTTTTTAGCAGTGTATATCTTCTCCTCCAATGATCATTGTTTCTCTTATGGGATTCTGAAGAAATACTGCCATCATTGGTTAGTGACTAGACAGTGTTGTCAACTAGACAACAACTATCTGGCATTGTACAATGTACACAATTTCTTTGCTCAGCTCAATGTATAAAAGTGCTTTAAAGAACCACCTGAATAGCAACATGATTCTTTCCCAAAAAGGAGTCTTTAAAGCAAATGCATCCATCAGGTGAAAAGCTATATTTTTGTGCATAAATATTTCATAAAAGCACTGGATATTCACACACTGAACTATTTTTCTCTTTAAATTAATGATCAATTATCTTGTTTGTTTATTTCCTTTTTTGCTTGCCCTTTAGAGCCTATATGAAAATCTGTTGATGATTACGGGCATATTTATGCAGAAACACTGTAAAAACACTGTGTATTTACTTTGGAGACCACAGCAGTTTTTAAATGTACACATCAGCTAAATTAATGCTTTGTGATGCACAGTAAATAATAAAAGGGCATTTAAGGACATAATAAGTAACTTGTTCAACCTGTGAAATGGAATGTGCAAATTATTCTAGTTGAAAAGCCTGCTATGAATGTAAAAACCAGTATGGTAAACAAAAGCTATAATGTCTTAGGAACCTAAGTTGTTCCCAACTGGTTTATTATGCTTAGAATTTGAAAAATAGGACAATTGGCTTACAGTACATAAAACGGTGCCTACTATGCTGTAAATGGCAATTACTTCCATAGGTTTAGTTTACCACGCAAATATGCAATGACATATAGTATGTACGAAAAGCATAATCATCTTTGACAATTTTAGGGAAAAAAAAATCTACAACCTAGATATAAATATTCTCTTTATTTTATTCTTTTAGATGCAATGAATGTTATATTTAATAATAAAAAAAGCAATACCAAACATAGAATCCAGTGTTGCTTGCCAAAGTGGATAATCAAATTACAAAGGCTCATAATGAGACATAACTTGCATCTGTTAAATTGTTGGGTTCAGAGGTGCACACAGACAAACACTCCAGTGAACTTTGCACTTAATGTACAATCTGGTAAAATGCAAATAACCTGACAGGGTTAAGATAGATGCCATGCCTCAGTACAGTGTCAGATCTGATACTGCTAGTCATAAGCATGTATTAAAATATGTACAGTGCAGAAATTGACATTTTGTGTGTCTTCCAAGTCACATTTTGCAAATGCACTTCTGACTTTCTGTACAAACTATTGTTTAACAACACAAGCCTTTCTTCTTATTAGGTTATTGTGTGATACATGTAAACAAAGCTGATGTGAAGTGATGCATTACAGAGAAAGTAATAGACCCACATTTCTGTATAGTGATGGTGGTAGAAACCAGGAGAGTCAATGTCTACTTTTTTTTTTTTGATTAATTGATTGACATTGTTTTTCAATGTAATTTCAATAATCTGGGATTAGGTAATTGCAATGCCCTACATGAACAGCCCCTGCATGCATATTTCTAGACATATGTTGATATATGGTCAATTAATGATTTGAAGACTATCATAAAAAAAAAATATTTAATAGCTTTCTGTGAGGTAGCTATTAAAAAAAAAGGCATTAACATCCAGTTTCTATCACCATTGTTAACCATGAACAGTTCTGTGTTTCTGTAGAATAACATATTTCACATCAAATCACCTTGCACAAGCACTAAAACATTGGGTGGAATTCCCCTTTAACAGAAAAAAGCAAATGATAACCATGTTATATTTATTTCAGCACACTGTCAAACACTCTCTAAAATACTGTCATTTTTTACAAGAATGACACAAGAATAATTTTATTTTGTCTAAATCAGATTGCACTAACACAAGGATGGTGGGAAAAGAATGACAAAAGAAAAAAAAGAATGTCAAAAGAATGACAACAGTTATAATAATACAAATATAATTTTGGCACATGATCACATGAAAGCATAAGACACTATTTTGTACACTTAACTTTAGACACATTTCACTTACAGCATATGCATCAACAATACTCAAAAAGAGAGTTATTTTATTTTAGGTGCCAGCCCCAGAACAATGTGGCGTAATAGTCTATGAAAAGGAGCTGAATTCACTGCACAATAAGTATCACTGCTCCCTCTGGCATGATGATATATCAAATACAGACATTTGAGTAACCAAAAAGGTCCAAATGTACTCTGACAAACATACGTTACCATTTTTACACACCTTCAAAGTAGGAGTGAAACAGCTGTTCCAACAAACGTCTTCTGTGTCCATATCCTTTTGGTACATCAATTCTACTGAAAAACACTAAAGTCCATGAGTCCATGAGTCCATGAGTTCTCGCTCTGGCTGTTGGCATAATTAATGTCCTCTATATCCCTATGTGTTCTTCTTCGGCAAGTTTTCAAATTGCACAGAACACCCTTAGTTTATTAACACAAACCAAAAAGCCATAAATACTGCACCCTGATCAACAGAGTTGCTTATGAAGACACAACAGGACAATTTATCAAATTTTGCTCATTTCTTTTTGTTCCTTTCCTCTTGAACAACATTAGAACTAGACTCTTTTTTTCCCTTTCTTCAGTTGGCAGCTATTCAAAAGACATTAAGTTGGCTGGTATCTACAAGATACAAAGTTATGGAAATTCATGTCTTTTTATTGCTTTACAGAGACATTGTGTATTCACAACTATAAGTAAAATTTGCCTCTATTGGATCACAATACAGAGTATAATATTTATTTTAATCAAAAGTTGGGCTTGCTCTTATTGTTTGCTTCTGAACTTACCTGTGGTCTTACACACTTGCACGCCTCAGCCAGGTGCTTGTGCCAGATGATTGCAGAGAAGCGAGATCCCGTTTGGAACTTGTAAACATTACCTGGTCAAGCACATACACACACACATCCTGATAATCCTTTCTTTGTTGGATGGATGGATGGATGGATAGATGGACAGACAGGAATATGACTTGTTTTTCTCTGATTTTCTAAGG
This sequence comes from Hepsetus odoe, assembly GCA_017165825.1. Lineage (NCBI taxonomy): Eukaryota > Metazoa > Chordata > Actinopteri > Characiformes > Hepsetidae > Hepsetus > Hepsetus odoe. The sequence continues at coordinate 8,331,089 of CM029373.1, read as the reverse complement.
GACATGTGCAATTTGACAAAGGCTGCTCAAACATATAATACAAACATGCACATATGTGCTCAAATGTATTTAAAATGTAAGGCAAAAATTTTCAATGGCAAAAATACCTTTATCAGGGTCATTCAGTTGAAAAACATTTGGATGTTCAGGGTCCTCCGGCAGCACCACTATCCAGCCTGTTAATGAGATCTTCTTACATGGCCTGGATTTGTACTAAAAGACACAAGAATACTCATTGTACGTACTTTTGGCAAGGGACAGAGGTCAGGTTATTGCAAACTGTGATACACTGTGTTCTCACATCTTTCTTTCATTGTCAGCATTGGTTTTTTTAGCTAGTTTAGGTGGAACTGTCAAAGTTCTTACATGTAAGGTACTTTTGTGTGCCCACTTTTTCTGCTTCCAACACATCAGCTTCAAGAACTGACTGTTCATTATATTTAGTGAATAATAAATGTTATTCACATGGCCTGTCATTAGTTATGTGGTTGACTGATGTACATGAACATTAACTGAAGGAATAATTTACGTCACAAAAGAAACCGGATCCATCCATGAATCTTAATATGAAATGAATATTATATAGATATTGATAAAAACTGCACAGGTTTGAATACTCACATGTCTCCTTTCATTTGCTCTTAAAGCTTTAGAGCCAAAATAGATAAGAGTGGACCCAGAAAGAACAATCCAATAACGTTTCCATGATGAAAGCTGGTATCAAGAAAGAACAAGGAAAGACCACAAACTAATTGGCTGCAAACACGTTTGAATTGACTATATATTTATAATATATGACTTTGAGAACAAACCACACTCACTGTAGGTTTCTTGCCCTCTTTCATCACAGTCTTCCTCCGTAAGGGCCCTTCGATAGTGATGCTGCTCAGTGAACTGCACTCATAACTGGACACAGCCCCTGAGACACTAAACCAAGAAGAAAAATAAAAGTAATAATATCAATAACAATAAATCGCAAGTTATTTTTTGCTCAGTATTTCCTGCAAGATGCAAGGAAAACCCATTAGCATGATTTCAGTTTTTTTTTTTATTTACATCTGAAGTACATTTTAGAGCCACACACAGAAAATACACTATACTCTTTAGATGATGTTTTCAAATGATCAGCAACTGTTTGGGAATTTAGCAGTATTAAGGGGACAAAGGGAATTTAGCAGTATTAAGAGTAAGTATACATACTTGTAAACATAGCTTCTGCACCTTGGAGAGCTGCGTACAGGAACCCTCCAGTTTGGGCCCAGTGTAGCATACATACGCCCTCTGAAATAAATTGCAGTACTTAGTTACAGTCATATTTCACAGGCTTTTGATTCTATAAATTCAAAAAACGTGCCACAATACAAACCATTGTATTGAACCAAAATGTACTGACAAATACACTGTGTAAACATTGCTGTATGAAGATAATTATAATAAAATTATAGATAATTTTATTATAATAAAAAAAAGTCAAGCTAGCCCTAAAAACAGATTTATAATGTGTGATCTGCTGAGGTACTGTAACGGTGGCGGGGTACCGGAGGGACGTCAGCTCGGAGCCAGGAGTTAGGAACATACTTTTATTGAACACACTTACAAAAACAAGGAAACACGAAACCCTAGAACTGAGGAACTGCAGTCTAACCCTAGATACTAAGTAGCCTATACTAAGTTACCTATACTTAGTCATAGACACCCAGTCACTTACACCCAAAACCACCCGTTACGCATAGGCTTAACCTACCTAATGAGCCGCGCTCTGTTCTGACTCATCGGGGCTTAAATAGTCAGCCCCAATGATGCACACCTGCCTGCCGGGGCTCAGGTGTGCTCAGTCAGAACAGAGCGCCCTCTAGCGTGCCCAAAACACCCCACTTGTGACAGAACCCCCCCCCCCCCAAAGGCACGGCTCCCGAAGCGCTAGAACATAGCCGAACCTCCGGGGGGAGGCAAAAACAACAAAACAAAAGTCCCTTGTCGGGACATATGGTCAGGTACACAAAAAACATAAAAAGGGCCCCCGACCAGCCATGTCAGGCAGCTGGTGGTGGTGAGGGGAATCCCAGCAGTTCAGTCCATCCTTTCCACTGGTGTCTGAACCCGACCCTAGAGTCACTGGGGGAATCGCATGATTCAGGGGAACGCCTCGCCTTGGTGGAACCTGAAAGAGAGCTAAACACAGATCTTAAAGGGATCAAAGAGGAAGTCTTTTTCATATAGTCCGAACCCTGTTTCCAACTCTTGCCTTCTTTGTTCTTCACGTCTCTTATCACAGAATCCACAGTACAGAAGCTGTCGTTCACTTCCTTAAACTGAGACAGGTCATTGCTGACGTCCTTTGGTTCCTTCCTCTTCTTGGTCATGCTTCCCTGCTGCTTGGAGCTCAGTGAGGCAGCTTCCCAGCTCCTGGTTCCACTACGAGCAGTTCCACTTGGACTCCTCCACGAACCGCCTTGTTCCGAGTCTGCTGAACTCTGAGGGTGAACTAAAGGTGGGGAGTCATCTTGCTGCGGTTCAGCCTCTGGAATTTCTCCCGGCTTCTCCATCTGACTGTGCTTCAGCTGGTCCGCGCTGGCGCTAACCACCAGGGTCCCAGCATGCCCTGGTGTCTGTGGAGGAAGTCGAGATTCGAAGATTGCCAATCTTGCTTCCATACCACTAACCTGCTTCTCCAGCTCGCTGAGCTTACTGGCCTTACTTTGGGCTTCTCTCAGTTCAGCCTGCAGAGTAACATCGTGGTCCTGCACCCTTCTCAGCTCTGCTATGGTCTGATTCAGTTGTTCTTCCATAGTGACTATTTTAGCTTCCAGCTTCGCCTGACTGGTTGGAGTCTCAACTCTCCTCGTTGTCTGGCATACAGTTTGGTCCCTCTGTTCATCCGTTCTTTCCAGCCCTTCACTTTGGACAGCCGTCACAGCTTGCAGCTGTATTCTAGAGACCTCTCTCTCCTCTCTGAATTTCGCGCTCCCTCCTTGAAGCTCTCCTTTGTCTTGAGCCAGGGCTTTTCTTTCTGTTTCCATGGCTTCGATCTCCCTTTGGCGACTGGCCAAGAGTCCTTTGGTCCACTCCAGCTGTGGAAGCAGATAGGTGGTCCTTTCCTGGCGTTTCAACCCTTCATTCGTGACCGAGGCATTCACCTGTAGCATTGAGGCTTCTTTCGCCATCAGCTGCTGGTAGAGCTCTGTCACCAACCCCTCCTGTTCCGTGATCTGAACATTCATGTAGCTGATTTGTTCATCTATGAGGTGAGATTGGATTGTCCTTGCAGCTCTGATCCGTTTGGCCAGATCCCTTGCCTGCTTTCCTCTGAATGACTTTTGCAAGCAAATTGCAGCATGCCTGAACAGCTGATACCTCTGCTTTTGTTGATGCCCAAGCTTCCACCTTCTGAATCTCCTCTGAAGAACACTTGCTGCCCAGCACTGCTTCTTGAAAACCAATCTTTGCTGGTGCATTCTTACTACAGCCTGAATCATGGTGGCAGCTTTGTGCATTGCAGCAACATTCTTTCGAACAGAAAAACCCCTAAAAGCTGCCTGGATGCATATCACTGACTTTCTCAATACCTGGAATCTCTCATGTTCAAATTTACCCTTAGTGTAGGACCTAAAATGTCTTTGAATGATGATGGCTGACACCCTTATGGCCCAGTACTTAACTACCTCCTGGTGTCTTCTGAACGCCGCCTGAATCAGGGAAGCTGCCTGATGTTGCAGGATCACCTCCCTTCTGACCCTCTGACCTCTGAAGCAGGCTTGCAGGGACATTGCAGCAGAGCGCAATTTCAAGAACTCCTCCCTCTGCTTTCTGGCATCTGGCATTTCTGGCAAGTGTGGAGCGATACCTAAGCTGGATGGCAATAGCAGCATACTTGACGCATAAATATTGTGTCCGAGCACAGTGAGCCCTGTACGCACATTGTATCACAGTTGCAGCATGGTGCTTCTGTTTCAGGGCCTGTCTGGTCTTCATCCCTCGGAATGCGGCTTGCAGAACAACAGCAGCCTTCCTTTTTTCCTTCAAAGACTTCATTTCTTGCTTCATCATCTTATTAGCTCGGTAATATCGCTGAACAGTCCTGGCTGCCCACAGTAGCTTCAGGTAGTGTTTTCTGCTCAATTGCTTCCTCACCTGTGCCTGAATGGTTACCGCAGCCTCATGTTCAATTCTCCTTTACACCCGAACTTTCCTTCTAAAGTTCCCACTAACCTGGAGCTGCTCCTTCTCTGCTTTCTGTGTAGCAGATGGCTTCGTGGTGCTGGGTTTGGGGGTCGACTTCTTGATGCCGCTTTCCTTGCAGCGAAGGGCTTTCTTGGTCAACCTCCCCGGTTGCACGATGCAGGAAGTGGTCTCCACCATCCTCCTGCTCTCTATGTCAGGAACTGCCTTCTTTGCCACTGCCTCGCCTCTCTGGTTGCGGGCGGCCTTCTTTGCATTCCTCTCGGTGGGGGGCGCCGTGCTGTCGCATGGTGGCGCGGGGGGGCGCCGTGCAGTCGCGTTGCTACCAACCTCTTGTTGTGAATCGCGCTGGCCGTGTTCCCGCTATCAGCTGCGAATCTCCGCGTTGAACCGCGTGCGGCGCGGTTGGCTTCGTGCTTCTGCGTTGAGCTGCTTGCGGCGTGGTTGGCGGCGTGCTTCCGCGTTGAGCTGCTTGCGGCGTGGTTGGCGTCGTGCTTCCGCGTTGCGTAACGCCAGCCGTCAACGAAGCCAACGGAAAAACAACACGCGGTCCAGCGTGTTGAGATAGCGCTGCGCCCTTGTAGCCATGGAGATCAGCATCCGGAGACAAAGCGCGAACCGATCCATGCGAAGCTCGGGGTCTGGGATGATATCGAGTGGGAGCAGCGACATCGTCCTCTTCAGACGGCGATCAAGCTCCCTTGCCGTGGCCGTCGGCGTCCGTCGCACCCACTCCTCACCGTCCAGATGCTCGCGGAGGTCCAGAGAAGTCGCCTCTGTCCCCCAGGTCCTCATCAGCTGCAGCGTCCGCTCGACAGCATTCGCTGCCGCCCACAACACGCGCTCCTGCTCGCCCTCGTGGCTCTGGACGTCCAGGTACTGGCGGCTCATTTCTGTTACGGTGGCGGGGTACCGAAGGGACGTCAGCTCGGAGCCAGGAGTTAGGAACATACTTTTATTGAACACACTTACAAAAACAAGGAACGGGGACTGCAGTTCTAAACACGAAACCCTAGAACTGAGGAACTGCAGTCTAACCCTAGATACTAAGTGGCTTATACTAAGTTACCTATACTTAGTCATAGACACCCAGTCACTTACACCCAAAACCACCCGTTACGCATAGGCTTAACCTACCTAATGAGCCGCGCTCTGTTCTGACTCATCTGGGCTTAAATAGTCAGCCCCAATGATGCACACCTGCCTGCCGGGGCTCAGGTGTGCTCAGTCAGAACAGAGCGCCCTCTAGCGTGCCCAAAACACCACACATGTGACAGGGAGCGCCCTCTAGCATGCCCAAAACACCCCACTTGTGACAGGTACTAGGTTTTCAGTACATTTTAATATTTATTTTTGTGGAGAATGTTTTACTCCCTACTCTTTTGCATATCTGTATTTGTATATCTGTTTTATACACTTCTATATTTTTAAAACAGAGTCCTTTCTTTAGCTTTAATGCATTTAAGGAGAATAATCTATTATTTTTGTCATGGTACATCTTCCACTTCCATCATCAAGACTGATTTCATGCTTAATGAAAGGGACATTAACATGTAGAAAAGATATAGTGCACGCACGGCAGAGATAAGATGAAAACCATGTAAATCTTATTGAACATAATAACCTTTATAGGTAGAACTAGTAGCAACATGAAAATGGAACCAGCAAATTTTATGTTCTTCATGCTGAATAGATATCTTTTCTGAACATTTTACTTTTATTTGGGTTGAATCAATACCTCTACTTTTAGCAGAGCTATTGTTTACACAGGTATCTGCACTATTGTACTCCTCTGGTGATGTGAGCAAAGAAACATACAAGTTATTTTTTATAATATTATGATAAAATATCAGGAGGTTATTTCTCACAGAAATGGTTCTTTAAAAAAGTGTCCATTTAAGCATCTTCAGGAAATCAAACAATGGTTTGTTTATGGCCTCACCCAAAAAATCCTTTCTGATGAAAATCGATATGGTCATGCTGATTTTACATTTTTTAAATTAATCTCATGTACCAGATATTTTAAAAAAATTATATTTGCAGAAAGTTTTTTTTGCAGAATTCACAGTATGTGAACAGAGACAAGTTTTATTTATGTGAACAGAGACAAGCTGCAACTATTTCCATTTCCCAGTAAGCTGAACCCTTTATCACCTCTCAACTGTTGATGACAGTTCATCACTGAAGGAGCTTTCTCTACTGCCTGCAAAATATTAAAAAAAAAGTATGAAAACCATGGTGATTTTGTATATATATACAAAAAGTGAGCGAACAAAAGAAAAATCTAAATCAAAATTTATTGTTACTACCTTTTGCCTTCAAACCAGCATCAATTCTTATAGGTACACTTGCACAAAGTCAGGGATCAGTCAGTCAGTCAGTCATTTTCTGCCGCTTGTCCCAAGCGGGGTCACAGGGGAGTGCTGGAGTCCATCCCAGTTCACACAGGGCGAAAGACGGGGGACACACCCTGGACAGGCCGCCAGCCCATCGCAGGGAGGAGCGTGACGGGGACGGCTCAAGGGTACCTCAGGGCAACCTATTGGGAAGGGGTTCAAACCCCCGATCCTCCGATCATGTAGCCAACGCCTTAACCACTAGGCCACCACTACCCCTAAAGTCAGGGATTTTGTAGGATTATAGTCAGGTGTATGATCAACCAATTTTACCAAACAGGTGGTAATGATCGTCAATGTCACACGTAGGTTGAAACACAGTCATGTTTGGAACAACCTACCAGCCGAGTTCCTTCAAAAACTGTGTGCAAGTGTACCTAGAAGAATTGATGCTGTTTTGAAGGCAAAGGGTGGTCACACCAAATATTGATTTGATTTAGATTTCTCTTTTGTTCATTCACTGCACTTTGTTGATTGATGAAAATAAACATGATTAACACTTCCATTTTTGAAAGCATTCTTTGTTTATAGCATTTTTTCCACACCTGCCTAAAACGTTTACACAGTACTATATATATATATATATATATATATATATATATATATATATATATGCTCCTCAGTGTAACATTTTAAAATCAGGCTATTCAGATGTGATTAAAGTGCACATTCCAGACCAGGACAGACCATTTTTGGTGAACTGAAATGAGGGAGACAGTGTATAAAAAACAACAGGGGGAAGAGCCTTTTCATTCAAAACCCTTTCAGTATCTTCCAGCTACTGTCCGGGACTCAGACACATTCTCAGTATTTATGTCCAGGCTAAAAACCTACTTGTTTAGTCAAGCTTTTAGTAATTAATGTTGCTGTTAGTTAAAAGTTGCAGATCCAGGGGTTCACAGATACAGAGAATTACAGTAAACTGGGATGTTGATGCTGCTAGCCCACCACTCTCACACGATCACTCAGGTTTGTTGAAGGTGGTGTAGGGGGACGCCAGTGAATAAATTCATAGTTTGCACAATGTGAGTTCAAAACAGAACTAATTTCTTTCTCTCTGTTTAAGTTAGAGGGCTGTCCACCACCTGTACAGTGGACAGCTTACGCACTTCTGAAAAGCAAAGGCTTCCCACCCTAGTCCATCAATTACCTTAAGGGTTTCCTGAACTCTGACTATCATCAGATTTCTCTCCTCACCTGAAATTCTGATCGGCTACATCATTTTGGATCATTTGCATGAGCTGCTGCCACTAAGATTAACAAAAGCTTCATCACTCAAGCAAAACCTCCACTATTGGCTCATTAAACTTCCAATTACAGACTCTTCCATTGTAGCTAATTTTGTAGCGGAACTCATCGCTAAATTGATTATTTTAAATCTAAATGTAACTTTCTCTTTCTTTTCCTTCTTTATTTCCGGTGTTGACCAGAAGAGGATAGGTTCTTCTTTTTTTTTCCTCTTTTAAGTCTTCCTAAGTACCTCCCAAGGTTTCTTCATCCTGTTTAGGGAGTTTTCCTTGCCTCTCTCACCCTTGTTTTACTCAGTTGGGGCTCGGACCCGGATTCTGAACGACAGTTGTAAAAAGCACTATATGTTAATAAATATCTGACATGACAAGATAGGTTGCAATTGCAAAGCTTTAATGTCTGAAAGTCTCCACTTTAATCATGTCTGAATTGTTTTATTTCAAATTGTATACAGAGGAGCAGAGGAGGGGTAAGTCAATATATATTTATATATGTTTTATATGTGTGTGTGTGTGTGTGTGTGTGTGTGTGTGTGTGTGTGTGTGTGTGTGTTAGACTAAAGGAACAATACATAATCAATATGGCAATTTATTTCATTCTAAAAGGCTTGTGCCAGTGATTCTGGCAGTCTTGTGATAGTTTGTGGATTAGTGGAAATAAACTTGTTAGCAATTTTCCCTAAAGAATGCTACAGTTATTTCTGGAAACTTTTTAAGATCATGGAAACACATTTAACATCCGTCCCTGATCTTGGAGTTTATTTTGATATATTGCTGCCATCTAGTGCCCATCCAGCATGCCTGCAGTATGTTAACACAGTATCCAAGCAAAGCCTGTGTTTCTGAACTGAATTTTCACTGGCCGTTTAATTGAATTTCTATGAACCACACGCACTGTCCATATGTTTGATGTGTTAAGGAAGATGAGTGTATAAAGTAACAGACTTAAGCACCTAATGAGATTCCATTGGTGAATACAGAGTCATGTGTATGGTTCCTCACAGGGCTGTGAGACTCTAGGAAACTGTCATCCAGCAAGTGACGAGCCTTCTCCTTTGCAGAAAATGTGGCACTCTTTTCTACCACGCCAAACTGGCACATCATACTTGGTGATACAGAGGAAAAGGAAGGAGAGTGGTCAGAAGAAAGAGAAGCATAGAGATGAAATATAAAATGTACCATAACTTTTGCACAGGCCACATTTTATATTTTCTTTCTTAGTCTTAGTGACAACCCTTGTCATTGCGAGGTCACAGCACAGCACTCTTGAACCACAACAAAATTGGACCTCTGCATTTAACCCATGCACACTAACAGCGTACAGCAGTGGGCAGCTATTGAAAGCGCCCGGGGAGCAGTGACAGGGACGGTACCTTGCTCAAGGGTACCTCAGGGCAACCTACTGGTGAGGGAATCGAACCCACAATCTTCCGATGTGGGGGCAACTCCCTAACCACTAGGCCACCGCTGCCCAATATGCCCAATATGTTGAACAAGTACAGTAATAGTGCATTAAATATGTAAAAGTGTGTTGTCCAATGAGGGTACTACACACTTTAATGTAAATTATCAACAAAACTTCATTTGAGCAGGGTGGCAGAAACTTTTGCTTAAGACTGAATTATTTTTTTTCTGAAAATCTTTACTGTTTTAGTTACTTAAACGGAGGTATATTGACAAAATACTGTATAACACCAGCTATAACAACACAATGACATAAATCCAGTTCATCTCATAATGAAAATATTCAATACACACTTATTGCCCAAACTGTGGCTCTTCCTGTGTCGAGCTGGAGTTGGGGTAGGCAGTTGAGCTACAAATGATGTATCGGGACATGTGGGCCTCCGATTATATCTGACGGAGACAGACTCCTCTGAAGGTCCTGACAGACACAAGCAGACATACAAAATTTTACAATTGGCAATGTCATAACAGCAGGACAACTGTTTTAAACTCTTAAGCTACTAATTTACTCAAAAGCACATTGGTTTTAAACAGCATTCCTAAGTCTCCCATATGAGGTTGTTGCAAGCCTCTTCCAACAGCCTTCAATAATTTTTTCCCTGTTAATCCAAATTGTGTGAACAGAGGCCTCATTCTTGGACCCACTTCTTGCTTTCCTGTTCAAAACAAACAGCACTAAAAGGCATACTTGATCTCCTTAACAGAACATGTGTCCAGTTAAGTTCTAACAGTTCAACAAATGAGTTAACATACCTCAAATGTATACTTTTACAGTTAATTCAAAAGACAGAAGGTATGATACCTCCCACATTGGCAGCATTACATTGATCAAATAGAGAACATCTGTTAGATAGTAAACAAACATGTATTAACATATAAACAGTAAAATTAGATCAACCACTGACAGAGCTGGTTGGTCCTGTCACATGTGGGGTGTTTTGGGCACGCTAGAGGGCGCTCTCTGTCACATGTGTTCTGTTTTGGGCACGCTAGAGGGCGCTCTCTATCACGTATAAGGTGTTTGTCACAGGAGGTGTTTTGGGTACGCTAGAGGGCGCTCTGTTCTGACTGAGCACACCTGAGCCCCTGCAGGCAGGTGTGCATCATTGGGGATGACTATTTAAGCCCCGATGAGTCAGAACAGCGCGCGGCTCATTAGGTAGGTTAAGCCTATGCGTAACGGGTGGATTTGGTGTATGTAACTTGGTGTCTATGACTTGGTACATGTAACCTAGTATATGTTACTTAGTATCTAGGGTTAGACTGCAGTTCCTCGGTTCTAGGGTTTCTTGTTTAGAACTGCAGTCCCCGTTCCTTGTTTTTGTAAGTGTGACTAATAAAGGTATGTTCCTAACTCCTGGCTCCGAGCTGACGTCTCTCCGGTACCCCGCCACCGTTACAGGTCCCCTGAAATCACGTCTGATGATTTTTTCCATTGCTCAGAAAAGTGTTTCTGGCACTGCAGCCGTTAGAGGTTTACTGTAAATAAGCATGGTGTTCCAAACCCCCCACCGCCTTTATTAGGCGTGATGTCAGATCCCATGGGGACACAGTGCCCCAAACTTAAATGGAAACAGATCTTTCTTCCAATTAGCACATGGAAGCATGCACTGTTTTTCACCACAACCACCAATGATTCCATCATTACAGACTCTTCAAAGGCACCAGGCACAATGGCCAGGAAAAAAGATGCTACTAACTTTAACACTAAGCTGGGTCTTGGGGGAAAAAAGGCAAGTACTGATGTGTCATGAGCCCATAACTGTTAATGCATTGTTTTTGCATCAGTAGCAGGATAGTTGAAGCAAAAATAATGCTGTTTTAAATTGGCATAATTTTCTTGCTTTCAGCATTAAACAGTTCAATAATATTCACAGGAAAGTCTTATTACATTCTTTTCTGCTGCATATATTTTGATACATATACAATAGGCATATGGGATGCATTCATTGAATTTGTTTGTGAACACAATATCTGTGTGACACTGTAGCACATGTGGCAGGGCGTTAGCACCAAAACACAAAACAACCACAATTTACTTAGTGGTAATGTACACATTTATATTATTATGCATACATATTTTGAAGACTTTGAACAACTTTCAGTCATAGTAGTCTTAGGAACACTGCTGGCATTATTGCCTGGACAAGGATTTGAACACTGTTCTTTCATGTATAGGGTGATGGTGTTTCTATCCAAATATTCATTAGTGATTGAGTTAACCATTTAAATGTTTAGACCTACTATCAATCCTAGCTTACATTCGAATAATTTGGACTCATTCTAATAAATTAGACTCTTATTTTTCCATTTTTCAATGTAATAAAACACCAAGCCAGACAGTTAATTTGCAACAATGTGTGGGTGTTCAAATTATGCAGGTCTATCTTTAGTCATCTTCAAAGGATGACTTCTAAGCACTTTAAACCACAGCAAAGAATTTCTACTACCTTTCACCATTGTTGATGTGTTCATCAACAAGCATTCAGTGCTTGAGTGCAATGTTAACATGCTATTACTCCTTGGTGAAAACTGATATAAAAGTAAATTGTTCTTACCTCCGAGGTCTTCTTTGGAAGACACCAGGCGAGGTGAGCTGTTTCCTGGTTCTATCTTGAGAGACAGTCTGAGGGAAACAAATTTAAACACAAAGTTCAACCAATAAATTGACTAGAAATCTGTTATACAGTCGCACTTATTTTGACAATAGGTTTCTAAAAGTGTAAACAGACCACCTACAGACCAAACAGTCACAGGTTCAATTTCCACCTCCAGCACTACCACCTTTGGGTTCCTGAGCATAACGCTTAACCCCAAGTTGCTCATTGGGGACTGTCCCTGTAGTTAAACTGTCCCTGTAGGAAATCGAAGTCACTCTGGGTAAGAGTGCCAGTTAAATGCTGTAAATGTAAATGTAAAATGTAAATATATTGAAAATTACATTTACGGCATTTAGCAGATGCTCTTATCCAGTGGTGATAGTGCCAGAGGTGGGATTCGAACCTGGGACCTTTTTGTGAGCCATTGGTCCGTAGGAAAGTACCCTACCACTAGACCACCACCACGACAGTCTATTGTCAAAGCATGTTATGGCCCTAAGAAGTATGACCTAGTACAAGAGAAACTACATTGCAGGTTTCCAAAGAAGAGCCAGATGCTGATGTCATTTCTTCAAAAGCTAAACCACATATACCTCATGCAGACCAAACCCCCACTTATGCTTTCCTGCCAATTTTGCTTTCTTGCAATACACTGGAGACACAGACTTAAGATGAAGATGAATTAAGATGAATGTCCAATAAGGATTTATTGGAAAAGCCTTTTTTTGCACTTCTCTTATGAGACTGATTCTGTAATGAAGGGCAAAAGCCTATGAAAAATTACCCAACATTTTAAATGTGTAAACAAAAATGTAAAAACATACAAAATATATATTTCATATACATATTTATATTATATTATATTTCTGGAACCAGTCTCCTTGAGAGGGGCTGGACTCTATTCTACTCTGGAGTTGCCACCGGTGAGAGGGGCCGAGCAGGTGTGGGCATACTTATTGCCCCCTGGCTCGTGGCCAGTATATTGGGGTTTACCCCGTTGGATGAGAGGGTGGCCTCCCTCCGCCTTAGGGTTGGGGGACGGGTCCTTAGTGTTGTCTTTGCTTATGCGCCAAACAGCAGTCTGGACTACCCACCCTTTTTGGGGTCTCTGGAGGGGGCGCTAGAGAGGGTCCCTCCTGGGGACTCCATAGTTCTGCTGGGGGACTTCAATGCTCACATGGGTAATGACAGTGAGACTTGGAAGGGCGTGATTGGGATGAATGGCCCTGCCGATCTGAACCAGAGCGGTGTTTTGTTATTGGACTTTAGTGCTCCTCACAGATTGTCCATAACGAACACCATGTTCAGGCATAAGGGTGTCCACATTTGCACCTGGCACCAGGACATCCAGTTCGATGATCGACTTTGCGGTCGTGTCGTTGGATTTATGGCCACATGTCTTGGACACTCGGGTGAAGAGAGGGGTGGAGCTGTCAATTGACCATTACCTGGTGGCAAGTTGGCTTCGGTGGTGGAGGATGCCGGTCAGGCCTGGTAGGCCCAAACATATTCTGAGAGTCTGCTGGGAATGTCTGGCAGAGTCCCCTGTCAGGACAAGCTTCAACTCCCACCTCCAGCAAAGCTTTAACCACGTCCCGGGGGAGGTGGGGGACATTGAGTCCGAATGGACTATTTTCCGCGCCTCCATTGTCAAGGCGGCTGACCGGAGCTGTGGCCGTAAGGTGTCGTGGTGGCAACCCGAGAACCCGTTGGTGGACACTGGCAGTGAGGGATGCCATCAAGCTGAAGAAGGAGTCCTACCAGGCCTTTTTGGCCAGTGGGGCTCCGGAAGCAGCTGATAGGTACCGGCAGGCCCAGGTCTTTATCAGCTGCAGCGTCTCCTCGAAAACGTTCGCAGCCGCCCACAACATGCGCTCCTGCTCGCCCTCATGGCGAGCGGTTCATTCTGTAACGGTGGCGGGGAGTGGGAAGGACGCGAACGCAGAGCCAAGATTCCGGAGGAATAACGTTTATTAACATAAATCAAAATACAACCCAAAAGTGCCACTATTAACTATTAGGCTTTGCCTCGTTAATGAACCGCGCTCTGTTCTGACTCACTGGGGCTTAAATAGCAGCCCCAATGAAGCACACCTGTGTCTCCATGAGCCCAGGTGTGCTCAGTCAGAACAAAGCACCATCTGTCGTGCCCAGCCGGAACAACAGGCACGACAGACTGTGACAATTAGAGAGAAAGAGAAAGGAATATTGTATTTCATTATTAGAACAATCATTAAAAACTGAAACATGTATTTAAGTTTAGATGGGCTTACTGGGGGCTTTTTTATTTTACTGTTTCTATTATGTGAATATAAACCAGGTAGTATAGAAAAACTATGTTAGTGAAAATATGTATTTTTTGCATCTTTTTTTTCCAGTCTAATCAAAGAGTTTTCAATTTCTTAATTACAGAAATGAATAAACCAGAAATGTCTTGAGGAAGAACAGAACCAAACCTATTTTTCAGTAAGATCTCATATCATTTAAGTGGTTTTGTGAAAGACAACGATATACTTCTGAATTATGGGTTCCTTTAACATTATAGTACGGACTTATTATTTTTATTATTATTATTTGCTGTGTTTATTTGCATTTTTTTTTATATAGCATATTAACTGGGGAGGGGCAGCGGTGGCCACGTGGTTAGGGCGTCAGCCACATGATCGGGGGATCGGGGGTTCGAACCCCTTCCCAATAGGTTGCCCTGAGGTGCCCTTGAGCAAGGTGCCATCCCCGTCCTGCTCCTCCCTGCGATGGGCTGGCGACCTGTCCAGGGTGCGTTCCCCGTCCTCGCCCTGTGTGCGCTGGGTTGGACACCAGCACTCCCCCGCGACCCCGTTTGGGACAAGCGGCAGATAATGGATGGATGGATATTAACTGGGGCAGCAATGGCATAGTGGTTATTGACTAGGCCCCAAGTTCAAAAGGTCATGGTTTTGAATCCCAGACCTTTAGGTTGCCCTGAGGTACCCTTGAGCAAGGTACCATCCCCATCACTGCTCCCCGGGCACTTTAAATAGCTGCCCCCTGCTGCATGGTGTGCACAGGTCAAAAGCAGAGGTTGAATTTTGTTGTGGCTTACTGTGTGCTATGGTGTGTTTCATAATGACAAAAATAGCCACCTTCAATTAAAAACACACTTACTGCCATGATCTAAAATATTCTGAAGTGTCTAACAGCTAGAGCTGTTACTTTATACCAGTGTAGTTCTGAGCTTTTGTTAGTTTAATCTCGCATTCTCTTACGTACTAAAAACTTATTTTAGCCATACTATCCTATGTATATTTCTGATCGATTATCTTGTCACCACTGTTTATTGTTAGCCCATTCATACAGGGGTTTTTAAGAACTTACGTGTAATTGTCATCCTCTACAAACTTCTGCAGTTCCTCAATATAATGCACTGACATCAAGTATTTCTGCACATGTGGTAAAGTCATCAAGTGATCTGAAGAGGAATGAGGGAAAGCTCTTAATAAATGCAATAATAAATTAGTTGAAAAATATTTACATGATTTGAAAGTGTAGAGTGTAAAGAGAGAAAAATTAAATATTCATTTAGCATAACTGACTTTGTAATAACTTTTTTGTGTCAGTCCTTAATAACATACTGGAAACCCAGAAAAACTACTATATGTAAGATGTATTAGACTGACCGTAGTTGCAGGACACCTGCAAGTCAGAGATGATACGAAGAAGATTGTTCATTTGATTGGCTCTCTGTTCAGTCTCTATGATGCTGTCAGTGGCTGGGTAAGCAGAGTCAATGTAGGTCATATCAAAAAGGTAAATTCCTGAAAAGTAAAAGAACAGAAAGACAAACTAATGATTCTTACTTACTTTCTGAAAAAAAAAGAAAACTGGGTAAAACAGGAAAGTAAAGTACATCAGAAAAAAACAGTAAAAGCCATTTGTCTCATACATGCTGCCCACAGACAGACAAATTAGTGTACTGCTGCTGAGATGCAACATTGCTGGTGTTTTGAGAGAAAAATCAGTTTATTTACATAGCGCTTTCTACAACTGTTGTTGTAAAGGTACAAAGGTATGCTATGTATGGTGTTGCTTGCCTTGTATCGTTGTGGCGTCTTTGTGAGTAGTGATTGTTGTGTGTTGGTTATGTGGATATGGAGTGCTTGTGTGTTGTTTACTTCTTTTCTGGAATGAAACGCCTGTCTGTGATCCTGACTCCACCTTCACATCCTGTCACATCTGCCACAGCTTGACAGTTTGACAGCTTCTGGATTGACTTTGATGGTGGCCCTAGCTACAATGTTTGCTATCCCCGCTCTCCAGAAGGGTGGATGTTTGTTTTAGCCGGCAGCTGTTTTTTGTTGCAGCTGGCTGCTGGTTCTTTGTCACTGCCAGCTGCATCCCAGGATGTGCCAGCTAATGGTTTGTAAAGTAATGCATCGGGCTTCCCCTTACCAGCCGCAGCCAAGGTTGTCGCTGCTGCTGGCCTCCGGACTAAGAACTGGGAAATCCCGTGGCTGCTGGCAGAACTGTGTTCCCCTAGTTACCCTTGGTCTCCTTTTTTGAAATATGCTTCCATCTGTGTCACTATGCTCTTCTTTGTTCCCATCATTGGGTTTGTTCCTGGTTCCCTGTCGCCATTGTTATCCAGGTTATTCTTCCTATTTTCACTCCCAGTCTGCACCTGTGTTCACGCCCAAGATGTCTTGGGTTCAGTGTCCTCAATCCTGCCCTGTCCAGCCCGTTCCTGTCTGCTCCTATTCCTACAGCTCACACTTTTATGAATATATCAGCACAACCAAAATAAACAACATATGTAATCACAAAATTTCTACCCCTACCCATCCTTTATTCATCCTCAACCTATATTTTAGCTGGTTATGAGACATCTCTCTTCAGCAATCTCATGCTAACTGCTTATAAAGGGATGCAGCAGTAGTAGTAACAAGCAATTCAGTATGGTGGGGGTGTGCAGTTGCCTGGACTGGACGGTGGGGCCTCAGAGCAGATGCCGATTCCTCTTAAGTGTGTGTTCTTTTTAAAAGACTTTATTAAACATATAAAATAGCCCCTGAAGGTGTGTAGTTGCTGAGAACGGAGGAAATAAACTATTGTTTTGGATGTGTCCATCTGCTTTCTTATGCAAGCCTGGCCATAAAGAAATTGTCCCTCTTCATCAGTAAGGCCATCCAGATCAGATGGTAAATAATGTTTTTACCTAATTTAGAGGTGAACTAGAGTACATTATGAGTCTATGCAATATGTCAGGTTGTGACAGCCTTTTTAAGCCATACCTCCACCCGTCCAGTTTAGACATCTCCTAGGACCTTAGTCAAACAATGCCATTAGCACTGAAGGTGAAAGTTAGCAAATGTTTCTTTCGAGTCTTGGAAGAGAATGCTTACTGCCAATTCTGTTATGCCAGTAAAGGGAATCATTAGTGAGGTGGCTCTCTTCGACTATTGGATGCAGATGCTCTAGCTTAGCTAGGGAATTTAGTTGCAATTTCCTGGTGATAAAGCCAAAACTTAGTTGGTCCACTGATTTTTATTTGGGGAAAAAGGAGTAATTTCAAATTCATGGAAAAAACTTCTTGTTATTCCTTCTTTTATGAGGCACATGTTATAACCTAGTCCTTCACTGTAGAAAAACAGAAAATCCAGTGACCCCATAATACCAATTATGTGTGTAAACACCCTCACTACACATGAAATACAGCTCACAATATCATTATTCATGTGTCTTGCTCAGGAATATAGCTGTAAAACAATGAAAGGTCAGCATGCTGCTTTTTAACATTGCAGGCAGAGACATCTGTGTGTGTGTGGCGGGTCAGATGGAGAAATCAGTGTGTGGCAGTAGGGTAGAATCTAGCAGTGTCCAGAGAACTTAATAAATTTAATTGAAGATTCTAAAGTAAATACATAAAGAGAAGCCTGTACCAAAAGTACCACAATACCAAAAATAGGAATGACATACTTTTGCTGCACACATGTAAAATTGGGTCATTTAAAAAATGGTAAACAATTAAAGAGGTATTATATATTTGTCTCTATGATTTAAATGGTTTCTCTTTATGACAATCTGATAATGGCGTTTTGGCTCACATTTATGCAAGAATAAATAAAATAATAATAGTGGTGGAGACTTTTAATTTGTGTATATGACAACAATATGAAACAAAAAGAGCAGCATATGTCTATATAAAAAAGTGGGAAAGGCTGAGTAACAGCAAAAAAATATATATTTTTATGAGAGGTCAATATTCCAGACCAATATTTCTAAAACATTAGGCCTTTCTCATAACTTGAAAACCACTGAAAAAATACAGGAAAGGCTAGGGAATATTTTATATAACACTTGATGGCACAAAAAATCCTTAAAAATTACATGTTTAAGAAAGAGAGAGAGAGAGGGAGAAAGAAAGATATGGAGGCTTACATCTGTGTTGGAAAGAACAATATATATGCATTACCTTATGAATTGAACAGCTTGCCATGTGTGCATGTTAGCTGTTCAGGCATTAAATATAAACAATATTATATACAATAAAGTAATTACATTATTCTATTGTTCATTCAAACTGCACTTAGGAAAAAGAAACAAGATAATTTTTATGTAATTATTAATGCATGTTCTACATGGAAGCATGTGTCTCTTCTCACTGAGAGGTAAAACATGAAATGTTCAGTCTCATATGTCTTCAATCTCAATTTTTATATCCAATAATAACAACCATATATTGAGTAAATGACTGATAGCTGCACTCCCATTTGGAACTTTACTGCTGCCCTTTTATAGAACATGGAAGGTGGACTGTGTCTTCTCTTTGCCAGGTCATTACTGCTCCAAAACCCAACGGCCATCTTGCCAAAAACTTTTACAGGCTTCAAGGTTTATGTCGCTTGAAATACAACAAACATGTATTCTCCCTATTCATGGAAACTTTTAAGAAACTGCTCAGCTGAATAAAATAGCTAATGGTCTAATATTCATTGACACATCAATGCAAGATTATTAGTAAAGGGGATGTAATGACGCTACAGTCAGTAATTGTAAACAAAAAAACTGTATCTGTGTGGTAAGTAGAGCTGATATGACAAATAACAGATTCAAGTATATGTGTATATGTATATAATAAAGTATATGATATGTGTATATAATAAAGTACACAGTATGTCATAGAATGATCAGTGATTAATATGCATCAGGTGTGATGTATTAATATGCATCAGCGACATCTGATTAAGTATAATTGCAGACAAGCAGAAAGTTGTGGCTTTTGGCCTATAAATACACAAAACAACTTGGACAAAGATGGAGGTTGGAAATAAGAGTCCTGAAGTTTGGCAGCAAACAAACCCACAAACTTGGCTTGCAAACACACACACACACACACACACACCCCTTGATATTGGATAAGCAAATACTTATTTGAAAGCAACGCATTTAGAAGTTCTTTTTCTGGATGGTGTAGTTGGAAAGCCAAGACATGTTTGGCAACATTCAAATCTTATGTTGTTTAATACTGTGAGGCTAATGTTGCTAATAACATTAGAATTTTCAAATCTCTTCCATCAATACATCTTCAAAACATCTCTAAACCCACTGATACTATATCCATTGCATAATTGGCAAAAGCTTGTGAATGTAGGCAAGTTATTACTTTATTACTTTGGTACTTCTGAAAATACTATATAAAATACTAAACAAATCACAAATCTGTAGCTGAATCCTACAGCCTTTTAAGAAAACATGTTCTAGAAATATTTCTGATCTATGACCTAGAATCTGTTTTGGTTAAGTCATGAATCCAGAGAATTGCACTAAACCATAAAAGAAAACCAAATGAAGGGGGGGAAAATAAAACATTGATTAAATCTAGGGTAAGTGCAAAATTATCATCAGATTGTTCAATTATCTTTAGATTGTGCAAATTAGATATTTTTTTGTTGCCAGATTTATTCATTTAAAGGGCTTACTGGTAGATCACTGAAAAGAAAAAAAAATTAAATAAGGATCACACTGCAAAAAAGAAAGACTCACCCAGAATATAGACAGGGTTTTATTTATTAGTGTATTTCACTCCAAATTCTGAAGTAGCTCTAGCCTTCATTGCAAGCAGTATAGTTAGGAGTGACACCCACATATTAAATCTCTGTCTGCAGGCAGCTATTTTAAGTCTGTTCCTATCTCAGCATGCAAGCTATTCCATCCAAGCAGCTTTTATCAGTCAAGGGCACACAAGCTTGGGATTCCGTTGCTTGCTCTGGAACAGAAAGAATATCTGAGACATGTGGTCATGGACATCAGCACATAGATGTGTGTGAATGCAGAGTTGACAGGACTGAACCATTACTGAGTGTGTCCACACTTTGCAAACAAATACATTCTTTTAAAAATTACAGTGTGGGATATCCTATTTTTGGCCATATCAACATCCCAAGACTTACTGTTCAGTAATTACTTTGAAAATGACCTACCTCAGTCATGCTAAATTTATAAGAATGAGAAAAAGAACTCTGGCACTTTTAGAACATTCAAATCTACAATAGTTACTGTGAATAATTGTGTTTTGGCTCTTTGTTCCACAAATGTTTGTATTCTGTGTATAATATATTTGTATAACACAGATTATGTGCTAATCAAAAAAGATCTGAAGGCAATGGAACATGTGACCTCCTGAACTGACAGAAAACCATGCCAAGTTAATAACGCTACACAGTGGAAAAACTCCAAAATCATTATTTAATCAAACACAGGCTAGACTGGATGAAAGTGGATGTGCAAAGAGAGGTCATAGTAATGGCCAAAAGTTTTGAGAATGACACAAATATTAATTTTCACAAACTTTGCTGCCTCAGTTTTTATGATGTCAATAAACATTTACTCCAGAATCTTATGAAGAGTGATCAGATAAATTGCAATTCCTTGCCAGTGAGGCGAAGACTGTTGGAGGATGGCCTGGTGTCAAGAGGAGCAGCAAAGAAGCCATGTCTCTCCAAGAAAAACATCAGGGACAGACTAATATTCTTCAAAAAGTACAGGTATTGGACTGCTTAGGACCAGGGTAAAGTCTCTTTCCTTTGCATAAACTTAATTTAATTGGCAATAAAAGCCTTTGAACCTTATGAAATGCTTCTAATTATAGGTTAGAAGCTGACACATCTGACAAAGAATCTAAAAACAGGAAACTTTGTGAAAACCAATACACAAGGTGTTTCATTCCCAAAACTTTTGGCTATGGCTGTACTTTACCCAAAAGAGACAAAAAAATGCACAGTGGAAAGAAACAAGGATGTCTGAAACAGATCACATTCATGGAAGGGTAACACTTCTAAACAGTTTTATTACCTTTTTGATGTTATTCGATTTCATTTGAAAATTGCATGCCTTTCTGATTCAGAAATGCATGACCTTTCCCCCCAGCCAAGTACCCAAAAGTATTAATAGATCTAACAGAAAAACAGTATTACATGATAATTTAAAAACAAGTAAGTGTCTGGCACGCCAGTGCACAAGGTTTCTTGCTTTTCAGCTTGCCAAAGTGTCAAAGTGACCAAAATAAATGGTGTAGTGAAGGCACAGGAAAGTAACCAAAAATGTGTACTGTAATTCATAAATGAAACTGTTTATCTTACAGTGTAGAGGTTTGAAGGTACTCCAATGTCCCAGGTCCATCTAAATGCAAATATTTCTTTAATACCTCCCCTTCAGAAACTGATTGCGCCATTATTAACATTCTAATATAATATGGTAGAAATTCAAGTAGTGAACATCAATTATTCTGAATTGCTTTAGACCGTAATCACAGATGATAACCTCATTAGGGACCCCAACACATACTGCTGAAAACACTCCTGACTTGTCCACTGGTTGGTTCGCAGGCATATGTAACTGCAGTGCAACTATTTCTGCTATTTAAGACAGGAATGTGTCTTAAAGTAAAAAAAAATCTATTTATCTTAGCATGATATTTCCTAATTCCATCTGGTTTCCATTCGAGTTCCACTAATAGCTGCCACAACCAAAAGTGAAAATTAGGAGAATATCAGCTATTAGGCATACCTCTATAACTTGTGAATTGTGATTCAGCTGAGAATCAGCCAAGCAATCTAGACCAACAGCCTTGTTGACATGGTAGAGTAGAATTTACACTCCTGGGATTGATAATATACAGTATATTTCACATGGGAAAATGGCTAATTGGGGACAATGTGAACATCTTCCACTTAGGGGTGTATTCACTTTTGTTGCCAGTGGTTTAGACATTAATGGCTGTGGGTTGAGTTATTTTGAGGGGACAGCAAATTTACACTGTTATACAAGCTGTACACAGACTACTTTACATTGTATCAAAGTGTCATATCTTCAGTGTTGTCCCATGAAAAGATATACAGTACTGTGCAAAAGTTTTAGGCAGCAGTGGAAAAAATGCTGTAAACAAAGAATGCTTTCAAAAATGGAAGTGTTAATCACTTATTTTCATCAATCAACAAAATGCAGTGAATGAACAAAAGAGAAATCTAAATCGAATCAATATTTGGTGTGACCACCCTTTGCCTTCAAAACAGGGAGAAAGAGAGAAAGTAAAGTGATAGCTAGAGGTGGTCTACACTTGAAGGTAGTGTATGGTCCATTGGACACAGTTAAGGCTACCGTTCTGTTCACAACAAGGCTGCAGGCCTCTGCCAAAACAATGAGCTCATAACTTTCTCCAGAGCAGGGATGGATTTTCCATTTACTTTTCATTCCTGTCCAAGGCCTTGCTGTGTCTCTGAGGCTTAGAATTAAGAGCCACTGGCTAAAGCTATATAGAAGTTATTTCTCATTCTATCATTGAGTTTCAAATGATTTTAAGCAATGCCAATAATAATGTAAAAAAAAAAAAAAAAAAAAACGCATAACAAATGCTTTAGTTACAATTTTGATTGAAGTGATTACTGATTACCTTCATAATTTAAATATTACAATTATTATAATTATATGATTATGCAAGGTTAGTTTAGCTGTCACAGAAGGATAGAAGGATTGGTAAATTAAACATCATGCTGATTTATCATGGTCATGCTTTCTCAATATATTTGTCATGAAAATGACAATTATTTCATTAGGACTTGCTGCAATCCTTTTCAGGTGTAGTGCATGAAACATTCTTTCAAAATGAAATAAAATAAATGTTCTATAAATACTGTTTAACTTGTTATTCAAAAAACAGATGCATAGTTTCTAACTATTTTAGCCCATACATGTAAAAAAGCAAAAGCCCACTTTTTTTTTTTTTTTTTGCTCACCAGGATGGAGAAAAATGAGTGATTAATGTGGAAGGTATTACTGGGTTTGCAGAACATGGGAAACAATAACAAATGGAGGATTCCTCACAGTGAAACACTAGACATGTGTCATGCTCTGGATTTCTGTCTCACCACACTGTCGGCTTGGCTGGGATTCCTAGCTGCTACTTTTTCCATAGCACAAGAGGGATATTGAGCTTTTGTTTGCCTGCCAACCTCTGGCTTGGTTGTAACAAGCAGGGAGTCTTATATTCAAAATAGCCTATGGCAAAACCTAGTGAAAAATTTACTATGAAGACCATGATTTACCATGACTTAACACACAAACCAGTTTATTATTATTAGAAACACCTATCATGCACTGTCCATACAGTGGCTTGTGAGCATGCAAGACATCTAGCAATCAAAAACAACTGAGGCTGTAAAGTAAGTATGTAACAAAGCAAATTAAATCTTAGCTAATTTTTTAAATAAGTTAATCATCCTTAAAAAACTAAAGAAAGAGAAAAAATCTAGTGTTTTTTTTCCCTACAATTAATATTAATCATTATATTATATTCAAAGTGAAAGATAAATAATAGAAAGGAGCATTTAAGGAAAGTAAACATGAATTAGTAATACCATAAACAGACCTGATAATATCCATAAAATTTTTTGGTATTGGTGGAGTATGTGAAGTACACCAAATGTGCAAGCCCACTGATCAATAACAAGATGCGCTGACTATTTTTAATCAATATTAGCAATTTATTTAATTCTGTATTTTTATATGTTCATTGATTTGGCAAATCGGTTTACACCAGATGCCCTTCCAGATCATGGTGTGGATGGGAGGAGAAACAGGAAAGACGTTATTCTGAAGTACTTTTGAAATAAAGAGTGTTAGATATATAGAGAGAGTGATGAGAATAAAGCTGGATACCATGAGGTGAGAAGAAAATATTGTTTTTGCATATGACTGGAAGCTGGGTGTGAGTTAGAGTAAGTTCTGGAGAGTATACTCAAAGGAGAGAGAGCATTGATAAGAGCGAGCTGACATTAAATTATATGGAGATGATGTGAGGTATAGTGTCAAGAAAAGAAATGCAGATGGTAGTGGAATTCGCAAAACGGAAGGGTGACATAAGAGAAAAAGAGAGTTGGTTTGAAGGAGATTGGATATTGAAAAGTAGTGACAGGGGAGAATGTATCTAAGCAGCTTGGATAGTGGTCTGTAGGATGACTTTGAAGAAGAGCAGAGTGAGGAAAGAGCCTAGGATTAATTGATGGAAGTTTAAAAAGAAAGCTTTTAAGAAGGAGTTCAGGGAGGAGTTAAGATACTGAGGGGTAGAACCTGATGCTAGATAGAAGTTCAGCAGAATATACAAAAGAAAAAAAAGTTGGATAGTAAGAGAGATAAAGAAAGTAGAAAGGAATACAAGGATTTGAGGTGCATGTCAAAGAGAGGTGGCGAAGGCTAAAGATAAGGCATATGGGAAATTGTATGTGAGGTTGGACACTAAGGAGGAAGAAAAGGACATTTAATTGGCTAGACAAAGTGACAGAAACTAAAAACAATTGAGCACAACAGCCCATTGAGCAAATGGAAGAAATACCTTTAGGATCTGAGGAGTGTTTTTGCGGACTTAGAAAAAGCATATGACAATGTTCCTAGAGAGGAGTTATATAATTTTTATAGCACAGGTTGGAAAGTTTGGCGTCAAAGCCAGGGACACAAGATTGTGAGAGGGGACATCAGGAGTTGGTGTGAAAGAAAAAGAAAGGTAAGAAATAAGAAAAGACGATATAGTGTGACATCCCATAATAGGATGAATCATGAATAGTATAATAAAGAATAAGGATTAATAGAGAATATGAAGAAGAAAGAAGAAGACTGATTAATTTGCTGTTGCAGCATTAGAATAAAGCATGGGCAAAAAATATGAATAAATTAGAAAGTAAACAATGCAAAGAGAAAGCGAAGTCACAGACCAATGCAGTAGGTTTATTCTGTCAGTCAAACATCTGCATTAGTAAATCTAAATGTTAAGTCCTTCCTAAATCATTAATCCTAGAACTCTGATGCCCCACATTACTCTTTCTATCAAGAAATGGAAAGCTTCTTGGAACTAGATTGCTTGAGTGGATTCTATCACCTATTCCCAAGGACAGATCAAATATGACAAATGATTCACAACTCTCATAAAAAACGTAGCAGAGCAGGATCATAAAGGGAGCACTATGCACCATGTGGGACCAAAAGAATGAGAGCAAAATGGGTAAAAAAAAACAAAAATAAAAACAGTACATCCTGAATGCAGCCCACATACATGAGACTTGCAGTATGAAGTATAACATGGAAATAAAATAAATAGTTTGAAGTGACCAGGTCAAAACTGCTTCCTTTTTCAGGCATTTCTACAGCTGTTTTTCTCATCCAAGGCAGCAGCTTTTCAAACTGCTTTGAGTAAGTACTGTATGTGTAGCAAATATTACAATAACTGATTCATCAGCTCATATTCCCAAGGAACTGAGATGCATGGAAGAGAGTTGAAACATAGCTAGACTTCAATGTGAATGTCTAGGCTGTGGGAGATATTTTTCCTTGGAATAAGCTTTATGAACTGTGAAAAACAAACAGGGCTGTTTTAGTCATTCATGTTTCTGCAGTAATGGAATGACCAAATCTTTCTTCTCTTTGAGCATCTTGGCCTTTAAATAAAAGAAAATATATATACATAAAGAAAAAGCAAATAGAAAGGAATGCAACAAATGATTCCCAAAATGCCTTTACAATTCTGATAAAGCAAATTAACCCTGTAGCCAAACACACAAATTTTTATTAGTAAACGCCCCAAGCCATATCAGACAAAACAGATCGGTGTGAAGTAAAACAAAGAACATTTTGGGCCAAAACAAAATGTTTGCAAATCTCTGAATCCTGTGTGAATATTAGGGCTTAAAACAATGTTTGCATTTATTGGTATATGAATTATACAGCTTATTTTTTATTTATTGCAAAAATGGTCTTTTGACAAACATTTTTCCTGATGCATTTTTCCCTTTTCCTAGGAGGCAAGTGAGACTTTTCTCCACTGACTTTTTTATTTTAAATGATTTTACACCACAAACCTTTAAAACAAATATATCAACTTCACAGTGATCAGCTTGGGTTTGAAATAACCATTAAATCAGCTGTTTAGTTTTTTTTTTTTTTTTTTTTTACATTTTGTTAATTTAATGGTTAGTTTTTCAAAAATTGGGTGGCTGGTTAAAACAACCAGTCAGGATACATTTTAAGAAAATATTTAAAGAAGAGAAGTAACTATGCATAGACAAGATTTGATAGACAAGATTTGAAAAGACTGAAAAGGTTGAGTCTTTCATAGTGTGGCCTGTTGTTAAAGAGTGTTTCTGTAGTTCTCCTCCATCCACATCCACTCACGAACCAAGGCAAACAAGGAGCCCCTTTCAAGAGCAGTAAGCACATACTGTGTGCCTTCTCCTCAGAGAAGGGGTCCTTCTCCTATCTCCTCCTTCAATCCTTCTTAGAAGTCCAGAGCAGTATCACTGAACCATAAGGACAGGGGAGATTAATGGTGCATAGCTAAACACATACAAAAGGCTTCTCTGGTCAAAGGTCTTCACAGCCCATCAAGCAGATGTGCACACTGATAATAGGTCCATTAATCAGATCAGTGTAGATAGATAATGCTCATGACATTAGTAACTGAGTCAGGCTTAAAAAAGGCTCATTTTTTGGTAAATAATTTAGCTTTCATTATTGGTTTTACGAAAAAAAAACAAAAATTCCCTGGGCAATTATGGAATTGTGTGTTTGTCTGAGAAAAAGCCTCCTGGCTATATCCCTTTCCCATGCACTGCTCCTGCAGACAGGACATGATTTCATACCAGAATGGTCTTCGACTTACCTCAAGGCTGCCTTAAAAACTACAGATTTCACTGACATACTCAAGCTGCAACACTATATAACAAAAAGAGAGCTCAGAATAAACTCCAGCCACCCTACACTACACTCTGAATCACATGACATTGCTGGATACTATTAACTCTGCTGGTAAAACCTTGCAGTTTGTTTTTAGGGCCTTTAAGCAGGCATTTTGCACGAAGAGAAATGCAACAGCTAAATTGTCAAAGGTAAAGGAAATGTATGCTGTGTGCTTGCCTCCTGACAGTGACTTTGAATAGCTTTTTTCTCAAAAAACAATTTTGGGATAAAGCAAATAAGTCATCCAATCCAAAGGGGAATGACCAACACCACGCTGGTCCTTTTTGCACCACATGGTGCTCACATTTCGCACATGTTGGTCCTTCTCCTGGAGGAGATTTGGGGAACAGATGCATAGCTTCAAAAACATGTATCACAGTTTGAAAGCTGGCTTTTAAGAAGACTGACTTTTTATTAACACTTTATTTAAATGCAGCCTTTGACAGCCAATATCAGCTAGAATCTACTTTTATAAATGTTCATGTCTATTTATGTAAGCTGTCAGTAAGGGTTTATGTCACCAAACAAAACTGAGTATAACATTTCATTTTTATTACATGCTATTCCATGAAACTGTACTGATCTGATAGGGCAGCGGTGGCCTAGCGGTTAGGGCGTTAGCCATATGATCGGAGGATCGGGGGTTCAAACCCCTTCCCAATAGGTTGCCCTGAGGTACCCTTGAGCAAGGTACCGTTCCCATCACTGCTCCCCGGGCGCTTTCAATAGCTGCCCACTGCTGCACGGGTTTGAGTGTGCATGGGTAAAATGCAGAGGTCCAATTTCGTTGTGGTTCATGTGTGCTGTGCCGTGACCTCGCAATGACAAGGGTAGTCACTTTCACTTTTTCACTTTTTTTGATCTGATGAAAATGTACTAATCATAGCTGACCAGCAGCAGGGCAGTTATGTTGGACTGTTTAGACTAGTTTACTAAAGCAAAAAAAAGCCTTTTCACATGTGAAAGTGACTGATTGCTGCGGATGCATTTATGTTCATTATATTAAATAAAGTCACAGATCCCTGGGTCCACGTTTACATCCTACTCACAACACCCCAGCATGACAATGCCAGTGTCTACAGGTATGGACAGCATATCATGGGAGTAAGTGTGATGTTTAGCTGGGGTCAAGCTGTCTCTCCATATGCAAAGACTTATCTGGCTGCCCATCATTTTCAAAATGAATAGGGAACTCACAACCGTCATTGTATTTCTTTAGTGAAAAGCCCTCCTAAAAAGGTTCTGTATAAGGGACAATAGTTGAGGTACTTTGATTGAACAGAAACATGGAACCAGACACGAAACTGGACCAAGAACAAAACTAGAACCAAAATCCAGACACGAAACTGGAATACATCAGACACAAACCACCCGTAACGATAACTGAAGTAAAGTGAATGAGCCGCGCTCTGTTCTGACTCATTGAGGCTTCAGTAGTCAGCCTCAATGTAGCACACCTGTGTCATATGAGCTCAGGTGTGCTCCGTCAGAACAGAGCGCCCTCTACTGTGAATAAATCAGAAGCAGGAAACCCAAAAGTCCTGACATAATAAAAATAATTCTTATTTAGATTTATTCTTAATATTCTTGCTCATTTAAATATCCAGAAAGTCTTTTTCAGAAGGTTCAATAACTTTGTCAAGGTAAGCAGAACTGGTAGCCTGGTACTTCTTTCTGTATTGTAACTAAATTGAATAATGTGCTACGTATGATGTTCAAGGTAATGTTACATAATGCTGCTGCTCACACTGAGCCCAGAAGTGTCCTCAAGGTTTC
Source organism: Hepsetus odoe (assembly GCA_017165825.1). NCBI lineage: Eukaryota > Metazoa > Chordata > Actinopteri > Characiformes > Hepsetidae > Hepsetus > Hepsetus odoe. Next base: position 8,302,169 of record CM029373.1, on the reverse strand, counting down.
ACATTAAAGCCAGTAGAATTGATCCCAAAAATGGTCCAACAGAGCCCACCCTGTTCTTTCAAGTTCAGAACTTGGAAATGAGTAACAATGCTCCTCAGTGTGCTATAATTTACTTTAGGCTTTGAGACTAGAATTTAACACACTGCTTTGAGCGATACTGCTTTCAGTGTGCACGTAAAAAAAAGGTAGGGGTTTGAAGCAAAGTAGGCAAATTTAGCTGAAAACACTACTAAATTAATGACCATATAAGGATTTGGGGAAAGATTATTATTATTTTGCATCCTTTTAAAGCTTAAATGGAACACATTTTTTAAAATGTTGTTTTGCTTGAATTGCTGCCCCTTAAAAACAGGCATATGTTACTGACAAGTTTCTTTTAACAATTAGATCAACTGTAATTGCTAGTGTAAAAATGAGCCTTGAAGGTTTGTTTAAGACACATTTAAGAAAAAAAACAATTTAGCTCTTAAATGCATATACATGAAGAGATGCAGCTTGAACTTTAGTATAGTGACATGCATAATATGCTCTATGTCTTTGTTTTTACCATTTTTAGTATTCTGGTGTGACGCACCTTATTAAACCCCATCTCCTCACCTTTGATTTTTCTCTTGTTCCAAGCATATTCATTGCTCCTTTAGTTTACTGCATTTTTTCAAGTCTGCACCTCATTAACTTTGAACTAGTATGTGGTCATGTTTGAAGTGCTTAGTCGATCAAACATTAATGTCAGATACATCATGGGCATGTGTTGCACTGGGCCTGCTCTCGTGTTCCCTGATCTACAGAAGAAAAATTCATGGAAAAAAAAAAAAGAATAATTGTAAATTTTAACTCAGCGGCTTGTAGCAACCAGCACATCACTGCAGGCAGTGTCATTTAGTTTCTGCATTTTAGTACAATATGCTGTACTTTAACTGCAGATAGGATTTAGGGTAAAAAGAGAGGTAGTCTCATATGCCCCTCATTCAGTGGTGAATCTTCTTCTTCTTTTTCTTTCGGCTGCTCCCGTTTAGGGGTCGCCACAGCGGATCAACTGTCTCCATTTCTTCCTGTCTTTTGCATCTTCCTGCTTCAACCCGACCACCTGCATGTCCTCTCTCATCACATCCATAAACCTCCTCTTTGGTCTTCCTCTTCTCCTCTTTCCTGGCAGCTCCATCCTCAACATCCTCCTTCCAATATAATCATCGTCTCTCCTCTGCACATGGCCAAACCAACGCAACCTTGCTTCTCTAACCTTGTCTCCAAGACGTCTAACCTGAGCTGTCCCTCTAATATACTAATTTCTAATCCTGTCCAACCTCGTCACACCCAGAAAATCTCAGCATCTTTAACTCTGACACCTCCAGCTCCGCCTCCTGCCTTTTCGTCAGTGCCACCGTCTCCAACCCATACAACATAGCTGGTCTCACTACTGTCCTGTAAACCTTCCCTTTTACTCTAGCTGGTACGCGTCTGTCACAAATCACTCCAGCCACTCTTCTCCACCCATTCCAACCAGCCTGCACTCTCTTCTTCACCTCTCTTCCACACTCGCCGTTACACTGAACTGTTGATCCCAAGTATTTAAACTCCTCCACCTTTGTTACCTCCACTCCCTGCATCCTAACCACTCCACTTTCCTCCCTTTCATTCACACTCATGTATTCTGTCTTTGCCCTACTCACTTTCATTCCTCTCCTCTCCAGAGCATATCTCCATCTCTCCAGGTTCTCCTCAAGCTGCTCCCTACTCTCACTACAGATCACAATATCATCAGCAAACATCATCGTCCACGGAGACTCCTGTCTAACCTCGTCCGTCAACCTGTCCATCACTACTGCAAACAAGAACGGGCTCAGTGCTGATCCTTGATGTAATCCAACCTCTACTTTAAATGCATCCGTCACTCCCACTGCAGATCTCACCACTGTTACACTGCCCTCATACATATCCTGAACTACTCTCACATACTTCTCTGTAACACCAGACTTCCTCATACAAAACCACAACTCCTCTCTAGGCACCCTGTCATATGCTTTCTCCAAATCCACAAAGGCACAATGCAGCTCCTTCTGACCTTCTCTGTACTTCTCCATCAACACCCTCAGAGCAAACATTGCATCTGTGGTACTCTTTCTCGGCATAAAACCATACTGCTGTTCACTGATCCTCACCTCTTTTCTTAACCGAGCTTCTACTACTCTTTCCCATAACTTCATGGTGTGGCTGATCAACTTTATCCCTCTATAGTTACTACAGCTCTGTGCATCACCCTTATTCTTGAAGATCGGTACCAGTACACTTTGTCTCCACTCCTCAGGCATCTTCTCACTTGCCAAGATTGTGTTAAACAATCTGGTCAGAAACTCAACTGCCATCTCCCCTAAACATCTCCATGCTTCCACTGGTATGTCATCCGGTCCAACAGCCTTTCCATTCTTCATCCTCTTCATCGCTGCCCTTACTTCCATCTTGTTTATTTGCTGCACTTCCTGGTTAACTCTTCTCACATCATCCAGTCTTCTCTCTCTCACATTTTCTTCATTCATCAGCTCCTCAAAGTATTCCTTCCATCTGCTCAACACGCTCTGTTCACCTGTGAGTATGTTACCATTTCTATCTTTAATCGTCCTGACCTGTAGCACATCTTTCCCAGATCTGTCTCTCTGTCTAGCCAATCGGTAAAGGTCCTTTTCTCCCTCTTTACTGTCCAACCTCTCATACAATTCAGCAAACAACTTATCTTTGGCCTTCACCACTGCTTTCTTTGCCCTGCGGTTCATCTCCTTGTACACCTGTCTACTTCCTTCATCTCTCTGTATGTCCCATGTCTTCTTTGCCTCCCTCTTCTTTTGAATACACTCCTGGACTTCTTGGTTCCACCACCAGGTCTCCTTATCCTCTTTCTTCCTTCCGGATGTCACACCAAGTACATTTCTAGCCGTCTGCCTGATCACTTCTGCAGTAGTTTCCCAGCAATCCGGAAGCTCTTCGACACCTCCCAGTGCCCGTGTTAACTCCTGCCTGAATTCCACCTTACAGTCCTCCTCCTTCAGCTTCCACCACTTGATCCTCGACTCTGCCCTCACTTTCCTCCTCTTCTTGACCTCCAAGGTCATCCTACAGACCACCATCCTATGCTGTTTAGCTACACTCTCCCCTGTCACTACTTTGCAGTCTCTGATCTCTTTCAAACTGACCCTCCTGCAAAGAATATAATCCACCTGTGAGCATCTTCCTCCACTTTTATACGTCACCCTGTGCTCCTCCCTCTTCTTAAAATAAGTATTAACTACAGCCATTTCCATCCTTTTTGCAAAATCAACAACCATCTGACCTTCAGCATTCCTCTCCTTGACACCATGCCTACCCATCACCTCCTCATCACCTCTGTTCCCTTCACCAACATGACCATTAAAATCTGCACCAATCACCACTCTCTCTCCCCTGGGTACACTCTCTATCACTTCATCTAACTCACTCCAGAATTTTTCCTTCTCTTTCCTCTTACAACCAACTTGTGGAGCATAAGCACTAACAACATTCATTATCACACCTTCAACTTCCAGCTTCAAACTCATCACCCTCCCTGACACCCTCTTCACTTCCAAAACACTCTCCACATACTCTTCCTTCAGGATAACACCTACTCCATTCCTCCTTCTATCCACACCATGGTAGAACAGTTTAAACCCCCCTCCAATACACCTGGCCTTACTACCCTTCCATCTAGTCTCTTGCACACACAAAATGTCAACCTTCCTTCTCTCCATCATATCAGCTAATTCTCTACCTTTACCAGTCATGCTGCCAACATTCAAAGTCCCTACCCTCACTTCCAATCTCCTCTCCTTCTTTCTCTCCTTCTCCCTCTGGACATGCCTTCCTCCTCTTCTTCTTCTTCTTTGGCCAACAGTAGTCCAATTTCCACCAGCACCCTGTAGGCTAACAGCACTGATGGCGGTCGTTGTTAACCCGGGCCTCGACCGATCCGGTATGGAATTCTGTATCGTTGTCCGCATATTGATTTGGCAAAGTTTTACACCGGATGCCCTTCCTGACGTAACCCTCCCGGGCTTACCCGGGCTTGGGACCGGCACGAAGAAATACACTGGCTTGTGCATCCCTAGTGGCTGGGTTATTCAGTGGTGAATGATATACCAGAAAAATGAAATGCACTAGGAGGCCTTTCCAAGGTGGAAAAGAAATATGAATTCTTTCAGCCTCACTATTTCCTAACGATCATGGGAATGCATTTAATGGTAAAAGGAAAATCTAATTTCTTCACAATGTCATGCAAAGCTGATATCATTTATCCTCTTCCAAATATGTAGTAAAATCCATTTAGATGTTATTGGTGATTGAAAAGCAATTCTTTAAAGAAAAGGAAACAGGAAGGCTCTGAGATTACCACAAGGGTTTAAATCATTTCATTTGATTCTTTATGCTAGGCTAATGGACAGATGGATGGATGGATAAATAGATAGATCTTGAAAGCAGATAGTTTTAGCAGATAGTCTTGCAGGTAGTTTAATGTCCAAATAAATGACTGCACTTGTTTCCTATTTAAAGGAATGGAGTAAAATAATTAAATACTTCAAATGATCACTGTTATCATAAAGATTATTAAGGGGGGGGGGGGGGGGGAGTGTATATGGCTGTAAAGGTTTGAAGCACAGAAAAGCAGAACAATATTTCTAAAAATATTTATACTTTAATCCAACACTGATGGTGGGTAACTGCTACGTTTTTGCCAGAGGAAGTTAATGATCATGAATTTACCTTTGTATTGCAAAATAAATAAACCCAAGCTCTGTGATGATACAGTGATAATAAACAGAGCTAAAACAACAAAAAAATACTCCTTCCAACTGTCAATGCTCTGTACTTTTACATTCTCCAAAAAATAAAAATAAATCAATAAAATATGTTAAAATAAATCTATTAAAAAATAATTAAAATGGCAAAAATTATTTCAGTGGGTGCCATGAATTTATTATCTTTGTGACCTGTGCAACTTTGGAAACAACTGACCTTTTGAAGAAAAAAAGTTTAAATTATTTTGGCCATGTCATTAAAAACATTGATTACATCTTTCTTTTCTGAAGCATTCCTGTATCAACACTAACCTAAAGAATTTTATAATGAAGAATTCACAGCTGCTCCTTCTTTACAAATGTAGGAACAAATTTATACACACATCCCTTCACGCCCTGACACCCAGTCTACATGTAGGAACTTTCCCACCCACTTATACTGCCGGAACTACAGGCATGCAGGTGCAGAGTCAATAGACCTTTCTCATTATTCAGAAGCACTCAAACCTTTCGAAAAAAATACCCAATGAGAGAATGGAAAATTACTTAACCTGGAGTAGTACAGACCTGCTCTGGACTGACGTGCATGAACATGTCAAACTGAAAGAGAGACTGTTCTACAGTTACTCACAGGTGAGCTAGACAGATCAATAAATCCAGCTTTGTCTTGTATTACTGTTTTTGGCCAGCCACAGGCTCACATAAGATCTGAAATACTGGTGGCTAGGGCTGTGCACTATATGTACTTTTGTTTATTATTACCAATGACAAAAACAATACAGTATTGCAGAAAGCCATATCAACTATATATTTAACTAAGCCTTCTAATTAATATTTCCCTATTACTGCTCAGTCCATAGTACTGTACAGTCTCCCTGCATCCTGCTTCATTGCACTTGGTCTAGTTTATATAGGACTCCATAATTAGTTGAAGAGCTTGATCATCCATCTATCCATCCATTTTCTTCCGCTTATCCGAGGTCGGGTCGCGGGGGCAGCAGCTCCAGCAGGGATGCCCAGACTTCCCTCTCTCCGGCCACTTCTTCCAGCTCCTCCGGGCGGATCCCAAGGCGTTCCCAGGCCAGCCGAGAGACATAGTCTCTCCAGCATGTCCTGGGTCTTCCCCGGGGTCTCTTTCCGGTGGGACGTGCCCGGAACACCTCACCAGGGAGGCGTCCAGGGGGCATCCTAATCAGATGCCCGAGCCACCTCATCTGACTCCTCTCAATGCGGAGGAGCAGCGGCTCTACTTTGAGCCCCTCCTGGATGGCTGAGCTTCTCACCCTATCTCTAAGGGAGAGTCCAGACACCCTGCGGAGGAAACTCATTTCGGCCGCTTGTATTCGCAATCTCGTTCTTTCAGTCACTACCCACAGCTCGTGACCATAGGTGAGGGTGGGAACGTAGATCGACTGGTAAATTGAGAGCTTTGCCTTCTGGCTCAGCTCCTTCTTCACCATGACGGACCGATGCAGAGCCCGCATCACTGCAGAAGCTGCCCCGATCCGCCTGTCGATCTCCCGCTCCATTTTACCCTCACTCGTGAACAAGATTCCGAGATACTTAAACTCCTCCACTTGGGGCAAGGTCTCACTCCCAATCCTGAGAGGGCATTCCACCCTTTTCCGACTGAGGACCATGGCCTCAGATTTAGAGGTGCTGATGCTCATCCCAGCCGCTTCACACTCGGCTGCGAACCGATCCAGAGAGTGCTGAAGGTCATGGCATGATGAGGCCAACTGGACAACGTCATCTGCAAAAAGCAGAGACCCAATCCTGAGCCCACCAAACCGGACCCCCTCAACACCCTGGCTGCGCCTAGAAATCCTGTCCATAAAAGTTATGAACAGGATCGGTGACAAAGGGCAGCCCTGGCGGAGTCCAACCCTCACCGGGAACAGGTCCGACTTACTGCCGGCAATGCGGACCACGCTCTGACACCGGTTGTACAGGGACCGGACAGCCCTTAACAGGGAATCCCCATACTCCCGGATACCCCCCACAGGAGCCCCCGAGGGACACGGTCGAATGCCTTCTCCAAGTCCACAAAGCACATGTAAACTGGTTGGGCAAACTCCCATGCACCCTCCAGGACCCTGCTAAGGGTGTAGAGCTGGTCCACTGTTCCGCGACCTGGACGAAAACCACATTGCTCCTCCTGGATCTGAGGTTCGACTATCCGATGGACCCTCCTTTCCAGGACCCCTGAATAGACTTTCCCCGGGAGGCTGAGAAGTGTGATCCCTCGATAATTGAAACACACCCTCCGGTCCCCTTTCTTAAAGAGGGGGACCACCACCCCAGTTTGCCAATCCAGAGGCACCGTCCCCGATGTCCATGCGATGTTGCAGAGGCGTGTCAGCCATGACAGTCCTACAACATCCAGAGCCTTGAGGAACTCTGGGCGGATCTCATCCACTCCCGGAGCCCTGCCACCAAGGAGCTTTTTGACCACCTTGGCAACCTCGACCCCAGAGATGGAAGAGTCGAGGTCAGCAGCGCACCATCCCCACTATACACTGTGTTGACTGTGCACTGCTTTCCCCTCCTGAGACGCCGGATGGTGGACCAGAATTTCCTCGAAGCCGTCTGGAAGTCCTTCTCCATGGCCTCTCCAAACTCCTCCCATGCCCGAGTTTTTGCCTCAGCAACCACCAGAGCCGCATTCCGCTTGGCCTGTCGGTACCTATCAGCTGCCTCCGGAGCCCCACTGGCCAAAAAGGCCCGGTAGGACTCCTTCTTCAGCTTGATGGCATCCCTCACCGCTGGTGTCCACCAACGGGTTCTAGGGTTGCCACCGCGACAGGCACCGACCACCTCCCGGCCACAGCTCCGGTCAGCCGCCTTGACAATGGAGGCGCGGAACAAGGTCCATTCAGACTCAATGTCCCCCACCTCCCCCGGGACGTGGTTAAAGCTTTGACGGAGGTGGGAGTTGAAGCTTGTCCTGACAGGGGACTCTGCCAGACGTTCCCAGCAGACCCTCACGATGCGTTTGGGCCTACCAGGTCTGACCGGCATCCTCCCCCACCAACGAAGCCAACTCACCACCAGGTGATGGTCGGTTGACAGCTCCGCCCCTCTCTTTACCCGAGTGTCCAAGACATGGGGCCGCAAGTCCGATGACACGACCACAAAGTCGATCATTGAACTGCGGCCTAGGGTGTCCTGGTGCCAGGTGCACATGTGGACATCCTTATGCCTGAACATGGTGTTCGTTATGGACAATCCGTGACGAGCACAAAAGTCCAATAACAAAACACCGCTCTGGTTCAGATCGGGGGGGGGGGGGGGGCATTCCTCCCAATTATGCCCTTCCAGGTGTCACTGTCATTACCCACGTGAGCATTGAAGTCCCCCAGCAGAACAATGGAATCACCAGGAGGGACGCTCTCTAGCGCCCCCTCCAGAGACCCCAGAAAGGGTGGGTAGTCCAGAATGCTGTTTGGCGCATAAGCGCAGACAACACTAAGGACCCGTCCCCCGACCCGAAGGCGGAGGGCCACCACCCTCTCATCTACCGGGGTAAACCCCAATGTACTGGCCCCAAGCCGTGGGGCAATAAGTATGCCCACACCTGCTCGGCGCCTCTCACCGGTGGCAACTCCAGAGTGGAAAAGAGTCCAGCCCCTCTCAAGGAGACTGGTTCCAGAGTCCAAGCTGTGCATCGAGGTGAGTCCAACTATATCTAGCTGGAACTGCTCAACCTCGCGCACTAGCTCAGGCTCCTTCCACGTCCCTAGAGCCAGCTTCTGCAGCCGAGGATCGGACCGCCAAGGCCCCCGTTTTCGGCCACCGCCCAGCTCACAACGCACCCGACCTCTTTGGCCCCTCCCACAGGTGGTGAGCCCATGGGAAGGGGGACCCACGTTGCCTCTTCGGGCTGAGCCCGGCCGGGCCCCATGGGTGAAGGCCCGACCACCAGGCGCTCGCCAGCGGGCCCCACCTCCAGGCCTGGCTCCAGAGGGAGGCCCCGGTGACCCACGTCCGGGCGAGGGAGAACGTCTTCCAAAGTTTTTATTCATCATAAGAGGTCCTCTGAACCGCTCTTTGTCTCTTCCCTCACCTAGGACCTGTTTGCCTTGGGTGCCCCTACCAGGGGCATAAAGCCCCGGACAACATAGCTCCCAGGATCATTGGGACACGCAAACCCCTCCACCACAATAAGGTGGCGGTTCAAGGAGGAGCTTGATCAGGTGTGTTAAATTAAAGGATACTTGAAATGTTGAAGTGTTTTGAGTCAACCCAATCAAAACCGCTGGGAAAAGAAGAATTGCAACAGAAAATGAAACAACTCCTAATTTAAGTTACTAATGCCAGTGACAGCGTGCCACTCACCATTAAAAGTTTTAATGAAAAAAGTGAAAAAAAAAAAAATGTGGGTTTATTGGGGCATGATTGGTTGGCACAGAATTTCCTAACAAAGTCATCTCCTGACACTTGTGCCTGCTATTACTACATTTTAACTCTGTCATGAGCATAATTTCTAATGATTGTTTCAGTGGGTGCTTTGATAAATCAAGTTATCCATGTAACCCCAAAAAGCTACACTGATCAGAATAATGCGCACCACTATAATATTTTTTATATTCTGCATTCTACTGTATTATAATATGCTGCAAAATAATTGCAACATTAGTATTTTGTTCATATTATGCATTCCTGCAATTGACAATGGTGTGACAAGTGGGTCTAAGACAAAGTGTATGGAGCTTTTGCGTTTGGAGTATCAGAAATGATAATTTATAGATTAAATGTCCCAGAACATATAATAAAAGTGCCAAAAGGGATTTTTTATAGTAATGTCACACAAATTTTGGTTTCCCTAAAAAATCTTTTACATAAAAGGTTTGTAAATAATATATGTGATTATGAACAATATTTAAAAAGTGTAGCGACGTAGAGATTTCATATACTTTCATAGAAATGAAAGGTTGATATTTGGAAAAAGAAAAGTACGTTGGCTTCCATGATAGACGAGTAGCACCAAAACATTATGTCCTACATTATAAAGCTCCCATTAGGCTGTGAATGCAATGTAACGATCTGATGAAATTACTAATTGCACCAATATTTCTGAAACTATATGTTTATAAAATGTCATACTTTGCAAGAATGTTAAATGACATTTGTTTTGCACTACATAAATTCCTGTTCTTCCACACACACACACACACACACACACACACACACACACACACACACACACACACACACACACGCGCGCAATATTTAGAGGATGAATGACTCATTCTCACACAACTCTAAACCAACTCTGATGTTTTCTCCCTGGACCTTTCTGGCTGTTGAAGTAAAAAGTGAGAGAAGTGAGGCAAACAGGGCTCAGCTCAGGTTGTGAGCCAGTCATTTCAGGAAGGAGAGGGGCTAGAGAGGTGACTTATATGACAGACTGGAGAGGAGAGGTCACCAGGGTTCAACAGAGACACATCTATCATCTCTAAAAAGACATCTCTAAAAAGTAGACACCAACTCTGTCCAGATTAGTGTTTATCCAGCAAGACTTTAATTTGGTACTGAATGCTGAAACCTTCTTGAAATTAAGTGCACATGCATGCATGTACATTTTTTAATTTTTCATTTTTTCTTTAAGTTTCCATAATTATGCCATGGAAATCTGTTTGTCCTTAAATGTTAAAAAAAAGCACAAAAAGGACCTTAAAATCCACTTGTCAGAAGTTTACTGCAGTGATTGAAGCTTTTATAGTGCTTCTAACACCATTCATACACAGGGCTATGAGTGGCCAATACAAGCCCACGTTCAGCAACACTTGGAACCTGGAATAATGTCATCACTTGTTCCTTGTTTTGTTAAGCTATAATCAGACCCTTTCACCTCAAGGCTTTTGTATCACCACTGAATGTCATGCTCTCAAAAACCAAAGAGCTGTGTAATAAAATAAAATACAAAATAAAAGCTGTCTGCTAAATGGTAACTTAAGACCAAGAAGCCACACTCAGGGATACAAAATCAAAACCACTTGATTTTGAAAAAAAAAGAAAGAAAAAAAAAGAATAATTACTAGAAATGCAACAATAACAACAAGAAAAACAACAATACCTAAAACTGGTGTCTCCATCATGTTGCTATGTCAGATACAACTTTACAAACACATTACAAGAAGTAAGTGTTTATCTGCAAATTTGTTCATCTACATTACTTTTTGAATGGAGTTACTTTATCATGGGGGAAGTGCAGTTATGTAGTTATTAACAGAGTATATGTGCGATTTTAGTCACTTCTAAACACAACAAGTAAATAACTTTTTATACACTGCATGTTCCTATCTGTAAAGATCACAGGTGCTTTTACCTACTATAAGGTTAACTGTCAAAGTAATATCCATGTGCTATTTCAATCTGTAGCAAAGTGACAAGTTTTGGTAATTTGTTACAGAAATAGGAAATCAAAGAGTTGGTTAACCTTGGTGTGTGATGCCAATCATCACAACCTGTAATTGTATGGAAATTGATGGTTCTGCAACCGTAAACTAACCATCAGTAAAGAACTAGACGATAAGTGTAACCAAGTGATTCCTTTCAATGGTAGGGTAGGATGCTGCTATAGCAATGGATGAAAGTCAACCATTTTAAAGAGCAACAATATCGGAGCTGTGCTTGATAAAATTATCAGTGTTTAGAAAATGTACTATGTTCATAGATTATTAAGTCCTCTTTTATTCACTGTTCAGAGGTGAAGGCTATTATAGGTATGTATAAATTGAAAACATGCACACATCTGCAACACATCATTTATCCCACACAAATCAGTCAAAAATAGGACAGATGTTTTGCAGTAACTTAATGAACCTACGTCTGGAAAACCAATCCTATCTGAACTGTCCGAAAAATGCACGATGGAATAGTGTATGTATAATTAAAGGTGGACACTGTGTACTGTATATATGGTCACCTAATTCTGCTTGTAGATATATATATATATATATATATGTGTATATGTATATATATATATATAGATAGATAATTTATTATTTATTTATAGCTCCTCTACTTTCTCCTGTACTTGTTCCTTTCTCTATATCTTTATATTTTTTTTTATATATTTTTCTTTTCTATTTCTGTACACCTGTCACTTTTATAAGAGCCCTGTAATGCCCAAATTTCCCATTCGTTGGATAATAAAAGATCACTCTACTCTACTCTACACAGCATCAATAAAGACAACTCTAATCCTAAAACGCTTGAGGTATGCTTGTGTAGCATAATCAGTAAATTGCAACAGACCAGGATTAAAGAAAACGGATGTACATTTCATCTGAGTTCAGCTTACATGCTAACAGAAATATGCATGGACAAATGTCAATATTAGTTTCATTGGAAACATATTAAATATCAGCCTTTTTTCTCCAGTAACATATTTTATTTATTTTATATGCCTGGACTTCTCCAGAAGGATGTACATGTGCTGTGTAATCTTCTACCACTTAATTACGCTAAATATTTTTTACAGAAAGGAATGAGATGGCTACATGCGATTTCACGAGTATTCATTTTCATTTTGTCCCTCATCATCTGTGCACCAACCCCACATGATCTTCAAAATGTCCACCCTTCTGGCAAGATTTCACAGAAACTTCTGGGTGCTTTTTATGCACTAGTCTGAGACTCAGACGTTCAGTCTGTAATCAATTCCACTCTTTTTATATATGCGGTTATCATTTCTTGTTTCTCAGAGCTGTTTGGATCTACCCTGTGATAGCCAGAGTCCAAGCTGTATTTTTACCAAGCTTAAAGGCATATATCAGTGCCTCGCTCTGCTAAACAGAGGTCTAATCCAGGTCTGCATTATAACTGTTTCATGTTCCTTTAAATACAAGGTGTATACAGAGAAGCAAAAGACTATATGGAGGCTTACGTTAGTTTTGAAAAGGACAATATAAATTAATTAACTTGAGCTTGCACAATTTACAATGTATGCATATTAGTTTATTAGAGAGAGAGAGCAAAACTGAGTTCAGAGAGAAAAAAAACCCAAGAGTACAAGAAAAAACCCAAGAAAGGAAGATAATGGTCTAAAGGTCTCAGTAATTTGAGAAACATTCATTTCACATGATTCATGGCATGATGACCATAGTGAACACACTGTTTCTTTAGACAAAGAGATTTTTTTTGTTTTGTTGATTTCACTTTTAATCAGAAACACTTCCCAGACTTTAGCTCTAGACATAAGCTTATCGTATGCTGCAGAGGTCTAACCATCCTTCAGGAGCCCCAGAGTCTGCTACGCCCCTTAGCATCAGCTAGCTGTCCCTTCCCCTTAGCAGCATCTATCCATCTGGACCCCTTAGAATCATCTAGCTGACAGCAGTCTTTAGTAGTGGATAGCCCTCAGTGGGGGTGGTCACCCTGAGCAGCAAGCTCTGGAGGAGGGCTCTAAATCCACATGGAGTAAGCTTAGGTCATGCAAGTGTACCTAAGAGTTCACCCCACAACCTGTCCACTTTGTGGCCTCTTCTAAGAACAGATGTTTGTTGTCAGCACCATTTTTAGCCCTGAGAAGCAGCCCACCACTGCTAAGCCCCCTTGCCACTCTGGGTAGCCTGTCATCTGCAATGGACTCCTTTCCCTGCCTTTCAACTGTTTATGTTCTCCAGTGAACTTGCTCCTTGTGTACAATACGTATCGGTCCCTGTCACTGTGTCTGTCCATTCTCCCACCACTGTGTTTCTTCCTGTCCCTGTGTCTCCAATGTTCCTGTTTTCATACCCCAGTCTGATTAGGTTTCATACCCTTAAACTGTCAGGCGTTCCCACCCAAGTCCACACCCATGTTCCCCAGTCCACACCCATTGAGAAAACAAACAAATAAAAAACAGTAAGCATCATGAACACCATCAATAATTTCTGTAAAAATTCTGTTATTACACAAATAGTTTTTCATAGCCTTTATTAATACTATTTTCTTTTCTTTTAACTTGCTTGTAGGATTCAACGAAATTATTGATGGTGTTCTATGGCAGAGCTGCTCCATGTCAAGCAATGGAAGGAGTGCTGTAAAAAAAAAAGGACAGCCACTAGACTCTGGAGCAGTAAAAATGTGCTCTGTGAAGTATCAAGACACACTTCTCTGGCTGGTTGTCTGATGAACGATCCTGATGAAAGTGTTCATTCCTAATCACATCCATTTTCATGCCAAGACCTAGACGATTTAAAGATGCTAACAGTAGCTGGCTTGTTAACATAACAGTCTGAGTAGTTGGTAGAGGAAGGATGATTGTAAATATGTGCATTATGTGTGTGTATGTGTGTCTGTTGCATTGCTCTGAATGCTTACAGAGGACTGAATGAAAAAAGGTATCAGGCATAGTTGCTCTAAATGTTTATTCATAGTTTTCATGCAAGGTCCCAAAACAAAGTTTTCTACAGGCATTTTTACCAGGTTTGCAATGAATATACCAGATAGCTGATTTTAAATTCAATCCACCCATTGATGACAGATGTACAAATATCCAAATATATTAGTACAATATCCAAATACAAATATCTGTACAATATCACAAAAAAGTTCAGAGGTGGAGAGTGTGGATTTATGTTATTAGGCATGTTTATTAGACATGCCTTCTAGAGGCTACATGATGGCAAACAGTAGTACATGTCCTTGCAGTGAAATTTAATGTAAAGATGAACCAGTTTTTAAACTTTATTTTTAGTCCAATCCTTACCACATGGTTCTGGTTCACAGTTGGTTTCATGGCGATACAATGTTCATAGTTAGTCAATCAAAGTTAGTTAGCACATAGGTTTTTACCCACTCAGAGGCAACTGTTAGCAATCAATTCTATGCCAGCTCCCCCGCTAACAAGTTCAATAGAAACATATGTGAAACGAGCAAGAGCCAGCATTTCCATGATTTATCCTACATGAAAAAAATGTAACCTGAAAAAGCTCTGACTTGTTGCCTTATTATAGCAACACAAATGTTAACTTTTCTCTTCTGCTTTTATTTGCTGGCATTCCTACACCTGATTTGGATTAGCAATGGAAAAGAGAAGCAACATGCATTAAAACACACTGGGTATGGATGCATGTCAAAGTCGATGGTAAAGCATTCAGCACAGTCCACCCTGTCTAAGATGCAGTTTAGACAGCTTCATTCACAAACCACATGGCTGTCTGGTGAAGCAAAAGAGAGGTTTGTACCAAAAAAAAAAAAAAAAAAAAAAGGCTTTTCCCCACCACTTACAAGTGGAAAACTAATGAATCTGGATAAGAATCTGGTTATTTCCAAGAGCTCCAATATAAATACAACAGTTTGGGAAAGGCATAATGTTGCCACACATCATGCAATATATACATTTTTTTTTCTGCCACCACTCATCTCTGTGTTTTGAAGGTTAACTTGTTTGGTAGCAGAAGTAATGGTTTCAGTTCAGTCATACTGATAGAAAACACACTCTTAGCTAAAGTCCTTTCTAAGTATTCTAAGTATTAGACCAAGCTTTTGTTTAACACTGTCATAATCCTTCTCCATTTCCATATCAAGACTAATAAAATCAGTTTCCAGAGCACATCTGACCACTGCGCTTTCCACACAAAACTTTTGTACCTTTTTTATGGCAGATCATGTCAGGAAGCAGTTTGTATTTATTTCCAAGAGCGTTTGGAGCACATGAATAGTTCCAGCTAAACAATGCATGATTCCACACTCATGGACAAAATCCAATGAACACTCCTGAAAATATAATGGTTTCCCTTTTGCTTTGTCCTGTCCTCTTTCAGGCATTAGAACACAGCAGGAAGGATAATGAATTTACGGTTATTAAATACTTACAATGTTTTTTTTTTTCCAACCATGTAAATTTGAATTGAATTGTAGTGCACTTATGTAGATAGTTCCTGATGCCAGATGAGCTATTACAATATCATAACATTTTGAATCTATCAAGCAACCATTTTTACAGTCATATTAGCATTTTTTTAAAATGTATTTATTCTCTGCTATGGGCTGGCAACCTGTCCAGGGTTGTGTCCTTCGCCCTGTGTGCGCTGGGTTGGACTCCAGCACTGCCCTGCGACCCCGTTTGGGACAAGCGGCAGAAAATGACTGACTGACTAAAATGCATTTATTTATTTATTAATATTGCTTTTTAGAGATTTTAACAATACTTATCCAGCCATTGAACATGATAGATAGAGGTGTAGTGTTTAAATAAAATAAATCTATGTCAACAAATTCTGGCAAAAATAATTATAAAAATAATTGCAAGAATATATACATTCTTGCAGATATTCAACTTAAAAGCTCTAAAGCTCTGAGAGTTAGTTGTGGTGGAGTGTGCAGAAGGTGGAAATGATTTGTACTGACTATTCATTTGTAACTAAGATGCTAATTACATCACATATCTGTATTGAGCTAACATCAGCAAACATGATGGACTACAGCAGGGAAAAATATGTATGTCCCCAGTAGGATCATAGCGCCATCAGTCTAAAATATAGAAATATGATTCATGACTCAAAAGAACACTTTTCTGCCATTGCAGCAATTACTGTATGCGCTTCAGCACTCTGTGACCCTGCTGTGAGAGTTTGTGTGGTCCACTGGTTTGTGGCTGAGTTGTTGCTGTTCTGAGATATTTCAATTTCGTAATAGCAGATCTAGCAGGGCAGAAATTTCCCAGACTTGTGGCAAAGGTGGTATACTGTTCCTGTCTTAACACAAATACAATACTGTTATTCCCATGGCTGTAAGTCAGAATGAGTGGGCGAGCAAGTGAGTAAGTGAAAGACTGAATGAGAGACTGGAAGGGTGGGGGATTTGTGTCTTACGCCTTTGTGCCAAGGGGTGGAGAAAGGAGGAGAGAGGGTTGGTCTACTTTTACAGCAAGCGGAGACGTTTTGCCAGAACACATTTCATCATTTGGGAACAAGCGAGAAAGGAGCGAGAGAGAGTGTCTGAGTTTTGAAGGTTAACTTGTTTGGTGGCAGAAGTGATGGTCTCAGTTCAATCATACTGATAGAACACACACTCGTAGCTAAAAAAAGGAAGCCTGATCCCTGTTGGACTCGGTCACTCCTCCTCAGACACTGAGGACTCTCCTAATACCACATCTACTCCACCATCCTTATGCAGTCACAGCTACTCTGCTTCACTAAGGACCAATAAGGAATTTCTTTCGGGAAGGTTTTTTTCTACCACCTTAGAGGACCTGTTTATAATCCAAGGACTACTCAACTCATGTGGACTAATATTCAAGGTGCTTTTCTAAATTGAAACCAAAGGCTGCTGTTACACCTTTCCAGTTTAAACTGTGAACTTCTCTCAGCTTACTTGCTTAATTTAAACAGCTTCAGAGGCTTGTAGAGTGTCAGGAGACACTGAGGAAACTGAAAAGCCAGCTGACCCAAACAGACAAACGTGCTTAACTGGAGACATTGGTAGTGTGGTCTATGTAGACACTGAGGACACACACCAACAAAAGTAACAGCAGGAGCCTAACATAAGAAGAACAAAAGTCGTGACCCAGAGAAAATATAGGGAGAGGGGCATCACAGAGACATCCACAAGCTGTGATGACTTCTTCAGATTGCTGAGGGGAACCCAAAGAGCTATTGTTGAAGAGTGCATAACTGTCTGGTAAGAATAGACCTCTCTAAATTCTGAATGACCAAGGTGATGCAATTGCACTCTGAAAAATGGTTCTTCATCTGAGTGTGTGGTTCTAAATTGGTGGAAGGTTCTTTAAGCTCCCATGTAAGCATGCACAACAAAATTTTAAGGAATCAGGTTTAATTATTTTTTTTTCTTCAGGTTTATCACATTTGGAGGGCTAATTCTCAAGATTTTAGCCTTACAACATTTTCAGAAAAAACAAACTTTTAAACACTTGTTTATGTTCTGTGATGTTTCCACAAAACTGATATCAGCAGAACACAGTCTGGGGGTCTTTACTTGGTTACGTGGGCTGTTTTCTTAATATCACTGCTGAGTTGTGGAGCACAAGGATTAGCTGTAATGTTGAAGTGATAAGAGGACAAGATCAGGGTAGTAAAGACACAGGTAGCCACTTAGGAATTTCCTACCATTCATCAGAATAAAAGACAGGCAGCATGTGTCCATTTGTGTAAAGCAGCCAAAACAAGAATAGGCTTCAAGGCATACATGCATTTTTCACCCTAATTTTTTATTTGAAACACTCATACTGTACAAGTGATTAATACAATCACAGATGTGTAACGCAGATGAATCTCCTTTTTTATTTTAAAAAGATGGAAAATCTGTTAAAATTTCTCAGCATTTGTTCACTAGCTTCCATTAAAAAGAGTACTGAGAGTAAGTTTAGAGTCTGCTGCTGCACAAACCCAGAGCTAAACTCATGAATGAAGCAGGATGAAGGTGCTGGGAGACACCATTTCAACTCTCAGGAAGCTCTTTTCCAGCTGCAGTTTTGCAGGGGGTTGGGGAAGAGGCACTGAATCAGGCTTTGTGCACTCTGCCAAGGCTCTGTTTGAATAAGAGGGCTTTAGGATGATCAATGGATCTTATCAGAAAACACCTCCTCTATACTGCCTCTGAAGCTTGCTCAGAAAGTATGTCAATGGTGTTTGACAGGGCTATTAGGGCCAGTAACTCAGGGCTATCAGCACATTCAGTCTTGCAAATAATTGATCAGGAAAATAAAAACCTCTGGCAAACAGGCTGTCATGAAGCCAAGCTGGCATTTAAGAGGCCATTTGAGAGTACAGATACGATATATTGTCCCTAACAGGGAGTGTAACTGATGTAGGCCTCATAGGCCCCTTAGGTCAAAGCTCTTTCATATTTATTTGCTCATAATTAGTTGATCTGCTGGCATTTATTTAAGCTGAAAGCAATTATTTTCTATGAATAACAAACATGGCGATCACACATAGATTGTCAACAACATTAAATCCACCTGCCTATTTGTGTAGGTCCCTTAGTGCAGCGCCGACCCAAAATGTTATATAGTTATATGCTGTTAATAGGTATGCAATACACACTCACATGGCTGTCCACACAATGAAAAAAAATGTGTTTGAAAACATCAGGCCAACGATCTCGTTGTCAGTCACCTAATGCCTTCCTTTGGCCAGTTCTGACAAGAACAACTGAATTTAGGGAAGACCCCATTAAGACCTACTTCGTGAAAAGGCTGTAACCCATTATTCTGCTCATTGTCAAAGTTGCCCAATTTGAGATATTAAAACTCTTTACAATTTTACATTGAGGAACAATATTATGAAATATTATAAATTTAATATTATTATATAATATTTTCATAATATTGTTCCTCAATATAAGTATGAAAAGAGTTTTAATATCTCAATCTATAGTGCATATCATAAAAAGATTCAGATAATCTGGAAAATCATAATTGGAAGCCTGTGATAAAAAACAGTAACAGTCATAACACTTACAGAAACATTGAGAAATTGAAAGTGACAGCTTGTCATTGTGAGGAGTCACAGCACAGCACCGTTGACCACAACCAGTGGACCTCTGCATTTAACTCATGCACTCAAACACCGTCAGCATGGGACAGCTATTAATGCCTGGGAGCAGTGACGGGGACGGTACCTTGCTCAAGGGTACCTCAGGGTCATTGCTTTTTGTTTTTATTAATGTTAATCACATGCTAGCTTTTTTGAAGTTGTAAATCCTATCCCTTGACAATTACCATGGTCAATAGATGATAAATGTTGTTCACTTCACCAGTCAGTGGTTTTGGTCATGGCTGATCATGTATGTTTATATTTCAACAAATACTGAACTATGTTTAATTACTTATATAAAGTTAAAATTGACATTAATGAAAGCAGGCAACACACTTAATGAGACATGACAAATCAATACCAACAGCAAAAATAAACTTTTGTTTCACCTTTTTGAGGGCAGTGGTCTATTTGAAGCATTACCTTAGCATATTTTTTGGCAGAGATTAATGAAGCTGATATTCTTTCAAACAAGCTGAGAAAAAGCCTGTGAAAGTCAGATTATCCTGTGCAATCTATTAAGACTGGGCAGTCAGAGCTAATCTGTTTGCAGGCGACAGTACAAGGGTACCAGAGCGGGAGTGTTAAGCTGAAACTTCATCACCTGCCACCATTGGGGGGGGGGGGGGGGGGAGTTCAGCTCCCTCTAATGAGGGAGGAAAGAATTTATGGAATGCCATGGTCAGGTTGAAATGAGAGGGACAAGTAAAGAGGGGGAGCCAGAGGGGTGAGAGCAGACACCTACCAGTTGTGCCCACCCGCCCTCTAATTACTCACTGAAACATGGTGGCTCTGACATGAGTTTTGGGATAACTGACAGCATTTTTCTATCATGTTGGCATGTGTTGTTCAAATCAAGGTTTGAGGGGTAATATCTTTTTTTTTGCATTACTGAACTACGGAGATGTAAATGTTATTCAATGTGGTCTGATGTGAAATGGTAGAGCCTATGATCACATTATGAGCTGACACTTTGTGTCTCTGCAGTTGTGGCATAACCCTGGCACTTAGATATTAGATTAGATATTAGATACTCTAGTAGCTACAGCATTATATAATGCCATATGATCTCTTCATAAGCGATGTGAACATAAACTTTGAAGAAATGACAGGACGCTCTGTGAAAGCACAAGAGAGATTATATAAATGGACAGCTAGATTTATATTTTTAAACTGACCTGGTTGTGAACTAATGTTCAGGGCAGCTGTACTGTGATCAGTACAGTTCCCTAGACATTTGCAGAATTAATTCAAGTTTCCAAATGCCTGCCGAAGTGAGGTGACTGAAAGAAATGAAAAGGTTTCTAGACCAGTCTCTGTGTCCTTAGCAGATCACGTAGGGCATGTAAAATGAGAGGACGGGTGATGCTGGCTTTCACCATACCATCCATTTTACATTTTCTCTCTGTCTATATTTCCAACTGTTTAGTGATTTAAGTTTAAGTAAATCACCAAACATATAGGAATATTTACAATTTCTTTTTGTTCTTTACAATGTCTAAAAAGGGCCTTAATGGATGCATTCTGGCAGCACTCCCAGAATTAAAGAGATGTTGAAAAGCACCGAATGTTTAAAAGCACTGAATACTTACTCTCAGGAGGATTAAGAACACAGCCTGGGGTCAACTCGGTCAGCCTTCTGTCCAGTGAGAGCAACAAGATGATGGCTATGCCTGGTCCAAAGCTAAGAAACTGTTTAACATAAGATCTTCTAATTCTCCAGCTTGAGGTGACAAAACATTCCCATAAGAAATTATCTGGAGCAATCCCATAGACAAACTCAGTAAGTTTCCTACAGAAGCTTTCAGAGGATGTTTTTTTAAAGAAGCATTTTTTTTTTTTTTAATAAAAGAAGTGTGAGTTTGTTTTATTACAATTAAAGGGTTTTTCTTTTACCATGCCATTAACTGTAGCTAAATATATTACAGTTCAAAGAAGTATAAAATAAAAACCCTGAGGCAAAGCCTTTTGTCAGAGGAATCAAACATTTTTGCTTAATAGTGTGAAAGTGACAACCCTTGTCATTGCGAGGTCACAGCACAGCAAGCGTGAACCACAACGAAATTGGACCTCTGCTTTTAACCCATGCACACAAACACTGTGCAGCAGTGGGCAGCTATTGAAAGTGCCCGGGGAGCAGTGATGGGGACGGTACCTTGCTCAGGGGTACCTCAGGGCAACCTACTTGTGAGGGAATCGAACCCACAATCTTCTGATGCGGGGCCAACTCCCTAACCACTAGTCCACCGCTGCCCCAATGTTTATTGAGGGTGTAACAATTTTAATGTTAATACTTAGTTAAAACTGAACAAAAAAGTACTGAACTTTAAAACTCTCACCAGTTAATATCTCCATCTCTACTTCAGAATATAAATGTTTCCTGAATCTAGCTAAAGCTAAATATTTGAAAATTAACACGTCATTGTAAATGTGTTTTTAGAGACTAAAAGAAGTTACACTCGAGGGTTAGAGAAATGTTGCACAGCAGCACTCAGTAAGAATTTCTAACAGCAGCTTTCCATTAAAAATCACATAGGGAACAGAGTTATTCTTCCTCAGGAGCCTCTTATTCACATTCACTGTTATTTTTCAAAAAAATAAACCTCTCCAAGTACCTCACAAAATATTTCAGAACCGATTTACTGATCTCCAAGTATAAATACCATGAGCTACAGCAACAGCATTGCCTAATATAATAGTTTTCCAAGTTCTTATAGCTAGCTGGTAGTTTACATTTGAAAATCTAGCTTATAAAATTTATTAGTGGTTCCAAACCCAGTATTGGAGGCCCTGCCCATTTTTTTTTTTTATTTTATTAATTTCCCGGCACATATTTGTTAATTAGCTGAATGGTTGCATGAGGTGTGTAGGGAGCATGGCTACTTTAAAATTTGCAGAACAAAGGGGATCCCAGTTGCTGGAAAGAGAACACCAGGGACTGAACTGACCAAATGTAGACATCTGCAGTGATTGCATAACCATAAGCAATCTTAAAAAGAGAAATTTCAGACTGGATCTCAGACTGTGTGATTGCTCTAAGATGGAGTTAAAATGATAGGTAAAGACATCTGTACTTTTCATCTGCTGCTGCAAAATACAAGTCAGCTTGAACAGACTGTCACATCAGACTTTCCATTCTTTTTCTGTGATGTTATGACCTGGAGCTGAAGATAGGACGTGCCATCTGCAAACACTCACCGAGATGGCAGACAACCAGATCAGGCCAATGCCAAGATATCCATACAAACAAATTCAGCTGATATCATCAAAAATAATCTCTATCACCTAGCAACTACAATACACTGACTTATCTAGTGTGCCATGTGGATTGTTCCCTGATACACAGCATGACAAGATTAAACTGATTTCTTAGAGGAGCTGATTTTCCAGTGATGGTGTAAAATTATTCAGGGACTGCTGGAGAAAATGACAAATTAGAGACTGAAAGACAAAATTGAAGTATTATTACTGTGTATTGGAATTAGAGTCAATAATACTTTATACAGACAAAGCATGCTTGATAAATTGATAACCGTGATAACCAGGTTATTCAAAACCAAAACAGTGCTTAATAAAGAATGAATTTTATTATAATCTATTAAAATAATTATATGTGATCGTTTAGTTTCACATTTATAAATGGTTCATCTAAGTATTCAACTTAATACATTTAAAAAGTACATTAAGAAAATGATGTACCAAATCATAGATTTTTATCTCAATTTCACCATGAGGTTCAAAGAAAGTGGCTCATGTGCAGTTACTATGACCCCATAATTTAAACAGAGCAAACTTCCAAAAGCCAAACTTTCACAACATCTTGCTAGTAGCAGAGAAACATGGTGGCATTTCAGATCAATTTATCAGCTAAAACTGAATCTGTTTCTAGGGCACAGGAGCTGTCATGGTAGCATTTAAAACAGGAGCAGCCTTAAACAAATGGCATTTTTATTTTAGAGTGAGAAAAAAAAAAAATATCACCGTGACACATACAGTACTGTGCAAAAGTTTTAGGCAGGTGTGGGAAAAAAAAGCTGTAAACAAAAGAAAGCTTTCAGAAATATAAATATGATTGTTCATTTTTTATCAATTTACAAAATGCAAAGTGAGCAAACAAAAGAAAAATCTAAAATCAAATCAATATTTGGTGTTACTACCTTTTGCCTTCAAACCAGCATCAGCTTTGGTGTTACACCCCCCCCCCCCCCAGAGCCCTGATCTCAACATCATCGAGTGTGTCTGGGATTACATGAAGACAGAAGGATGTGAGGAAGCCTACATCCACAGAAGATCTGTGGTTAGTTCTCCAAGATGTTTTGAACAACCTACCAGCTGAGTTCCTTCAAAAACTGTGTGCAAGTGTACCTAGAAGAATTGATGCTGTTTTGAAGGCATAGGGTGGTCACAACAAATATTGATTTGATTTAGATTGCTCTTTTGTTCATTCATTGCATTTTGTTGATTGATGAAAATAAATGATTAACACTTCCATTTCTGAAAGCATTCTTTGTTTACAGCATTTTTTCCCACGCCTGCCTAAATTTTTTGCACAGTACTGTATATGGCCTGCATCAGTGTAGGATGGGATTGTTTGGTTATGTATTATAAGATTGTACAGGCAGGTAATCCTGCATGTAAAACATATGAATATCCCCTTTAGGGTCATCAAGATTATGCTTGAACTGAAATGATAGATTTAGATGCAGAATATTGTTCAAAGAGCTAATTTCTTTGTGTTCTTTTATTAAAGAACAATAACATGTGAGGAGATACATTGATTGCAATTTGCCCATCTCTAAAATTTTGAATACTTTGAGTGTTATATAATTGTTGTAGAACATGTATGTGTTTTGTTTTTCATTTCAAGAATTCTAACGGTCAGGTTTCCTTCCTCAGCTCACAGGCCACTCAGGTGTTTTGGTGTTACTATGAAGTTCCCTGTGTTGGCCTTTGAGTTGCTTCTCCTGGTGTCTGGACTCTTTCCTGCAATAGGAGGCAGTGGTGGTGTGCTGGAATTTGACAGCAGTGATGAAGGCCCAGAGTCTGGATTCCTCTCTGCTTCACGCACACGCAGGTCCCCTGAGCTACCTCCTCAGGACAAATGTTCCTACACCTTCATTGTTCCCCAACAGAAGATCACAGGAGCAATTTGTGTCAATTCAAAGGAGCCTGAGGCTGTGCTGGAGAATCGTGTGAACAAACAAGAATTGGAACTACTCAATGCTGAGCTACATAAGCAAAAGAGGCAAATTGAGACACTGCAGCAACTTGTAGAAGTTGATGGTGGCATTGTCAATGAGGTAAAGCTCCTGCGGAAAGAGTCCCGGAACATGAACTCTCGTGTGACACAGCTTTACATGCAGCTGCTACATGAGATCATCCGTAAGCGCGACAACGCACTGGAAATGTCTCAGCTGGAGAACAAGATTCTAAACCAGACCTCTGAGATGCTGCAGCTCACCAACCGCTACAAGGATCTAGAGCATAAGTATCAGTATTTATCTTCACTGGCCAACAACCAGTCAGCCCTCATCGCTCTACTTGAGGCACAGTGTCAAAGGTCCCCAGTGGTGGCACCTAGACCACTTCCCCAACCCTCCCAACAACCTCAATCTAGAACCTCTCCACCCATTAGGAAACCGCATCAGCCACCTATGTTTAATCAACATAACCAAATAACAAATGAAATTCAGAGTGATCAACACCTCAAATTACTGCCACCTCCACTATCCACTATGGCAAGTGCCACTCATAGCCCTTTCACAACAGACAAGCCTTCAGGTATGTTTGATCGCTTACTCCAATTCTAAAGCCAGCTTTTAACTGATTAACTGCAAATGTGCTGTAAAAAATTTACTTCCCTAGGTATAGCACCTAGGGAAGTAAACCATAAAGGAATCAAGGGAAAATACACCAGCATTTGTTAGGAAAGCATAATAAAAAACTAAAAGCAGAGAATACAACACTTTTGGTTGCATTCTCTGCTTTTACACAAAACAGATTGCTAAAAAAAGAGCAAGCACAACATATTTACATTGGCAGCACCTTATCAACTAGTCTGGGGCTGATAAATACAAACAAATATCTAAGAAATTTTGGCCTAATTGTTAGCTATAAGCATGCACACACACTTAATGAAACTATCTACTTGAAAAAATTAAGCTTAAAAAACAAAAACCTAGTTTAACTGGTATGACCACCATCATCATCATCTCACCATATTGAAAACTGAACCATGTGTGGATTTTTATGATAAAAAGATTTTTAATTGAAACAGTCTTATAGGAGCTGGATCACTTTAGTAGTACTTCTATTTATAACTTTCCCCAGTGTAAATGTCTGCATCAAATTTGGGAAATCTGGTTGTAAATTGGTCGTTCCGAATAGAGCATTTAAATACACATGGTTTTATATATAATATAAAATATATATCCAAAAGCATAGTTGTAGAGAGAGAGGCCTTCTTTAAGGGCAGTGTGTGTCAGCAAGCAGGCAGCAGGTTAACTTTTTGATGGCACTTGAATAAATACTTAAGACTTTCCAATGTACTGTAGGCACGTTAGAAATAGAACAGGACTACCTTCCAGGCCCCACACCACAAAGGGCTCACTTCAGTAAAGTTCTGGTGGAATGCATCAACCGCGTGAAGAAAACCAAATCCTGTGTGAAGTCACTTTTTTGGCTTGATGATCAAGCTTGATCTTAAGGGAACTATTCAGCTTTACAATTAATTTCCTTTTATTAACCATCACATACTACAAAGGTTTTCAGACCATTTAAATATGCCAACAAATTGAAGTGATCCATTTGCCCTAAAAAAATTTTAACACCATGATGCTGTCCTGCTTTGTTCATTTGCTGAAAGGGCATATGTTATAATGAAAGGATATAAAGACAGAGAAGAGAAACAAGGGAATCTGCATCATACTTACTGTCAAAAACAGCTACACTAAAGCAGAGGGCAAAAAAAGGTTTGGGGAACCATTCTGAAGGCTAAAGTCGAAATACTGATAATACCTTCCATGTTTCTGCTTGAGAAAATACAGTAGTTGGAGTGATTTTTGACACATCCAAATAAAAATGCGATACTGTACCCAAGGAACCTTGGAAGTACCTGCTAAACTAGTCACCACAGTTACATTATTTAGCCATCAGTGCTCTCTTCATCTTCCATGCCAGTGTTGTGCTTGGCCTACAAACCACAGGAAATCTCAAAAGCTACAATTGCCAGATGAAGTTGTGGTGAATTTTTCCAGTTGTGAAGAGGTACAAGGGCTCTAGTGACATTAGATCACTGTGGGCAGCTCAGTGGAACTGGATAGCACCTCTTACACTCTTGCGCTACAGTGATCCCACCACAGAAACATGGGCCTGAAGGGATCCTACAGCAAGCAGCAAGATACTTTCTTTGTAAAGAAAAGAAAAGAACACAGGGAAGGGTTAGAAAACATAGGGTGTGAATGAAGAATTTTAAGAAGAATGTTTACATAAAGCTTTCAAGTATAGATGAACTCTTTTGAGCTAGAATTATATCTTTTTTAGGTCCATGGAAAGACTGCCTAGATGCCTTGGATGGAGGTAAAACCAATAGTGGAATGTTTTTATTGAGGCCAGAGAATACCAATAAGCTGATGCAGGTTTGGTGTGACCAGAGACAAGATCCTGGGGGCTGGACAGTCATCCAAAGACGTATGGATGGCTCAGTCAACTTCTTCCGGAACTGGGAGACTTACAAGGTTACAGCAAAAAATTGTTGAGCTTCTTATTATTGGTATATTAACATAAAAACCTGGGATCACCAATCTAACCCATGTCAATGAAATGCACAAAACAAATGCCAATAACAAAGTAAATCAAAAGATCAGCCAACTCATATTTACACTAACTGGTGATAATATTAAAACTTTTGAGGTCAAGTCTACTCTATGAATTTTGTTATGTTCCATAAACCAATGTATACAAACCAATGACCAATGTATGCCATGAACACCCTCACAGTCATTTAGTAGTCAGTCAGTTGAAGAAAATTTGCTGGGCACAAGCCAACAAATTAGATATGAATAACTCAATGCAAATTGAAAATATATTATATTTACAAGGATATACATAGTGCATACTTGTTTATAAAACAAACAAGACATATGCTTATGCACCCCTAGAGACGTAGCAAACAGAAAAGACCACTTCCCAATAAATATCTCCCAATACACTAAATATGGGCAGCGGTTGCCTAGTGGTTAGGGAGTTGGCCACAGACTCGAAGATTGTGGGTTCAAACCCCTTACCAGTAGGTTGCCCTTAAGTATCCTTGAGCAAGGTACCATCCCATCACTGCTCCCCAGGCGCTTTCATAGCTGCCCCCTGTTTACGGTGTGTGTTTGTGCATGGGTTAAATGCAGAGATCCAATTTTGTTGTGGTGAGCTGTGCTTTGTGTACTCACAATGACAAAAATAGTCACTTTCAAATTAGTTAAATTCAATCAGTGAACAACTAAAAAGTGAAAGAAAGTGAATATTCTTGTCATTGTGAGCAGTGACGGTACCTTGGCTCAAGGGTACCTCAGGGCAAACCTACTGGTAAGGGGTTTGAACCCACAATCTTCCGATCCTGCCCTAACCCTACCTTGCCCTCCCTATCCACTAGGCCACCGCTGCCCCAAAAAGGTAACACATTAAACCAATCTATGAGGTGGTTTGAGATTTCTTTAACTTTAAAAGGATATACTATGTTGATATTTTCCTTATATATTTAATTTATGCCTCTTTTTCCTTCTGCAGCAAGGCTTTGGGAATATTGATGGAGAGTACTGGCTGGGGTTGGAGAACATTTACTGGTTGACCAGTCAGGGCAACTACAAGCTACTGGTGACCCTGGAGGATTGGTCAGGGCGCAAAACATTTGCTGAGTACGCTAGTTTCAGACTGGAACCTGAGGCCGATTTTTACAAGCTAAGGGTGGGTCGTTACCATGGAAATGCAGGTGATTCACTCACCTGGCACAATGGCAAGCAGTTCACTACATTGGACAGAGATCATGATGTGTACACAGGTAAGGAGTAGAGATTATCCTTAAACACACAGACTTACATCAGAAATACAAAGGTTGTATGAAATAGTCTTTTGCTTGAAGAGAGACTAAAGACATTTACAAAGTGGAAGCAGTGTTGGCCTAGTGCAGGGGTCAGCAATCTTCAACATCAAAAGAGCCATTTTAGGCCCTTCTAACAAACAACAGGAGAAAAAGAGTTGTGGGGGTGCAATCTACTTAATACATGAATAATACTTGTGTACACAAAGCATATATACCTGTATTATGCCACATGTGGTGCGGGGTCCATTGCAAGGCAGACAAACACACACACACACAGAGGAATTAGCATCTCCAATCCACCTGATATGCATGTCTTGGATGGCGGGAGGAAACACATGCAGACATGAAGAGAACATGAAAACTCCACTAAGAAAGTCACCATGCAACCCTTAGACAAGAATAGTTACAATTAAATTTTTTTTCTTTTAATTATATTAAACTAAATGTAAATATGATGTTATGTTCACTTTAAATTTTAAAACAAGACAAACAAATGGTTCATATAAGTAGCGCAAATATATATTACATATTGTTTGCTCATGTGCAACTATTGCTAAATTCATTGTAGCTGATTCAGTATTAAAACGCTTGCTGGTCATATTTAGAAATTTACAAGTGATTCTAAAGAAACATTGAAGAAAAAATGTTTATGCTTTGCTAGGTAACTGTGCCCACTATCAGAAGGGAGGCTGGTGGTATAATGCCTGTGCCCACTCAAACCTGAACGGTGTGTGGTATCGTGGAGGACATTATCGCAGTCGCTATCAGGATGGAGTATACTGGGCTGAATTCAGAGGAGGAGCCTATTCTCTAAAGAAAGTGGTTATGATGATCCGGCCCAATCCTAACACCTTTCACTAAGTGGGGTACAAACTTGGCAACAAATTGAAAGTAATCCCCTTCCATGCTCAAGATCAACTCTTTTGTTCCACATGTAATCATACAGTTGAGAAAGCAGAAAAAAATATTGATGGCATTGGCATTTTGATAAAGCAGGCACAGTAAATACAATGCAAACTCCTTGACATCTGGAAAATACAAGCCTGCTGGCCACTCTGTTCTGCTTGTGATTAGTTTTCACTCTGTAGTCATTTGGTGGAAAATATTCAGTGTTCTCATACACTTCACTCAAAGAACAAAAGTCTTAATGTAGCATGTACAATCGTGCTGTTCATACAGACTCAATTAATCTACATGGAAACGTAATATTAAACATATATTGGTTTAGAAAGGAATTAGTGCTTGCAAAGGTACAATGTGTGATAAAAGACACAGGACACTCAATCCAGTGGTAAGGTTATGCTCTTTTAGCTTGTTTAAAGCAAAAGCAAATTGTTGCCTGGTGAATGAAAGAGTTCATTATTTATTTCAGGAATTGCAATTTGTTGTCCACCTTTTTTTCTAAAACCTGTTCCAGTTATATGCAGATGCATTCAAACGTTAAACACCTGTGGTCAAATTATTATTCCCTGATTTGAAGTGAAAATCTTATTTTAGTTTTACTGCTGTCTGTCTTTCTTAGATTGGATAAGCCCCCAAATTTGGTTTGTAAACAGTAGTGCCAGAAAGAAAACTAAATTACACTAAATTCATTAGAATGTTAAAGAACAAGTTTAAAGCACAGGTTTTTAACTGATGATCACAGTTCAACTTTATAAGCATGCTTTTGTTCATAATAAATGCAGTCCCACTATAAAGATCAGGTATTTTGCGATGTGTTTATTATAGATCTTATCATACTTCCAGGCTTCCTTCTGAAGAAGCGAAACTGTAAGTACTGTATAAATGAAAATGTTTATACACATTTCTGTATATCATTATTATTTTTTAAATAATTCTGTTAAAAAAATATTTGCAATGCAACTGTAACAATTGCTTCCTGTAACTGGTGCAATAAAATGTACAGCTACATGTGTGCAGAGATCTGGTCTGGTAAATGTATGTTTAAAAAATCTGTTTATCTAACCTGTTTGTGTTAAAATTCCAGGATTGTGTTAGCCACAGTTAGCCACTCTAATCAATAACATGAGTGATTGTAGCATTTATTTCTGTGTGTTTTATTACATGAACTTTGTAATTCAATAAAAGTAAATTAACTTGGACAGACTTTAACCATTGTACCTTATATTACAAGATGTCATCAGTGCAATACAAGTACCTAATACAATTTAGTAATATAGTCTCAGTAATATATAATTCTGGTATTTTGGCCACATTGAGCAGACTTCATACCATCTTCAGTTTTACCGAAAAAATGCCTGTGTGAATATTGCAGATTAAATATTTTTTCATTGTAACTGAAGTAGTGTTTAAGCAGTCAGTCCTCTAAAGACAAATGAATAGTGACAGGGTGTTAAATCTCAAGCATGCAAGAGCCTCTTCCTGTCCCAGCAGCAGAAACTCACCCTTGTCTGCTTGCTGCTGAGAGGCATCCTGCTATTGATGGAAAAAGCTGAGTGGAACATCAGCAAACCCCCCAAACTAAAAGACCAGATGTATGCCACACAGAACAGCACCAGTTCAGTGATCAGAGGACCATCAATGAAACGCTACAAGACAAGAAACTAAAAGTGAACTGTATGCAGTTAAATAGCAGCGAAGACTGGAGTAGTTGTGTGCTATGAGCTATATACAATCTATGAACAACAAATTAACAACTGTTTACAATGATTGTGACTGGCCCTAATCATTTTGACCAAAATATTTCAAAGAAATACAAACACAAAGATACCTGCATAACCATAATAAAAAAGAAACCAACCATTTTTGAGCAGTCAGTATGATGCATGTTTGGTACAGATATTACAAAGCACATGATATGCAACAAAATATTTCTCACACATTGTGCAAGAAAGAGCCTGAACAAAGACAGAATAAAGATGCCTTTTGATCCGACATGAATGGGAGAGGAGCAGATGGAGAGGCCAAAATGGTCCTGCTGTTCCTGACTGAGATGAGTAAGCATGAGTAAGAGTGAGTAAGCCAGGCTGGTTTCCCAGCAAATAGATGTTTTTTGTCAGCAGAGGCATCCGTCTACATCAGCTATCATTACAGTGTCAGGGTCATCGAAAAAATGAGTTTGTAAATCACTGCTTATAGGGCACCCCCCAACAGAAAATGTATTTCAGCAAGCACACACAAAATAATGCGTGTTACACATTATTACACCGGAATGTATTTCCAGTGTTGACCAAAGGAGGATGGGTTACCCTTTTGGGCCTTGGTTTCCCCCAAGGTTTCTTCTTTATGTTTGGGGGAGTTTTTCCTTGCCTTTGTTGCCCTTGGCCTACCTAATTGGGGCTCGGACCCGAATTCTGTAAAGCTGATTTGTGACAACAACAGTTTTAAAAAGTGCTATAGTGCTATATCAAATCAAATCAAATAAAATAATATGGACAAGTGTTAAGAGTTGATGTGTAGTCTGAGCAATGGAAGAGCTGGAGCATTACTGGTGGTGTTTATATATCCTCCAGAGGTCCAACTGTGTTTAAAAACCAAATATGCAAGTGTGAATTTGAGTTATGCAGTCTTGAATTTTTAAAATGGCTTTGGGAACAAGCAACAATATATGTTCTTCTGTTTTCATTTTTTTTCAGCACTTCATAATTTATTTTTATAGCCTCTAACCCTAACCCTAGGAATTAATATCTGCTGTAAGTACTCTTCTGAGACTCTATTAGGTTTATAGAAGGCTTTGGAAAAAAAAATATGAAAAAAAGATAAAATTGGCTATATGAGATGATACTAAGGGTATTACAAACTCATTTTTTGCAACTCTATGGCTACATTTTTTTGCCAATATGGAAATGGTTTTCAAAAGGTACAAACTGCTTATATCCCTCCACTGTTCCTTATACATAAGTAGACACAGAAAGTTAGATATTTTGAAAGACATTACACCGAAAAACATTATTTTCAACATAAAAATGGAGATACTGAGGCAACAAAAGGTTGAGTCATAGCAATTGTAATCAGGAAATAATGAAAAGGAATAATGGAAAATAGGGGAAAAATGGAATTGTATTTCATTGTAAACAGTGTAAACCCAAGACATTTCATGTTGGTTGTGTTTTTCTAGGCACTGAGACCAAGATGAGTATCTCCAGTTTGTAAAATAAAAATAGGTGAAATGTTTAAAAACAATGTTTTCCAAAGAAAGACGGGAAGGGATTTGCACAGTTTCTACTTCTATGGTGCATAATAAGTGATTTAAGCAATCTGAAAGAATTTTGATGTTTAAAGGGCAAGAGTGCAAACCTGTAGAGGATGCATTGTTGTGTGCTGTGCTGTGTGCTCATAATGACAAAAAGTAATTTTCATTTGAAATGAAGTTGACCAGCCAAAACATGACATCTCCTGGGCATAGCTGTCAGCTATGAAATAAGTCAGTAAATGTAAGAAAGCTTTATTTGTATGCTTTTTCTACATACCTACATACCATTTTCTGATTCAGGGTTGAAAGAAATAGAGGTTAAACAAGTTCCATCTTCATGGGCTTCCATATAAAAAGTTGGATATGTCTATGCGTGTAATTTTACAAAGTGCATGTAAGCACGCTACACAGAATTATTCATTTTACTAAATTTTAATATGTTTAACATGTCTACACAGAGAAATCATACCTGTATGTCCTTACATTTACTTTTCAGTCTGAAAATGTTTTCCTGTTGTCAGTCAAGGTATAATGAAATTTTTGAAAGTTGATGAAAGTTTTGCTCCACCTGACCATGGTATACTTGATGATTACATCTAAGTGATGTGATGGTTAAACATACCATGCCAAAACCATAGGCATTAAATAGTAAAAAAGATCATACTTTCCATTATTTTTAAATTTTCAACACATAATTTACTCATTTGCTTACTATTTCTGAATCAGTTTCAGTTATCTGTTAAAGGTTTTTTTTTTTTAATTAAAAAGGTTTGTTATCTGTTATTAAAGGTTTTTTTTTTTTTTTTTTTAAATAACTCACTGCTACAACTACATTGAATAAAGCAGTTATTAGTAAAGCAGTAAAACAAAATGACTCTGCATTTATGTTAGCACTCTTACTCCAAATCCAATACCAGGGTGTACTTTATCACTGACTACATTCAAGTATGAATACAGCACTACAATAATTCAGATAGAATCGGCCTCTATTATAAACACCTGACTTTATAATCCATGGATTTGAACCTAGTCATTTCTGGTCCTGTGCCTGCAAGCAAGTGTACAGTACTGTGCAAAAGTTTTAGGCAGGTGTGGAAAAAAATGCTGTAAACAAAGAATGTTTTCAGAAATATAAATAATGATTGTTTATTTTTATCAATTTACAAAATACAAAGTGAGCAAACAAAAGAAAAATCTAAATCAAATCAATATTTGGTGTTACTACCTTTTGCCTTCAAACCAGCATCAATTCTTATGGCCCCCACAGAGCCCTGATCTCAACATCATTGAGTGTGTCTGGGATTACATGAAGAGACAGAAGGATGTGAGGAGGCCTACATCCATCGAAGATCTGTGGTTAGTTCTTCAAGATGTTTGCACAAACAAATGATGTTTCTAGGTACACTTGCACAAAAACTGTGTGCAAGTGTACCTAGAAGAATTGATGCTGTTTTGAAGGCAAAGGGTGGTCACACCAAATAGCGATTTTATTTAGATTTCTCTTTTGTTCATTCACTGCATTTTGTTGATTGATGAAAATAAATGATTAACACTTCCATTTTTGAAAGCATTTTTAGAGCATTTTTTCCCCACATCTGCCTAAAACTTTTGCACAGTACTGTAAGTCTGCACAAGGTCATTCCATCAATCACTTTAGACTTATGCTTATGAAACCAAGCTGTTTCTTTTCAACACAGGCAATAAAAAACTAGAAACAAAGTAAATATATATACACCAGTGTATGCATGTGGCATTTTACACTTCTGACTGTGAATTTCATATGAATACAGCTAAAAAAAAAAAGAAAACATTAAGAAAATCTGTAGACATTTTTTTGGTGTCATGCTACCTCTGTTAAAGCCAACTAGTATATCACAGTCTCAAAATATATAATTCAAACTAACACAGTTAAAGCTGTGAAAGAGTAACCTTGAGGAAATACATCCAAGTGTTGCTGATTTAAAATAAATCTTCCAATGGGTGTCATCAATGTTTTTCCATTATGCAAACTTCCCTCTCCAGACTGAGAACTGTAAACATGTATGCCCTCTACTGGAAATTTGTGAAAATGGAAATGGTGCCAAATACAGGTACAATTAAATATAATCCACTTGTCTGATTAGATCTGATGTGTTTTTTAAATTTTTCAATTGATCTTGTTTCCATCAGTTCATGAGACTCACCAAGGTAAGGGATACAGGGAGCCATTTTCAGAGATCTGATATACTCTCTCATACGAGTGTAGTTTTCCTCCTTTGATGTCAGAAAATCCAACTTCTCAAAAGTTGCCTTATCCTTACGGCTGATTAGCTATTTAGAAGCAAAACAAAAAGAAATATACAGAAACCATTCATTACAATGTATCAGTGTAAATATATGAAAATATGTATATATGTGAATACTGCTGATATCTTTTTTTTGCTTCATATTTTGATTGCGATACATCTTGTAAAACACAAATTAATCAATCCCAAGGATTACATTTCTTGAACTGTGATTAGACAAAAAAGCTCAGTATATGTTCAATTGTTAATCATAAACAAACCTCATAAACAAATCATAAAAAAACTACACAATCTTGTAAAGTTCTGTTAATAAAAATGCTTGGGGAAAAAAATAGGTCATATTTTGATTAAACTTCAGTTAAATTCATCATCCAGCACCAAACAAAAGCTTGCACTACTGAATAACTATAGGTCCATTGAAAGTTTCCTGGCTGGCTTAGCAAATGGTCATTAAATCAGGCATTCCCATTAAAGGTGGCTTTATCAGCTCATGCATGGCAGTAAATTTCCACTTTATGAATAAATTACAAACTTGGCTCACAACAAAAAAAACAGAATTATTAGCTTTCATTCTCACTTTACTGCTAAAACAAAAAACGTCTGCCAGTTATCTTGCTGACTGTTGCTTATAGTTTGTTATGCTCTTCACCTACTGAGTCATTTTTGTTTGACTAATCCAATCACTCCCTAGTAATGATAATTTGAAATGACTAGAGATATATAACTGCAATAAGATACACTGCCTGTCCAAAAAACAAAGTCACCACCTGGATTCAACAACGCAAATAGGTAAAAGCCTCCCATTGGATAATCACTGATGATTATGTTTCAGCTGGCAACAAGTTATTTAACCCTAACTGATGCAGTGAGAAGCTTCTCATTACTTCTCATCACTTAAACAAACATGTCGGAAGACACGCCCTGTGGTTGTGGAAAAGATACTGATACTGTTTCAGAAGGGTCAAATTATTATTATTATACAAGCAAAGAAAACATATATGGAGATTGCTGAAACTAATAAAATTGGGTAAAGAACTGTCCAATGCATTATTACAAACTGAAAGGATAGTGGGGAACCATCATCTTTGTAGAAGAAATGTGGTTGGAAAAAAATGTAAAATCCTTGAATGACTTTGATTGGCGATCATTTAAAAGTTTGTTGAATCAAAATGTAAAAAAACAACAGAATTTAGGGCAATGTTCATTAGTGAAAGTAAGAGCATTTCCACACGCAGAATGCAAAAGGAAACTCAAGAGATTGGAACTAAACAGCTGTGTAGACTTAAGAAGACCACTGATCAGTGAGGCTAATCTTAAAATAAAAGACCTCAATTTGCTAGGGAGCATAAAGATTGGACTCTGGAGCAATGGAAGAAGGTCACGTGGTCTGATGAGTCCATATTTACTGTGTTCCAGATTGATTGGCGCATCAAGGTAAGAAGAGAGCCACATGAAGTTATGCACCCATCATGCCTAGTGCCTACCATACAAGCCTGTGGGGGCAGTGCTATAATCTGGGGTTACTGCAGTTTGTCAGGTCTAGGTTCAGCAACGCTATGTGTCCAAAGAATGAGTTCAGCTGACTACCTGAACATACAGTATCTCACAAAAGTGAGTACGCCCCTCACATTTTTGTAAATATTATATCTTTTCATGGGACAATGCTGAAGATATGATACTTTGATACAATGTAAAGTAGTCCGTGTACAGCATGTTTAACAGTGTAAATTTGCTGTTTGTTCAAAATAACTCAACACACAGTCATTAAGGTCTAAACCACTCGCTACAAAAGTGAATACATCCCCAAGTGAAAAATGTCTACATTGTGCCCAATTAGCCATTTTCCCTCCACGGTGTCATATGACTCGTTAGTATTACAAGGTCTCAGGTGTGAATGGGGAGCAGGTGTGTTAAATTTGGTGTTATTGCTCTGTATGTTATAGATGGCCTAGGCTTTAAGAAGATTTCCAACACACTGAAACTGAGCTGCAGCGTAGTGGCCAAGACCATACAGCAGTTTAACAGGACAGGTTCCACTCAGAACAGGCCTCGCCATGGTCGACCAAAGAAGTTGAGTGCACATGCTGAGAGTCATATCCAGAGGTTGTCTTTTGAAAATGGATGTATTAGTGCTGCCAGCATTGCTGCGAAGGTTGAAGAGGTGGGGGTACAGCCTGTCAGTCCTCAGACCATATGCCGCACACTGCATCAAATTGGTCTACATGGCTGTCGTCCCAGAAAGCAACCTTTTCTAATGATGATGTACAAGAAAACCTGCAAACAGTTTGATGAAGACAAACATATTAAGGACATGGATTACTGGAACCATGTCCTGTGGTCTGATGAGACCAAGATTAACTTATTGGATTCAGATAGTGCCAAGCGTGTGTGGCGGCAACCAGGTGAGGAGTACAAAGACAAGTGTGTCTTGCCTACAGTCAACCATGATGGTGGGAGAGTCATGGTTTGGGGCTGCATAAATGCTGCTGGCACTGGGGATCTGCAGTTCATTAAGGAAACCATGAATGCCAACCATGAATGTTCTGTGACATACTGAAGCAGTGCATTATCCCCTCCCTTTGGAAACTGGGCCTCAGGGCAGTATTCCAACATGATAACGACCCCAAACACACCTCCAAGACGGACACTGCCTTGCTAAAGAAATTGAGGGTAAAGTTGTTGGACTGGCCAAGCATGTCTCCAGATCTAAACCCTATTGAGCATCTTTGGGGCATCCACAAACGGAAAGTGGAGGAGCGCAAGGTCTCCAACATCCACCAGCTCCATGATGTCATCATGGAGGAGTGGAAGAGGATTCCAGTGGCAACCTGTGAAGCTCTAGTGAACTCCATGCCCAAGAGAGTTAAGACAGTGCCGGAAAATAATGGTGGCCACACAAAATATTGACACTTTGGGCACAATGTGGACATTTTTCACTTAGGGGTGTATTCACTTTTGTTGTCAGTGGTTTAGACATTAATAGCTGTGTGTTGAGTTATTTTGAGGAGACAGCAAATTTACACTGTTATACAAGCTGTACACACCAACCAAAGTGTCATATTATCAGTGTTGTACCATGGAAAGGTATAATTAAATATTTACAAAAATGTGAGGGGTGTAAAATAAATATTTCCCTAGTCTTCAAGTCTCAAAAGGTTTCTATTAGTCCCCGAGAGCGTTATTCACAGGAGATAGTCTAATATGCATAATTAGGAGAGTGCAAACAGGGAGACCAAATAGGAAATCCTTCACACAAGTTATTAAATAAGTTTTAAACATCAGGTTTTTATTTTTTTCCCCATCTACATGCATTTTAAAACAATGCTTGATGTGAAATAATATGAATAAGATTAATACCAACCTTATCAATTTTAAAGGAGTAATTTTGTTTTAATAGCATTAAACAGACAAGCGCTTTGCTAAAAATTATTATAATAAAGCAATTGATAATTTTCTTTTGGGCCCAAAGCAAAGAGCTGGAAGAGTTTTGCTTACCTGGACTCATAAGCTCCTTTGCAGATACCAATGCTTTGCCAGACATATTGACTTTCCTTACACACAGGTAATACAGTCCCGATCAAAAGTTTAAGACCACTTGACAAATGGCAAAAAATCATATGTTGCATGGTTGGAACTTAACAAGGTTCAAAGTAGAGCTTCAACATGCTACAAGAAGAAATGGGAGTGAGACTAAACATTTCTTTGAGCATGCAATTTATTGAAAACAACGCTTAAACTGAAACAGGCTGTTTTACAGCTGATCAAAAGTTTAGGACCACACCTCCAAAAAAACCCATTAACCCCCCATCAAAACAGAAATCAAAGTTCCAAACATGAACTCCGTAATGAGTAGCTCCACCATTATTGTTGACCACTGATGGATTGTAGGTTGATTTTATTCATTTATTTATTTTATTTTACTTATATATAAGTCATGTATCCAATTCTATGTCCTTCTTTCTTCTCCCCACAACAGTTCTTCCTTCTCCCCACAATCACCACATAGTTGATTCCATGGCCCTATTCCTGTAGTTCGACCATTCCTATGTCCTTCCATCCCTGAACCAGCCCAATGCCCTTTCACCCCTGTCACCCTAAATCCCATCTCTAGGTAGTATTCACATCCCTGTCACCTTTAACCTATATATTATCAACTGCATCTCTATTTTTCTATGTTCTCTTCTACGTAACGCTTTATTTGCATGACAAAAACACCCAAACAAGTTCATAGTCTTAGATTAGGTGTCTCCATTGGAGGCCATGGAGCTCCCGGGGGGATAGATAAAAGGCACACTCTGAACTGTGCAAGTGAGAGAGAGGATTCAACACAGAGGAACACTGACCAAAATGTCCCTTGTTTGGTGCTCTCTTGCAAGGTGCAAACAGTCAGTTCTGTGGCGCTCAAGGAGACGAGGCCTTTGAACATGTTTTTTGTTTTTGAAGCCCTTCAGTCTCAGATGCCGTCTGATGGTTATGGGGCTGCAGTAACAACCTTAATTTGGGTCGAGGATCGTCCAGTGTTTCTAGTGAAATTTTTTTTGGGTCTTCCACATGACATTTTTGTTCAATAACCCTCAGGATCATTTAAGAAATTCCAAATGACTGTCTTACTGTGTCCCACCTCAGCAGCGATGGCGCGCTGCGAGAGACCCAGCTTATGCAGTTCAACAACCTGACCACGTTCAAAAAGGGAGTTTTTTTGCCTTTGCCATCAGAACGTCATGACAGTGTGACTACCTGACAGAAAATGGCAATGAATTTTGCACAGATTTGGCCTTTTCAAGGCATGTGGTCCTAAGCTTTTGATCAGTTGTAAAACAGCCTGTTTCAGTTTAAGCGTTGTTTTCAATAAATTGCATGTTTTGTCTCACTCCCATTTCTTCTTGTAGCATGTTGAAGCTCTACTTGGAACCTTGTTAAGATCCAACCATGCAAAATATGATTTTTTGCCATTTGTCAAGTGGTCTTAAGTTTTTGATCGGGACTGTATATGGAGCTAATCATGATATAGGGAAGAATGTTCTTGTATGTTGCATTCGTTGCCCTAATACATTTATCAGGCATGACGACCTTGCAGCACCACATGTTTCAGTTGTGGTTGGAGAAAATCAATGGTTAAAATTGGTTAAAAAACAATGATTAGTGCCATGCTTAGTGCCCCTACAGTTAGTACAGTTGCTGACACTGGGGATAGTTGGGATGTAATAACAATATGGATAAATTTAACTTATGTAACTGAACTTCTGAGCCTTTCACTCAGATGAGCCCACAATTGGTCCTGGGTAAGAACCTTGTGAAAATACAAAGGGAAAGAAAAACAAAAACCTAAAAGCAATTTGGTAAAAGCAGTTGTTATTTTTATTTTGAAATTATTGTATGTAAGAATGTGGCCCAAACTCCTGCATGAATTGACTTGTGTGAAGATTAACCAGTTGTACACAACACTATCTTTTAGTTTAGCCAAACCAAAAATGTGGCAGTGGTGGCCTCATGGTTAGGGTTCAAATACAGACCACTAGGTTCCCCTGAAGAACCCTTGAGCAAGCTACTGACCCTTCACAGCTCCCCATACATGTATTTTATTGTGGTTCATTTTCATGATAACTAAGCTTTCATTTTTTTCCTTAAAGTTTTCCTAAAGCATTTTTTTTTTTACTTTTTAGAGATGTGTGATATCATCTTTGTTTGAATTTTTAAAAGAACAATCACAATATACATATCTATCATATAGCCAGTGATTACAAATGTCTCCTGGTATGTATCTCCTTGGACAAAGATGTATGGCCCTGATGATGATCGATTAAACTATGACCCCAACGAAGAAAAGGAAAAGAATTTTGCTCTTACCGCCCAAGTTTTGCTGAGTCTGAAGATGGGTGCGCTCTGTAAGGCTGATACCACTGACACAAGGGAGTGCAGGTTATTTAGCTCCAGCAGCTTCTGTAGAGGCATTATCCAGACCAAAAAATAAATAAATAAATTTAAAAAATAACTACCTGATCTAATTGTCAATTTAAGTCATTAAGACTATTCAACTACATATTATTTCTACAGTAAACAATTTTGTTAAAAACTGAAAATTGCAGTCAGTATAAGATATGGGTTGCTGCATGAATCATTGTAAAAGTTTCTTTTTCTTTCGGCTGTTCCCATTTAGGGGTCACCACAGCGTCTCCATTTCTTACTGGAGACGCATTTCTTACTGTCCTCTGCATCTTCCTGCTTCAAACCAACCACCTGCATGTCCTCTCTCACCAGTCAAATCTAAAAATATCTAGCAACTCTGAAATAATTTGAATAGTAAGAAACTGGAATGGTATGCTCTATGTGCACTACACAGTTTTCTCTTAGTTCTCCTAGATTCTGAAAAATCTTCAGGCTAGGGCAAACAGCAGACTTCTAATTTAGAAATAGGGGCTAAAACTGGGGTACAATCAAGCTGAGCTTAAAAGATGAAATCTGTCACTCTTATTTGCTTCTATTTTCATTTGCTCATTTTCCTCTCCTTTCCACAATGATGATAGTATGCTTTTGCCTCAAAATGTTCCACAGTGTGACAGAAGTGTTAGCTGCACTGTGATGACTGCTGTTTATAGAGATCTGCCATGAGGATCCGCAACGAATTTCTGGGCTTCTAAATTGTACTTTACTTCACATCATGGTGTACAATAAATATCCAAAAAGATTTGGCCTATTTTCTCCTAACTCTTAACATTTTCAGCATTTAGCAGAACATGATAAATATTTATAAATAAATATAAAGTTTCATGGGATTTTTAACTATTAATTTGAAGTAAGACTAAGAATTACTTATATTCCCTGTTTCCTCATTACGTGGTGTTTAAAAGAAATATGATATATTT
This sequence comes from Hepsetus odoe, assembly GCA_017165825.1. Classification (NCBI taxonomy): domain Eukaryota; kingdom Metazoa; phylum Chordata; class Actinopteri; order Characiformes; family Hepsetidae; genus Hepsetus; species Hepsetus odoe. The sequence goes on along the minus strand of CM029373.1, from coordinate 8,260,483 downwards.
CCTCTCATCAAAGCGATTAATTTTGGAGGCTCTGCAATATAGAGGTTTTATGTAAGCAATGATGGAAAATATGAAACCCAACCAAGACCCGTTTTTGTGCTTGATTTTGATATCTGGTAATAAATAAACATTTTAAGGATAATTCCACTTATTGTTACATTTTACTGCAGAAATAGATAAAAGAAAATAGTTGCAGAAATATCGTAATGTAAAAGTGTAAACAACGTAATACAAAGTGATAACATAAAAATGCTATATTTTAGAGAGACGATATACCAGCCATATCAACAAATCCATCTGTAGGTCCCCCTTAGGCCCAAATCGCACATGGCACTCTTTCAATGGGTTTATTAATGTGGCTAATGAGTTTACTTGCTTTGTTAACATGTTCCTGGTTCATATTTTAATGAAGAGTGTGTGTGTTTTTTCCAAATTCTTAGTACAATTTCAAAGGAACCGCTGTTTTGTTCTCTTCTCAACAGTTAGATAGAAATGTTGAAAAGAAAAAATACAATTCCTTTTAAATCTTGTTCTCAGAAAGGATCAGCATACCTACTTAGAACCTACTTATTTTTCTGAAACCACATGCAATATGGTATATCAATATGGTACTTATTTTTTGAGATATTTCCTGTCATCTTTATACAGATATCTAATTCTACTCTTTTAACCCCCAGAGCTCTTCATTTTTGCCCCTTCTGACATGTACACAGCAGTTAGCTAAAGGCTTTCATCACTTTCTAGCTTCTCTCAGGTCTCTCTATGTAACTTAAGTATTGTTTTCGATCAGTCTCTCAATTCTGATGTGTCAACCAGCCACTAGGAATGCACAAGCCAGCGTTTTTCTTTTTGCTGGTCCCAAGCAAAAAGTTCCAAGATGGTGCCACGTGAGAGGCAGCCAGTTACAGGAGCTCTGACAACTTTATGTTCTTTTTACTTATTTAATCTATTTTCTTTACTTTATTTATTACTTCTTTCACTTCCTCTTCTAATCTGTCACAAGTACAGCAGTCTGAGGAGACTTGTAAACTTTTTTTTCTGTTTTTTAAAATCGTATTTGGACTGTTTTACCCTGCACGCGGTGAGACACCAGGCAATGGGTTCATTGTTTACACCCGGGACCAGCTGCTGGCGCTTAGCAACCAGCCGCTACAGCCCAGCGAGAGAGCGGAGATCCCCAGAGAACTACAGCGGAGGAGACAGGGCTGCAGAGCTGGGGTGAAACACTGGGAGAGAAAGAGACGGTACAAACCATCGGTACCCTCGATCATTATAGGGAATGTCAGATCTCTCCCTAACAAGATCGATGAGCTAACGGCGCTCACCAGGCTGCAGAGAGAGTACAGGGAGGTCAGCTTGATGTGCTTCACGGAGTCCTGGCTGACACACCTCACTCCAGACTCTCTCGCTGCTGTTTCGAGATTCCACGCCGGTGAGAGCGGGCCGGGCCTTGAAGGTCAGTAAGAGGAAAGGCGGGGATCGTGATGTATGTGAACGAGAGATGGGTGTAACCAGGGCACATCTCCGTTAAGGGCAAGTGCTGCACAGGACGTGGAGCTGCTAGCGGTCAGCATCCGACCGTACTATCTGCCGCGCGAGTTCTCTGAACACCATTACTGGTAGGAGCACAGTGAGTAGGGGAGGCCAGAGTCTGGAGACAGGACTGGGCTAATAGTCTCAATCTGTTCTTCAATAGGTTTGACCAAAGATCTGCCCCTCACCAACCATCAAAGAGCTCATCACATGCCCAGTGCCCCCTTCACACCTCCTGCAAACTCCAGCGGCACCTCCCTTCACACCTCTCTGCAACCACAGGGATATCAATGCATGTCCCCTTTTGTCTTCTCTTCTCCTACCCCCCCTTTCCCCTAGGAGACTCTCTGCCCCTCCTGCTACCCCACACTCATCAGGAGGCTCACTCTCACCACAGGTAACTCCATCTAGCTGACTAGTGGTGTCAGCTGAGGAAGCTGAAGCACAGAAAGCCACAGGTCAGGTGGCATCAGCTCCAGCCTGTTGAGGGACTGTGCAGATCAACTCTGTGAGGTTATCACCATCTTTAACTTCAGACCTGTTGCCCTACTTTAACCTGATAGAGGCTATGGAAGGGATCATCCTCCATCTGCAACCGTCCACTGATCCAGGGACCTGGACCCGCTGCAGTTTGCATACCAGCCGCACATTGGGTGGATGATGCCTCCATCTACCTGCTGCATGGACTCACTCACCTGGAGTGCCAGAGAGCTTTCTTAAGAGTCATAATTTCTTTGACTTTTCCAGTGCTTTCAGCACGTCGGCCTTCAGTTCTGAGAAGCTGGAGAGTGGGTGTGAACCATCACATGACTGATGGATTAGCCCGGCTACCTCACCAGTGGGCTGAGTATGCGAGACTCAGGACTGTGTGTCTGAGGTGGTGGTCTACTGCAGCACTGGGCCACAAGGGGTGTCTCGCCCCTTCCTCTGCACCCCTGTACGGCCGAGACTTCAAGCCTACAACACGGACACCTGTCACCTGCAGAGTTCTCGTGACATACTATTGTTGGTCGTGTGTCGGAGGAATGGCGCAAGGAATACAGGGTCATCAGTAACCGTCAGTTAGTCGATCAAAACCATCTGTGCATCAATGCCAGCAAGAGCGAAGGAGCTGGTGATTGTTCTTTTTCTTGAAGTCACCCCCATCACACGGTGGACATCAGGGTTTTAATGCATTGAAGCAGTGGAGAGTACCGTCACCTGGAGTGTCACATCCCAATAATAAATGGACTGGTCTAAACACTACTGCTCTGTACAAAAAGGGCCTGATGCGTCTCCACCTGCTAAAGGCGGCTGAGGTCCTTTGGGAATAACAAACATCTCATGAGGACTTCTATGACACTGTGGTAGGCGTGGCTGTTTTTTTCACGCTGCTAGTCTGCTGGTGTGGAAGAGTCCATAGAGCGAAAGATGAGGAGGAGAGAGGATGTTGTCCAAACTAACATCCATCATGGAACCAACACCTGCACCCACCTCTGCGAGACTGTGCAGGCACTGGGCGGCTCGTTCAGCAGCAGACTCTTACACCACGCGGTGAAGAACCTCACCATGAGTCATTCCACCACCTGCTGCAGCCAGACTCCCACAACACAACATCCTTGTATAACATTACACTGCTTGTTGTGTGGTATATATTATAATATATATATATATATATTATTATTATTACTGTATTATATATTATTATTATTACATTTGTCTTTATTATTGTATTTATATTCATATTTTTGCTATATTTATATTCTATACTTGTTATTTTATATGTTATTTATCTATATATATATATATATATATATATATATATATATATATATATATATATATATATATATATATATATATATATATATATAGATAATAAATTATTTATTTATAGCTCCTATTTTTTTCTCCTGTACTTGTTCCTGTTCTCTCTCTATATCTTTATATATTTTTTCTTCTCTTTCTGTACACCTGTCTTTTTTTAAGAGCCCTGTAACGCCCAAATTTCCCATTCGTGGGATAATAAAAGATCACTCTACTCTACTCTACTCTAAGCTCGGATAAATGGGGAGGATTACGTTAAGAGCATCTGGTGTAAAAACTTGTGTAAAACCAATATGCAGACAACAGAACTAATTAACATATCGGATTGGTTAAGGTCATGGTAACAAAAACCGCCACTGTACTATCAGCCAACATGGTGCAGTCGGGAATTGGGACTGTTGGCCCAATGAAAGTGGAAATGAGGGTAGGTTTTCAGTTTTCAGTATGACTGGTAAAAGGAGAGAGCTAACTTATATGATGGAGAGAAGGAAGGTTGATTTTTTGAGAGCGCAAGAGACTAGATGGAAGTGTAGTAAGACCACCACAAAGGCTAAAAGACAAGGCGTATAGAGAATAGAATGTTGAGCAGATGGAAGGGATACTTTTAGGTGCTGATGAATAAAGAGAACAAGAGAAAGATGGTTGGATGATATAAGGATGTAAACCATAAAGTGCAGCCAATTAGCAAGATGGAAGTAAGGAGAGCGATGAAGAGGATGAAGAATTGGTCCAAATGACATACCTATGGAGGCATGCAGGTGTTTAGGAGAGATGGCAGTGGAGTTTTTGTGTTTAAAACAATCTTGGAAACTGAGAGCATGCTGGAGTGCAAAAGATGTTTACTAGTACTGATTTCAAAGTTTAAGGATAATGCACAAAGCCCATAGCAACTATAGAGAGATAAAGCTGATTAGACCCAGCATGAAATTATGGGAAAGAGTAGTAGAAGTTAGGTTAAGAGGTGATGATTAGTGAGCAGCAGTATTGTTTCATGCGGAGAAACAGCACTACAGATACAAATGTTTGCTCTGAGGGTGTTGATGGAGAAGTATGTTGAATGGCAGAAGGAGTTGTATTGTGCCTTTACATGAAGTCAGGAGTAGCAGAGAAGTGTGTCAGAGTGGTGCAGGATATGTATGAGGGCAGTGTGACCGTGATGAGGTATGCACCAGGAAGAAAGGATACATTTAATGTAGAGGTGCGATTACATCAAGGGTCAGCGCTTGGACCATTTTTGTTTGTTATGGTAGTGGACAGGTTGACAGACGAGACTACACAGGAGTCCCAGTGGACTGTGATGTTTGCTGAGGACATTGTGATCATTAGCGAGAGTTGGGAGCTGCATGAGGAGACCATGGAGAGGTGGAGATGCTCTAGAGAGGTGAGGAATGAAAGGAAGTATGAAAATAAGACAGAATAAATCAGTGTGAATGAAAGGAAGGATGGTTGAATGATTAGGATGCAGGGAGTAGATTTGGCAAAGGTGGTCAACAGTTCAGAGTAATTGGTATGGAGTGTAGAAGAGAGGTGAAGATGAGGGTTCAGGCAGGTGGAATGGGTGAAGACAAATTGCAGGAGTGATCTGTAATGAATGAGTACCAGCAGAAGTAAAAGGAAAAGTTTACAGAACATTGATGCAACCAGGTGTGCTATACAGATTTGAGACCATGGCACTGGTGAAAAGACAGCTGACTGAACTGGAGGTGGCAGATTTAAAACTGCTAAGATTAGCATAGGGAGTGAAAAGCATAGCTGTCCTTCTGATATACTCATTCTTAATCATGTCTAAGGGTGGACAATTTGGAAACAAAAGTATCAAGATGCTGAGGACCAGAGAAATGGAAATGGATGATCCACTATGGCAACCCTTTAATGGGAGCAGCCAAAAGAAGACTATAACGGTCTAAATTGATTGAGATTAACTTGCCTTCAGACCATCCAGGGTTAGGGTTAGACTTATACTTTGAAAAAATTCTCATTAACACTACATGTTCAAGCTCCCAAATACATTACTGAGCTCCTCCACCATACCACCACTAGTCAAGCCCGGAGTTCCAACAAACAAGGCTTTGTCCCTGCCCCTGGCCCCAGGATGAAGACTTGTGGAGATCCTAATTTTCAAATCGGCTGAACTATTTGAAGCCCAGCTTAAAACTCACATTTTTAGACAAATTTAGGTTGCTCCTGCCAGTTTTCTTTTTTATGTATGACATGCCTGCTTTTTTTAACATTTATATTTCTATATTATACAGTATTGTGCAAAAGTTTCAGGCAGGTGTGGAAAGAAAAATGCTGTAAACAAAGAATGCTGTCAGAAATATAAATAATGATTGTTTATTTTTATCAATTTACAAAATGCAGAGTAAGCGAACAAAAGAAAAATCTAAATCAAATCAATATTTGGTGTTACTACTTTTGCCTTCAAACCAGCATCAATTCTTATGGCCCCCACAGCGCCCTGATCTCAACATCATCGAGTGTGTCTGGGATTACATGAAGAAACAGAAGGATGTGAGGAAGCCTCCATCCACAGAAGATCTGTGGTTAGTTCTCCAAGATGTTTGGAACAACCTACCAGTTGAGTTCCTTCAAAAACTGTGTGCAAGTGTACCTAGAAGAATTGATGCTGTTTTGAAGGCAAAGAGTGGTCACACCAAATATTGATTTGATTTAGATTTCTCTTTTGTTCATTCACTGCATTTTGTTGATTGATGAAAATAAATGATTAACACTTCCATTTTTGAAAGCATTATATGTTTACAGCATTTTTACCACACCTGCCTAAAACTTTTGAACAGTACTGTATATAAATTATTATTATATTCCCTTTTTTTATTAAGTGCTTTGTGACTCTTGTCTGTGAAAAGCACTTTTTAAATGAAGTTAACTTACATACTCACACAACTACAATGACAAATTTCAGGGTCAGGTCAGCTTGACATCTGCCCTTCTTAAGCACCTGCCTTACAAGCGCTCCTCATAACTGTAGTGATACCTCACATAGCATGATCCAGCACAGAACCAATAGCCTTAGCCCTAATTCAGTCAAACTAACTGCATTTTATTCTGCTGCACATTGCAAAAAACCTGCTGAGAGAACTGGACAGCATCGTTAACCACTATATTAACACTACATTAGTTATGTAAAAGATTATTATACTGTAAATATGCTGGAGTAGCATGTCTGCAAAATGGATAAAAGAAATGTAGGCCAAAGTTTCTCAATTACAAAACTTTTTACTTCAGAAAAGTTTTACTGGTAGTCTGGATGAACAAACACATCTTGGTTAAATAAACCATAAAAATATCTAGAAAAGCAAAAACTGAAACATTATTACAGTATTACATAATTCATCATGATGCATTAACACAGAGTTCTCTCAACATATTATTTACACAGTGCTTTGTGTTCAGACCAAGGGAAATGCACCACTAAATAACAAATCCAGAGAGACAAATTAATGTATATGAAAGTGACTTATTCGTCACACAATCTTATTGTGAAACACAGCACGGCACAACACAACGAAACTCAACTTCTGCATTTCACCCATACAGCAGGGGGCAGCTACTGAAAGCACCCGGGGAGCAGTGACAGGGATGGTACCTTGCTCAAGGGTACCTCAGGGGAACCTACTCTTGAGGGTATCAAACCCACAATCTTCCGATCCAGGGCCAACTACCTAACCACTAGGCCACCGCTGCCCCATGAACCAAACAGTAATAGTTAGATATAAAATAAAAATAAATAAATAAATAAGGAAAAGAAGATCAACATAGTCTCACCTTTGCAATTTTGATGAAGTGACCCAAGATTTCAGCTCGAATCTTTAGAGTGTGCACTGTCAAAATCTCTCTCACTGCCCAGAAACTGACCTGAAAACAGGTATAACACTGTTAAAGCTTAATTTGAGAAACCAAAGCTGACTTTGAGACATTTAATGTAATATTAACTGTGCTGAACATATTTATGTATACACATTCATAGCTATAATCATAGCCAACAAAGCAATGGGAAAACATCACAAATCCTGACTGAAAACCCTAGACTGAAATAAGGTATTGATGCTGATTTCAGCAGCTTCTTGACTAATAAGGTAAGAACATCTAAAATATCACCACAAACCTTGTTAATAATGAGCACGTTAATAAGTGGGATGAGTCTTTCAAAGTGAAAAGTTAAAAAAAAAGTTCAAATGAAATGGGTCATACATAATTATAACTTTCAAATGAAGCAATTGAGATTTGAATTCCTTTGACAAGTTATTTTTCCAAGTTATAATTAGTCCAAGAAGACAAGACTAATCCGTGGAATTAAAGATAGACCGGTCACCCTGAACCATGGGGTTAGAGAAACAGAAATGCCAAGTGCCATTTCAAAATTATAATGGTTTCTCAAATTAATACTCTGACATTTTTGTCTATGAACCAGAGATTAATAAACCCTGCATGCTGTCTTTCTTAATTAAAAAAATAAAAAAATAAAAAATGAAAAAAAGAAAAGAAGAAAAAAAAGACTAAGCAAGAAGCCTGCTACCAACTAAACTGAGAATATTAAGCACACATAGCACAATTTGGGATAAACTGGAACAAAGATTGTGAGTGGATGTTATTGCAGTGCTCAACCTTACTGCTGCTTTGTGTATGGAGGAAAATGAATCCCTGCAATCATGTTCCAAAATCTTGAAATCTCTAGAAAGCCTTCCCAGATGAGTGGAGTAGTAAGTACTACTATATTGTAATGATTTTGGAATGAGATGTTCATACAGCTCATATGGATGAAATGTGTGACAAACAAAAGAAAAAAAAATTGGTGAGGGAAATCAGCAGTGCTTACCATGAGTGTGTTTAGTATTTCTAGTGCAATACATATATATACACATATCTGCAACTGCTAATTAAATACTTCATTTTCAAGCTTTATGAGTTTTCAAAAAGGCAGAAAACTTTCCACATAACATGACAGATAATCCAGTAAATGCCAATTCCTTCTTTTTCTAATTATCTACAAGGGAACTTTCATCCAAATTTGCAGCTTTAAATCTGCTCAAACATTTAAACTAAACAAAACTGACCTTGATGAGGAAATGACCTGCCAAATACTAATTTGAACACAGACCATGTTGGTTTTGTACTAATGCCAAAGATTTATTAAAAAGAAAAATATTAAAGTGACTACACAAACTGCTAATTCAAAAAAGTTTAAATTATTATTTATATTTTACTACACATACTTAGTTAAAAAAAAAAACAATAGTACTAGGAGTTAACCTGAAGTAGAAATTAAACATTGTATTTTTCTTTCATAATATGAAGAAAGCACAGTGCTCAGGAGAGTCTCTAATCTTACTAATTTGTAGCAGTTTTAGACTGGTTAGTGGTAGAGCAAGGTGAAACATTTGGTAAGTATATTCATTCTCCAGCCACTGGTTTACAGTGAATTAATGAAATCTAAAAAACACAACCTATTACTATTACAATATACTAGGTGCAAAAAATGGCAAAAGTTACCTTTCATCAAAAATCATGTGAAAACAAGAATTGTGTCTTATAATTTTGCTTTAATGATGTATCATGGTAAATAACAACATAGACATGAACCATCAAAAGGAAAAATTCCTTTGAAAAGTCAACAGCCCAAAAAAAAAAAACAAAACACAAACAAACAAACAAACAAAAAAACAAAAACAAACAAAAAAAAAACCCCAAGGCATTTGATGTTTTCACCTGGTTAAACCTCCGGGTGAAGGCCACTACATTAGGTGCAAGGCTGTGCTTTTCCTTCTTGTTCCATCCACAGCTGGCCAGCTCCTAGAAAGGTTTTAAATCAGAAAAGTACAGTTCATAATAATAGTCTGATATAATATGTTGAAAGAAAGATGTGAAATCGTCATATTAGTAACATGAAATAAACACTTTAGAAACTTTCCTTTTTAGGTTTTTACTGTCAACAATAATCAAGTCAGCATTACAAAGAGCAATACATTAAAGCTGGAGCATCACTTAGACATCCCATGTGAAAGTGTGATTGTGGTAAATGTGCAAAGGTCTAAATACAAGTAGTCACTAGAGACGTTTTCAAGACGCATATAAATGGCAGGTGTTAAATGGCTAATTTAAACATCCCTGGTCAAGCTACATGTTTTTCTAAATGAAAATATGTAAAAACATATTCTATAGCGAACAAACAAAAATTACATTTTACTACATTTTAAAAAAAAAAGTGAAAAAAAAAAAAAGATACAGTATCTCAAAAGTAAAAAAACATCGTGCCTTAAGTGTCAATATTGTGTGACCACCATTATTTTTCAACACTGCCTTAAGTCTCTTGGGCATGGAGTTCACTAGAGCTTCACAGGTTGCCACAGCAATCCTCATCACTGAGATGGTGGATGTTAGAGACCTTGCGCTCCTCCACCTTCAGTTTGAGGATGCCCCACAGATGCTCAATAGGGTTTAGGTCTGGTGACATGCTTGGCCAGTCCAGCACCTTTACCCTGTTTCTTTAGCAAGGCAGTGGTCGTCTTGGAGGTGTGTTTGGGGTCGTTATGTTGGAATACTGCCCTGAGGCCCAGTTTCCGAAAGTGAAGGGATCATGCTCTACTTCAGTATGTCACAGTACATGTTGGCATTCATGGTTCCCTCAATGAACTGTAGCTCCCCAATGTCTCACCACCATGCTTGACTGTAGGCAAGACACACTTGTCTTTGTACTTCTCACCTGGTTGCCAACAAACATGCTTGACACCATCTGGACCAAATAAGTTCATCTTGCTCTCATTAGACCACAGGACATGGTTCCAGTAATCCATGTCCTTAGTCTGTCTTCAGCAAACTATTTGCAGGCTTTCTTGTCCATCATCTTTAGAAGAGGCTTCCTTCTGGGACGACAGCCATGCAGGCCAATTTGATGCCGTGTGCGGCATATGGTCTGAGCACTGACAGGCTGACACCCCACCCTTTCAGCCTCTGCAGCAATGCTGGCAGCACTAATATGTCTATTTTCAAAAGAAAACCTCTGGAAATGATGCTAAGCACATGCACTCAACTTCTTTGGCCAACCATGGCGAGGCCTGTTCTGAGTGGAACCTGTCCTGTTAAACTGCTGTATGGTCTTGGCCACCGTATTGCAGCTCAGTTTCAGGGGTGTTGGCAACGTTCTTATAGCCTAGGCTGTCATTATGTAGAGCAACAAATCTTTTCAGATCCTCAGAGAGTTCTTTGCCATGAGGTGCCAAGTTGAACTTCCAGTGATCAGTATGAGAGAGTGTGAGAGCAATAACACCAAATTTAACACACCTGCTCCCAATTCACACCTGAGACATTGTAACACTAACGAGTCACTAATTATATCATGGAGGGAAAATTGATCATTGGGCACAATGTGGACATTTTTCACTTAGGGGTGTGCTAACTTTTGTTGTGAGTGGTTTAGACATTAATGGCTGCATGCCGAGTTATTTTGAGGGGACAGCAAATTTACACGGACATTGTACATTGTATCAAAGTGTCATATCTTCAGTGGTGTGCCATGAAAAAATATTATATTTACAAAAATGTTAGAGGTGTACTCACTTTTGTGAGATACTGTACAACAGGTCATTTGTTTTCTCTTTTCTGATAACTTTTCACTTAGAACAGCAAAGCCCATAATTTACTTAGAACAGCAAAGCCCATAATACTCAGAACAAACCTGTGTCAATGGCTTAATATAAACAGATTTAAATAGGGACATTCATATAGTTAATTCTATCTACTTTCATGAGCTTGAATATGCACATGAGTAATTCCTTCACATAAACCCACAAAGATCCCAGCTAAACACACATTATACAGTGTAACATTTTCAATGAACTGTGAAACGATTCAGCCAAATAATAATAATAATAATAATAATAATAATAATAACAACAACAAAAAAATGCTATAATGTCCCAATTTTGAGGGACATTTTATGGTTGAAATCCAAATGATCAATCTTTCAGGTTAAAAGAAGGTATAGCAATGCTTTATGTTATAGCTTCACAGCAGGCATTCAAACTGTGCAGTTAAAAAACAACAAAAAAAAAGCACAGCTGGAAATATTTAAAGTGTTGGTTCTGGAAGCTGAAATTTCCATGCGGGTAAGCAGCAAACCTTTGCTTTTTGCAAAGTCACCATTTTGGGCCACACAAGTTGCTTCAGTGCCTGATCAACAATTACATGGACATTAAATTTTACCTAAATGGATGTAGTAGGAGCAATGTTTTTCACTACTTTTTTTAATCATCAAATCAAAGTCTAATTTAGATCATCAAGTGCAATCAGTAATGCAACAATCCTATTTATTCTTTATTCTGGCTCACAGTCATGTTGTACAAAATTAACTCTTTGTGGAAAAAGTGAAGGCCAATTCATATCTGAGGTAAGTTAATCATCTCCAAGCCATTCATAATTTAAAAGACGTCATGAAAAAGTGAGAGCATAAAGCAAGATTGGAATTTTGTCTTTTTTCTCTTTTTAAAAGGCCCCCAGTTTTTCTCTGATCCTGACCCTTAGCAACCTTTCTATATATCCTAATGCTCTTATGAGGTAGGAATGAATAAAGCACAATTACATAGTAAAACATACAAGAAATACTATGGTAGTATCATCATGTGGTTCACATTTTACTAGCAACTTCATAACCAATTCCAATTGCAACAGAGCTCTTTCATGCAGATTAATGGAATAAACCATGATTGCATTGCTACATATGACTCTAGTATGACACTTGGTCATCTTTTGAATGGGAAAAAACATTATAAAACAGCCCTTTGCCAGATTTGGGTGGATGGGGGGTGGGGGTTAACTAACCTAGGAAAGTCCAGAGTGAACCAGGGAAATGGTCATAAAGAATGCACTGAAATTAATTTTAAAACTTTTTGGCAGAAAAAAAAAGGATGGTATATGTATTCAAGTTAGGAAAATAACCAGTCACTCCTGAACACTGACAACCCGGAATTGAAAACCCAAGCCAAAGTTTCCACCATCTGTTTGTTGATTTGCATTACAGCCCATTTGACCCAAACTTACATTAGGCAATTGAGAGATTATAGAAGGAGCATGCCTGTCTAAGAAAAAGCACAACACAAGCAAATTCAATGTAATTGTATGGTCTCTTGAGTACAATAAAGCCAGATTCACTGTAAAAAGGTCTTGTAATGTCAGCACTTTTAATATTAGCTCTGTTTCCTGCGGGAGCTACTATTGTAGGTTAAGGAATTCAGCATACTGACAGGGATGTCAACATGAGCTTCCATTACCGAACAAGCTAATTTTGTCAGATAAAACAGCAGATCAGACATTACACAAGGGTCATTGCTTCTTTATGAGCTCTAGGTTTGCTGTAAATCCACTAGTTTCCCTGGACATGTCTTAAAGGTACTTTTTTGTAAAATGATTGACAACACTGCCTTCAAGCAGGTAAACATAACAGCTCCAGAGCTTTAAAGAAAGTGGGAGGGGGGGAATTCATATTCACTTAAGACTGATGATGCTCTGAGGGTTAAGAGAAGTAGGCAAGTAGGCATATATTTATGCCATTACATGAGCCTCGCGCAGACCATTTTACAATTTAGCATGGTGTGAAATGCCAAGACAGGTCCTGTTGCCACATCTGTGCAGCTGTGTGGCATGATGGATATATCCTTCACTGCAGATGGGTTTTCAGACACAGCAGGGACAGGAGCAGTAATGGTTTGCAACATTAAATAGAGCATTGGGCAGTGGTGCAGAAACAGAGCAGTAAACTACATAAATGATAGCTGTGGGCTCTACAGTTTGAGTACTGCATTTGAGCAAGGCTCAAATATCACTCTAGAACAAAACTGCAGATTTAAAAAAAATAAATAAGGTAATAAAGCAACTACTAAGTGCACTGAAAAATAAACTAAAATGGCCTGTTTAAATTGCAAGCTGAAATACATGTTGAGAGTTGCAGTTGATATTTTATTCTTAATTGCTCAAACAGATATATGCTCTGTACGTTTACCTGCTCTTTAGAGAACATGACTAAAATTGTGATAAATGGAAAAAAGAAAAAAAAAAAAAAACCACAAATATTATCAAACTGCTCAAAAAACAACAGATCACAACTATGAACTGGCTTGACTAACAGCCATTAGTCCAACACTCCCAATTTCCTCTGCCCTTTTAGCAGAACTAAAAAAAAAAAAAAAACTGCACCAGGAGGTAGTGAGAAATCTCTTTAAAAAGATCAACAGATGCAAGTTGTGCTGTAGAATACTCAATATCCTGTCCACTGGCCATTAAAACATTGTCTGGCTTTTACCTCATCATGTATAATGGAAGGCTGCATGTCAAACAGACAGACAGGCAAAGAAATGAGCTTGCTGTGATTTCCTAGGTTAGCTTGTGTGGTCGCAACAGGGTCACTAAATTTCTCAAAAGAGGGGAGAAAAAAAATAAAAAATAAATTTAAAAAAAAATATTTTATTTTATATTATTCTCCCCCCCCCCCCTCATTGTGCATGCCCCTGTGCACTGTAAACATGATCAATTTTCTTGAATCTTTTTGGGCAAAAAACATCAAAGGTGAAGCTAGTAAAAAAGCTTGAAGGTAGGGTATTTGTGACAGATATTTCCTATAATCAGACATCCATCAATTATCTATATGTAGGTGACAGTACAGCCCATTACAGTGCTAATGTTCAAACCACCTAACAGGCGCGGCGCATTTGGAGGAAACCCACACCAAAGTGAGAACATGCCAACTCCACACAAAAAGGACCCAGGCCACCTCAGCTGGCACAAAACCTAGAAAATTGCAGTGAGATTCCAACATTAACTACTGGGTCACTCTACCTCTTATGTTGCTAATAAAATTAAATTCAAGTTTCATTCTACCATCAGGGATTTATAATGTTGGGTTAAGCTCGCCCAACCTTGCTACAATTGCTAAGAAATTGTCATTTACTCTTCACTCACAAACAATTGCCTGTGTATTTTCGTAACATTCTTGGACAAATGGATATTAAATCTCAAATTTAACAATACTGGGAGATTCAAGTAATATAACTAAACAATTCAAACTGAAGAAAATACTTCAAAATCTTCTGTAAAACAAAAATGTGATTTCTGATGAGGATTAAATTAGGACACCCCCACCTTTATTTACAGTAAAATTGCTCAAAATGGCTCACAGGTGTAGCACATCAGGTGCATATGATCAGAATGCTGAGTAACAATGTTCTTAAGGAGGTTTGCCCTACTTAAACCTCAGACATTTACACTGCTAAAAAAGGTTAGTTAAACTTCTGGGATATTGATCTGGTAACTTAAGTAGTAGAGGGGGTTGTTAATTAGTTTCAGCTGTTTTGGTGTTAATGAAATTAACAACAGGCACGCTAAAGGGGCAACAACGAGACCACCCCAAAAAAATTCATGCTTTTGCAGGTGGAGGCCACAGACATTTTTCCTCCTCATCTTTTTGACTGATTTTCAGTAGTTTTGCATTTGGCCAGGGTCAATGACGCTACTGATAGCATGGGGCGATACCGGGACCCTACAGAGGTTGCACAGCCAGTCCAACTCCACCAGGCTGGTACATTTTTTTGTGTCTCCCAGCACAGTCTCAAGAGCATGGAGGAGATTCCAGGAGACAGGCAGTTACTCTAGGAGAGCAAGACATGGCCTTCAGAGGTCCTTAACCCATCAGCAGGACCGGTATCTGCTCCTTTGTGCAAGGAAGAACAGGATGAGTACTGCTAGAGCCCTACAAAGTGTCCTCCAGCGGGCCACTGGCGTGAATGTCTCTGACCAAACCATTAGAAACACACTTCATGAGGATGGCCTGAGGCGCCGACATCCTCTAGTGAGCCCTGTGCTCACTGCCCTGCACCTGTTGTGTCATAGTTTAGGAATGCTTTGCTGCAGCAGGACCTGACCAGCTCACAATCACAGAATCCACCATGAATTGTACTGTGTATCACAGGATGCTTGATGAACATGTGAGACCATCTGTAAGTACATTAAAACTGAAGTGGAACTGGACCCTGCAACATGACAATGACCCAAAACATGCCAGTAAATCCACCAAGGACTGAATGAAAACTAAGAAATGGAGAGTCCTGGAGTGGCTGCGTCAAAGCCCAGATCTTAATGCCATGGGGTGACAGGCTGTACATGCATGTATCTCAAACTATCACATGTTTTTTGCATGTGTGAAATATCCAGTACTGCTAAAGGTCATAAGCAGCCTGAGCATAAGCATAAGCAGCTTGAGTATAAAAGAAAAAAACCCACTTCACTTTAGTTCATGTTTGTTTCTGCTCAGAGAATGTATTTCAAATTAAGGAAAACTGCAAAGTAGGCAAACTGCTTACTAGCCATTATTCTTTGATGACACTGCTGTAAATCAGACTCCCACTAATCCAAACACTGGATGAAGATCAAACCATACAGACTCTCTCTCACTCGGTCAGGCCAAACATAAGACATGTTGTGTTTGCTTCCCTCAGGCAAGGGCAGAGCATCTGAGTAAGGCCATAATAAAGAGTCTTAGAAAAAGAAAGCGCTTGTAGGATTAACACACATTTCCAAACAAAGTCAGCATTACAAAGAGAAGAAAGGCTGAGTACCAAATACATCACACCGAGCATGACATCACTCGTGGAAAAACTATGAAAGAGTTTGGAAATATGTGGTCTTGTACAAGAAGGTAAAACTTCATCCTTGATTAAATCATTGTTTTGAACTGTAAACAAAACTTTGAAAACCTGCAAATATATTCAAGAACAAAAGGCCCCTAAAAGTATTAGAAAAGCAAGGCACATTTAGGTTTGAGAATGAATCCTAAGATGAGGTGTCAATTTTATTTCTTGCTATTTACATCTAGCTAAAACAATTGAACATAGCCCCGTTAGAATCTAATCACCAAGCTTATTCTACTGAGCAAGCGTATTAGTGCAAGTACAGAGATGTGTAAAAAAATTCCTATGGTTTAGTGTCTGGAGTTTTATGGCCTGGTGAGACAAACAAATTCAGTTTGGAGTAATAATGGATATGCTCATGATCTAAAACACGTGATCACATCTGTGAAGTTTCTTTTTTTTTTTTAAAGTGAAAATGACAACCCTTGTCATTGCGAGGTCACAGCACAGCACACAGTGAACCACAACGAAATTTGACCTCTGCATTTAACCCATACACAAACACCATGCAGCAGGGGGCAGCTATTGAAAGCGCCCGGGGAGCAATGATGGGAATGGTACCTTGCTCAAGGGTACCTCAGGGCAACCTACTGGTGAGGGAATCGAACCCACAATCTTCTGATGTGGGGGCCAACTCCCTAACCACTAGGACACCGCTGCTCATTTTAACATACTAGCCAGTGTGTTCGTGTGTGTCAGATCTTAGCCCACCTAAACAAATACTTAATCTCCTGAAGAGTAGGCTGAGGACCCCCCTAAGATTTTTTGTTGCAATACACAAAGATTTGTGGTTAACAACAAAACAGGAAATTACAAATGAATAACTCACCTCTCATTTAATTAATATTTGGATCTCAAACACAAATGCCTTCAGTACTTCAGCAAAACTAAACAAATAGGCTAAATGTGTGTGTGTGTGTGTGTGTGCGCGCGCGCAAGCACGTGTGTGGTCCAAAACACATTTAAAGTAAACATGTTTTTTTTGTATTCTGACATCAGTGAAACAATGAATCTTCTGGAGCCCAAAACTGACCTGTCAGTATAGTCTCCAACATCATAGGAATGAACAGTTATGAGTTACATACTATTGCAGGACAACAAAAAAGTGCTGCCAGTGTTTCCACTTTCTTGTCAAAATTAACTCCAAAACATCTATCTGAACTGCATGGAATTACCACTCAGATGTAATAGCTTACCTCAGGCTGTATTGCTTTGAATACTGGGGCATCCATCAGAGTGATCTGACCCTTTGGGGTGTGGTGGGGGGTGTAGCAGGAGAGATTAAAAATGTATCAGTTCCTGTGGTTAAGCAGTAACAACAGTTTCAGTTTATTTCTTTTCATTATAAACTAAATCTATAATTTAAAAGTGGAATTGAAACTCTCTTTATTTATTTAAAATCACTGGAATTAGTTTGAAGGAAAATTGGCCCAAATATAGAGTCACTGGCAACAAATATCAGAGATATTTAACAAATATCATATTCTTTTTCTTTCAAAGTCTCTGGCAATCAGATCCCATTCTGCCAGTTTTACATAGAATGTTTTTTGTTCCTCCAGTAGATCTCAAATCAATGAATGTACTCATCAAAGGGAAGTTTTTAAACCCATAAACCCAATCTGTGGTTTGAGATGAAGGGGAGATTCTGCAGATTAGACTTAAATGATCTATCCATATAGCTATATATATCCTCTGTGCCTTTATGCCAAATTATACATCATTAAAAAATTGATTTCTATATATTTTCTGTGAAAGTACATAATCAGCAAACAACATACAAACTCTTAAGAGAATCATACAATTTTCAATGCTAATTTTTTACAAAAGGTGCCCATATTTGTGTAGATAGTACTTTGATGTTTATTGTTGTGTTTATGTGCATGTCACACATTGAGAGACTTACAGCAAATTCCTCAGGTGTCACTTTGAGCACATCAAACACCACTGCATCATAGCGCTTAGCTGAGTCCAAACTCCGCCCATCCAGAGACTCAGCACTACTACTGTCCTGGAAGCACACACACATACAAATTAAGAGAAGAATGTATACTTCTACGAAGTGCTGGAACACATGCTCTTCACTTGCTTAAGTCTCACTTAACTTTTCATTAAGTTACTTTTGCATTAATATATTAATTAATTAATAATAAGACTTTGCTTGTAGTTAAAAGCAAAATAAGTTTTGCTCCCCTAAGAGCGGCACATATTTTGAGCTGTTTTTTTTGCCTGTGAACATCTTGAGATTTTAGGTTTCAAATGAGGACACAATATGAATACATGATTTATATTGTGTTCTAGTTGTCCAAAAGTCCTTACCAATTCATCTTCTACAATTAATCAATTTAACTGCTGTTGTCAAACTGCATTACTGCTATGTCTGATCATTTAACATAGACAATAAATGCAAAGCTACGTAAGCACAGCACTTCTGTGATTTTATTGACCAGCATGACAAGTCACTTCACTTAGTAAAGTCCTTCCAGTATTATAATTTAATCCATTTTTGGATCTCACTTCCAAGCGTAAAAATGGACATTCAACACATATGGAGAAAAGATACAGACACAAGGAAAGAATGTTCCAGAACATTATCTTCATGCGAATCCTTTGATGTTCCAAGCAGTATCTGAGTGCAAAATTAAAGCTGTTAATCTCTTTGCAGGCCATAGTAAGTAACTGTCACGGTGGTGGGGTGCGGGAAGGACGTCATTGCTGAGCCAGAGATTCCTGAAGTACTTTTATTGAACATAAACATGAAACCAGACACGAAACTGGAATACATCAAAAATAGAATGACCCGAAACCTAGGGCTTCGCCTATTAAATGAGCTGCGCTCTGTTCTGACTCACTGAGGCTTAAGTAGTCAGCCTCAATGTAGCACACCTATGTCTCATGAGCTCAGGTGTGCCCAGTCAGAACAGAGCGCCCTCTACCGTGAACAAAAACAAAACCCTCCAAACCCTGACGTCACGTCACCACCCCCCTCTCAAGGGCGCAACTCCGGAGGCGCTTCTCCAGTGCCGGAACCTGGAGGGGAGACAAGCCGGAACAACGAAAACATAGCCCCTTTAATAGGGTACATGGTCAGGTCCATATTTTCAAATTAACAAACAAATATACGGGAAGGGGGACACAGTCATGTCTTGGGCTGCTGGCGGTGGCGAGGGGTACCCCAGAGCTTCAGTCCATATTCTCTCAAACATTCTTTTTGTATTCCTGTGTCTCCTCTGTTGCCCGTCTCTCAGACTCTGTATTGAGGCCTCTGGAGGACTCGTCTGATTGGCTGGAGAGCCTTGTCCGGTCATCACCTGAAAAAGAGCTAAATACAGGAGATTCTCTGTGGCTAGAAGGGGAAGAGTTCTTTACCCTGTGTGTGCTCCGCCTCCGGTCTCTGTCCTCCTCGCTCTCCATGACTATTGTTTCATAATCCGAGGTGTGGAATTTTTCGTTTCTTTCGTACAAATGTTGTACAGGCCACAAGTTCTGAGGAGACTGATAACGTGGACGTGTTATGGGCATAGTATCGGGAAGTAGCGCAACAGGCAAAGCGCAATTCCCCTCTGGAACAATCAGGTGTAGATTGGAGCTTCGTTGTAGTGTTGTGCCAACTGGGATTACATTCACACGGGCATTTAGCATGAGGTTTGAGGGAAGAACAGCCAGCGTGAAGACTCTTTTGGGTGCACTGGCTGCAATAAAGGAAAGGTATCCCTCCACTGTTGCTGTTGCTCTCCTCTGGCACTGCTGGCTTTTGGGAGGCCTGGGTAACTGTGTGCTTTCATCTTTGAGAGGCATGATAACTCGTGCTTTGCCCTTACTGACCTCACATTTGGCAACATGGGTTACTCCTCTCTGAGCAGGAGGGGGTTTGACTAATTCCTCAGCCTCTGGTATCTGTGGGTCCTCCACTGGCACATCAGATTGGGCTGTTGGATTGTCATCACTGTTAGCTTCCACAAAGATTCTGGAGCACTCCTCCTCTGGATCACTCTCTGAAAGGCTAAGGTCAAGGGAACTGAGTACCTCTGAGGAACTAGACTCAATTTCTGTGACTTTACTTACTGAGTTCACTAAAGCAAGGGAAGAGATCCGTGAAGGACAGTCTATTCCAGAGGTGATGCCTGAGGAAATAGATGGAAGTGGCTTATGATGAACCTGACTGGGAGTCAAATTCCGTGATGTGGTTGCCTAGTTATGCAACTTTATTGAAGGAACACTTACGGTGTCAGTTCCAGCAATTTGTACGGGCATGTTCTGAACAGGTTCACTGAGAGGCTTTCGTCTAGTTGGCCAATATGTTTCAGCAGAGGTCAGGGGGTTCTGAATAGTCCTAGCCTCCCTCCTCGATACTGGGAATGTGGAGGGGAAATAATCCTGAAACTTAAATTTCTTGGTCCTCTCTGTTACGATACAAGTTTATATTCTCACCTGAAATATCTGTGGACAGGATCTCCACCACTGGGCACCAGGTCTCAAATACTTCTCCCATACTTCTGATAGGATCTTGTAGCTCAGGGAGTTTACTGGTCTCCCTCCTGGCTTTCTCCAGTTCTGCCGGCAGAGTGGCACTGTTGCCTTGCACCTGCTTCAGCTCCTGCATGAGTCCACTGACCTCTACTCAAAGCTCACCATTGTCTTGAGCTAGAACCTCTCTCTCCCTTTCCATGGTTGCAATGTCCCGCTGGCAAAGAAACAAGAGTCCTTTGGTCCTCTCAAGTTGAG
This sequence comes from Hepsetus odoe, assembly GCA_017165825.1. Lineage (NCBI taxonomy): Eukaryota > Metazoa > Chordata > Actinopteri > Characiformes > Hepsetidae > Hepsetus > Hepsetus odoe. The sequence continues at coordinate 8,239,730 of CM029373.1, read as the reverse complement.
AAAGCAGATTGGTGAGCTTTTCTTCGTGTTTCAGTCTATTGTGGGTGGCTGAAGTGGTTGTCTGCAGAGCAGAGGCCTTGCTCTCTGCCAGCTGTTGGTTGAGCCTTGTCAGCAACTCCTTCTGTTGTATGATCTGACTGTTCGTGCCGCTGATCTGGTCATCTCGTTGGTGAATGTCTGTGAGAAGTGCACTGTGCTTCCTATTGGCCTGTCTGAGTCTTTCTGACTCAGCCCTTAAGTTCTCCTGGGTACTGTTCAAGCTTTTGGTTAACCAACTATCTGTTCACTGAGGCCCTCACAGACTCTCACGCTCTAGGTACCCAGCCTGCTTTTCCTGAAGTTCCCCATTTACTTTAAGTCTTTAAGTCTACTAATCAAAAGTTTGTTCTGTTTGAGTGATTTTTCTTTATTTAAAAGAATAAAACAAAATGCTATTTATACTTAAATATATATAATAGTGTAATGATAAAAATATCCTGATATAAATTCAGATTAATATAAAATTTTAGGTTATCTGTTCTTTTTTTTATTTATTTATCATTTTTTAATGACATAACTTTTTTTTTTCTCCCCCAAATCTTGACTCTTAACAAAATGTGCGTTTTCAGGGTATTGCAGCACTGCACAGCACCTGCCTGAGCAAAAAAAGTAAAAGAGTAAAATATTTAAAATAAAAGTCCTTTCAACATTGACATTCAACCAACAGCTTGTTGCCAATGCATAGTCTGCACATAGTTCAAAACAGAACAAATTTTTTTCTCTCTCTGTTTGTGATGGACGACTGCCCACCACCTGTATGGTGGTTAGCTTTTGTATTTCCTGAAAGGAAAGGGCTCACAGCCAAGTCCATCCATTATCGTGAGGGTTTCCTGAACTCTGAGAAGATAGTTGACTCAGATGTTGGACTATCTGTTCAAACCGACCATAATCAGATTTCTCTCTCCACCTGAACTTCCAATCAGATACATTATTCTGGATTATCTACAAGAGCTGCTGCCACTTACCAATATTAACAAAAGCTCCACTGACTCAACAGAATTACCACTATTAGATAATTGAACTTCCAATTACATAGGACCTCTTTTATAGTAACTCACACTTTACTGGAACTCATTACTGAAATCTATTAACTTTTACATTTTGATTATTCAGTGTTGAGGATGGGTTGCCCTTTTGGGTTCCTCCAAAGGTTTCTTCCTCAATTTTTAGGTAGTTTTTCCCTTGCCTTTCACCTTTTCATTGCTTGGAGCTCTAGGGGCTCAGACCTGGAATCTTTAAAGCTGCTTTGAAAGACAACTTTGTCATTTACATTTATGGCATTTAGCAGACGCTCTTATTCAGAGCGACTTCCATGTCCTAATTACAGGGAACAATTCAGGGTTAAGGGTCTTGCTGCTCAGGGGAGGTAGTGGGATTCAAACCTGGGAACTCTTGAGCCATAGGTACATAGACAAGTATCCTACCTCTAGACCACCACCTCCCTACGAACTTTCTAATGTCCTACTAAATCACAAATTTTTCTGCAAACAAATTTGTTTTATGTTCTTGCAAATATTCCTGAAATTACACATTCCACAGGAATGGTAGTGTAAAGGAAAAACTGTCTAAACACTTTGTATGCAGAGTTTTCATTGGAATGTAAACTCATGAGGGTGTATGTGTACATTTATATTTGAGTTCATTTGTAGTCAGAACAGCCCTAGCTGTTGCCTTAGGGAATGTGCAAGATGTGCGTGTGTAAACTTAGCTGATGAGATGTGAAACGAAAAGTGAAAGGTGCAATGAGAATTTTCTCCAGCTGCCAGAAACGATAAGCTTGTGCCCCTGAGAGCTGACATCGGAGTCATATTAATGCTGCACACTCCTGGAGCAAGCAAAATAAATTCCTCTCCTCTAAACGCATGATAAATAGCTATGTATAGAGATAGTTTTCAGATTCTTTGGGTCCATTGAGGATACGAGGAAGATATGTACAATTCCAGTTTGTGATATATAATTGATACATAAACTAATGAAAATTAAAATTTGAAGTGAGAGAATTAGAAGTTAAAAGTTATTTATGAGGTAGCCTTTGAACAGAAACAAAAATTACACTGGGAGCATTATTTTTAGACATCAGAATAACTGAACAATTTAAAAGTTAACTCTTTTTGTTTATTATTATAACAAAATATAATCAGCGATGTTATCAGTGACACTGAGATAAAATCTACAGATTTGGTAAAAACATGGTCTTGGTACCCTGAATGTCATCATCTTAAAAACGATGTCCAAAACACACTGATAATGCTGATTAAAACTCTGTGCGTGTGCGTGTGTGTGTGTGTCATACCTGGGCAGTGGCAGAGGTGATGCTGACATTGGCAGGGAGCCCATTCCTCCTGTACATGCTCCCAGCCAGACAAGGAGACACAGCAGACCTCAGCTGCTCACTGCCACTCTCAACCTCTCAGCCATCCCTGAAAAGCATAAACATAGCTTTATAAATAATGCAGTAAATCCTCTGCAGTGACTTGTACTCAACTGCTTCCTACAGAACTTTTTAATGTTCACCATGAAATTGTAAATTTCATCACAACCTAATTTTATTTTCAACTTCAGTGTTTAGTTGTGACTGAGAATTATGTTATAAAACTGAGTACATGTATGTGTTGTTTTGTTTGAAGACAAAAAAATTACCAGATTCTTTATTGAAAATTATTGTTGATTATACTGTTCAAAAAGTACAAAGTGCAATATTTGTATTGAACTTATACAAATTAAGTCAATATAGTTACCTTCATTCTTAATTCGAAATTTGTCAGCCTGAAGCAAAGGTGATACAAAGCTAGAGTTGTACCTTGAATACTGCTGAGTGATGCCAGATATTATTACATTTTATTAAATATGTGCAATAATTAACTTCTCCAGCAGAGGGAAGGCTTCTCCAGCAATGAAGGCCCCTTTCTCGTTCCTTAAGAATCCTGTAACCAAATGTATGGTTTGCTACACTGCTGTATCAGCAAATCAACCATTTCTTAACCATTTCTCATGCCATTAAGCCATGCCTCATTACCAACATTATACCTATTGCATTGTTAGCACGACCACTGATTAAGACTGACTGGAGATATGTCCATTTGGTGACTGACAGAAAATACATGCAAATATTGGCATAGCATAATGTAGTCCAGCACACAAGTGAACTGGATGCAGACAGATTTCCTGCAGGTTTTGGCCTCTAAAATGCTTTTTGTTACTTCCAGTGCTCCTTGGTACCAGAGGCTGCTGAGACAGACAGACCCACCTTGAAAGAGACATATCCGCACTTCAATACAGAAATTTTTGATAAACTCGGTACACCGTGCAGTAATAAGATAAACGCAAGGAGGGCCCTTGTACTACAGACCCAGAACCCTAGCAAGAAATCTGTCTGCAGGCTTTAAATAGAAGCTGTTTTATTCACTAGTTCATTTATTCACTTAGTATTTCTTGAAATGATATTAGTTACAGCATTTAGCTTATATTTAGACTTAAGTTTCCTAACTACAGGGACAGTCCCCCTGAAACAATTTGGGATTAAGGGTTTTTTTGCTCAGGAACTCAATGGTGGTAAGGGTGGAGGTGGGATTTGAGCGTGAAATCTCCACCACCGCACCCCATATTACGTGCATTAGCTGTTCTAGATGCATTGCAATGAGTCCATTTGTATAAATTATGAGATGCTTTTTCACAGCTTTATTGCAAAGTGCTTCATTTAGAACCAAGCTTTTGGAGTGCTTGTACAGAAACTTGTTTCTAGTGTTATTTGTATTTTGAATGTGTCATTAAACATTGTGTCACTGTTGCACTAAGAAAGTGACTAACACAGTGACATGTATGGTGTAAATGTTAGTGGGCACAACAGGCATATATTTAAACATTAAATCATGAATCAAAAATGGCATATTTTTACTAATTTATATGAAGAAGGAAAACTTTCATATGCTTCATTTTAATTGCATGAAATATAATAGTCAAAAATGTAAAAAAATCTGAAACCCAGTAACTCGGATTATTGGAATATTTCTTAACATCACTCAGAAAAGAATTTACAATACAGAAAAGTCCTGTCTGAAATGTGTGTTAATTTTTATAGCTAATACTTTATAGTTTGTGAAGTAAGTTATTATGATAAACGTCTTCATAATGCTCAGCCCTACTGTACATGGTGCACCATCCTTAGTCTCACAACCACGCAACAACAGGTATCCCATCACCTTCAAAATATAAACCTATTTCCTAGCTCATTTATGGACCATAACAGACTTGCTTCATTACACTCACCTTTTATAGACTGCTGATCTTTACATGTTAAACGCCAAATGGTTCTGCTGCTCAGGCCATCAGGCTGGTCTTTTCACTAAAACAGCACTGTGAAAAATCCACAAAGAAAAACAGCAGCATGTGAGCTCTGAAGGATAAATATGCTTAAATGACCCTTTTCTTAGTCTAATTTCCTTAACCTCTAAGGTGTAAAACTTTCAAAACATTTGTAAAAATAAAATTTGATATCAGTTATTGAAATATAGAAAGTATCACAGATACCATCTCTGCTTTCTTCTGAGCACTTGTCATCTTGTATGAAAAACACTGCAAAAAAAAAATGTTACCTTTAGAGTGCAAACCATACTGAAGTTTATGTGCTGCTTGAGTACCAGAAGCAGTCACAGTTACGGGGGGAGGAGGAGTCTGTCCTTTTTAGTCAGGTTGTAATATTAGTCACGTTACCGTATTCTTTAAACTTAAGGTCTGTACAATGAGTTCAGAACAGATCAAATTCCTTTCTCTTTGTTTGAGATGGGTGGCTGTCCACCAGCTGTGTGGTGGATGGTTTGGGTGTTTCCGGAGGGCAAATCCATCGATCACCGTGAGGGTCTTTTAAGTTCCATGCCAGCTGCTACACAGAGTCGGCAAAGCTACCATCTTATTTTTCTCCCGACCTGAACTTCAAATCAGCTACATTAGACTTTCTCTTCTGCAGGAGCTGCTGCCACAAAGATTAAAGTTTCCCCCACTCAAACAGCTACCAAAATTAGATCATGAACCTCCATTTGCAGTCACCAATGGACTCTTTTACTGTAACTCATGCTTAATGGAAATGATCACTACACAGGGTTTTTCCTCTTTCTTTCTTTCCTTTTTATTTTCGGAGTTGACCAAAGAAGGATGGGTTCCCTTTTGGGGTTCCCAATTGGGGCTCAGACCCAGATTCTGCAAAACTGTTTTGTGACAACAACAGTTGTAAGCGCTATAGAAATAAAACTGATTTGATTTGAACTATAACTGATTTACAACACTCAAAAAAAAAAAAGTTTAAACTTTTTTTCTATAAATGTGCATTAGTTTAGAAGAAAGTTTTTTTTTTTATTTATTTATTTTTTTCTTTCGGCTCCTCATTTAGGGGTCGCCACAGCGGATCAACTGTCTCCATTTCTTCCGGTCCTTCCTGCTTCAAACTGACCACCTGCATGTCCTCTCTCACCACGTCCATAAACCTCCTCTTTGGTCTTCCTCTTCTCCTCTTTCCTGGCAGCTCCATCTTCAACATCCTCCTTCCAATATAATCCTTGTCTCTCCTCTACACATGTCCAAACCAATGCAACCTTGCTTCTCTAACCTTGCCTCCAAGACGTCTAACCTGAGCTTTCCCTCTAATATACTCATTTCTAATCCTGTCCATCCTCGTCACACCCAATGAAAATCTCAGCATCTTTAACTCTGACACCTCGAGCTCCGCCTCCTGTCTTTTTCACCGTCTCCAACCCATACAACATAGCTGGTCTCACTACTGTCCTGTAAACCTTCCCTTTTACTCTAGCTGGTACCTGTGTCACAAATCACTCCAGCCACTCTTCTCCACCCATTATAACCTGCCTGCACTCTCTTCACCTCTCTTCCAAACTCGCTGTTACACTGAACTGTTGATCCCAAGTATTTAAACTCCTCCACCTTTGTCACCTCAACTCCCTGCATCCTAACTACTCCACTTTTCTCCCTTTCATTCACACTCATGTATTCTGTCTTTGCCCTACTCACTTTCATTCCTCTCCTCTCTAGAGCGGATCTCCATCTCCACCTCCACCTCCAAGTTCTCCTCAAGCTGCTCCCTACACTCACTGCAGATCACAATATCATCAGCAAACATCATCGTCCACGGAGACTCCTGTCTAACCTCGGCCGTCAGCCTGTCCATTACTATTGCAAACAAGAGTGGGCTCAGAGCTGATCCTCGATGTAATCCAACCTCTACCTTAAATACATCCGTCAGTCCCACTGCAGATCTCATCACTGTTACACTGCCATCATACATATCCTGAACTACTCTCGCATAGTTTTCTGTAACACCAGACTTCCTCATACAAAACCACATCTCTCTAGGCACCCTGTGCTTTCTCCAAGTCCACAAAGGCACAATGTAACTCCTTCTGACCTTCTCTGTACTTCTCCATCAACACCCTCAGAGCAAACATTGCATCTGTGGTGCTCTTTCTCGGCATAATACCATACTGCTGTTCACTAATCCTCACCTCTTTTCTTAACCTAGCTTCCACTACTCTTTCCCATAACTTCATGGTATGGCTGATCAACTTTCTCCCTCTAGAGTTACTACAGCTCTGTGCATCACCCTTATTCTTGAAAATCGGTACGAGTACACTTCGTCTCCACTCCTCAAGCATTCTCTCACTTTCCAAGACTGTGTTTAACAATCTGGTCAGAAACTCAACTGCCATCTCTCCCAAACATCACCATGCTTCCACTGGTATGTCATCTGGTCCAACAGCCTTTCCATTCTTCATCCTCTTCATCGCTGCCCTTACTTCCATCTTGTTTATTTGCTGCACTTCCTGGTTCACGCTCCTCACATCATCCAATCTTCTCAATGTCTTATTTTCTTCATTCATCAGCCCCTCAAAGTACTCTTTCCATCTGCTCAACATTCGCTGTTCACCTGTGAGTATGTTTCCATTTCTATCTTTAATCTCCCTGACCTGTTGCACATCTTTCCCAGATCGGTCGCTCTGTCTAGCCTTTTCTCCCTCTTTACTGTCCAACCTTCAGAGGTTCAGAGGACCTCTGATGATGGACAAAAACTTTGGAAGACGTTCTCCCTCGCCCGGACGTGGGTCACCAGGGCCTCCCTCTGGAGCCAGGCCTGGAGGTGGGGCCCGCTGGCGAGCGCCTGGTGGTCGGGCCTTCACCCATGGGGCCCGGCCGGGCTTAGCCCGAAGAGGCAACGTGGGTCCCCCTTCCCATGGGCTCACCACCTGTGGGAGGGGCCAAAGAGGTCGGGTGCGTTGTGAGCTGGGCGGTGGCCGAAAACGGGGGCCTTGGCGGTCCGATCCTCGGCTGCAGAAGCTGGCTCTAGGGACGTGGAACGTCACCTCTCTGGTGGGGAAGGAGCCTGAGCTAGTGCGCGAGGTTGAGCAGTTCCAGCTAGATATAGTTGGACTCACCTCGACGCACAGCTTGGACTCTGGAACCAGTCTCCGTGAGAGGGGCTGGACTCTTTTCCACTCTGGAGTTGCCACCGGTGAGAGGCGCCGAGCAGGTGTGGGCATACTTATTGCCCCACGGCTTGGCGCCAGTACATTGGGGTTTACCCCGGTAGATGAGAAGGTGGCGGCCCTCCGCCTTCGGGTCGGGGGACGGGTCCTTAGTGTTGTCTGCACTTATGCGCCAAACAGCATTCTGGACTACCCACCCTTTCTGGGGTCTCTGGAGGGGGCGCTAGAGAGCGTCCCTCCTGGTGACTCCATCGTTCTGCTGGGGGACTTCAATGCTCACGTGGGTAATGACAGTGACACCTGGAAGGGCGTAATTGGGAGGAATGGCCCCCCCGATCTGAACCAGAGCGGTGTTTTGTTATTGGACTTTTGTGCTCGTCACGGATTGTCCATAACGAACACCATGTTCAGGCATAAGGATGTCCACATGTGCACCTGGCACCAGGACACCCTAGGCCGCAGTTCAATGATCGACTTTGTGGTCGTGTCGTCGGACTTGCGGCCCCATGTCTTGGACACTCGGGTAAAGAGAGGGGCGGAGCTGTCAACCGACCATCACCTGGTGGTGAGTTGGCTTCGTTGGTGGGGGAGGATGCCGGTCAGACCTGGTAGGCCCAAACGCATCGTGAGGGTCTGCTGGGAACGTCTGGCAGAGTCCCCTGTCAGGACAAACTTCAACTCCCACCTCCGTCAAAGCTTTAACCACGTCCCGGGGGAGGTGGGGGACATTGAGTCTGAATGGACCTTGTTCCGCGCCTCCATTGTCAAGGCGGCTGACCGGAGCTGTGGCCGGGAGGTGGTCGGTGCCTGTCGCGGTGCCAACCCTAGAACCCATTGGTGGACACCAGCGGTGAGGGATGCCATCAAGCTGAAGAAGGAGTCCTACCGGGCCTTTTTGGCCAGTGGGGCTCCGGAGGCAGCTGATAGGTACCGACAGGCCAAGCGGAATGCGGCTCTGGTGGTTGCTGAGGCAAAAACTCGGGCATGGGAGGAGTTTGGAGAGGCCATGGAGAAGGACTTCCAGACGGCTTCGAGGAAATTCTGGTCCACCATCCGGCGTCTCAGGAGGGGAAAGCAGTGCACGGTCAACACAGTGTATAGCGGGGATGGTACGCTGCTGACCTCGACTCGGGACGTTGTGGGTCGGTGGGGGGAGTACTTCGAAGACCTCCTTAATTCCACCAACATGCCTTCCGAGGAGGAAGCAGAGCCTGGGGACATCGAGGTGGACTCTTCCATCTCTGGGGTCGAGGTTGCCAAGGTGGTCAAAAAGCTCCTTGGTGGCAGGGCTCCGGGAGTGGATGAGATCCGCCCAGAGTTCCTCAAGGCTCTGGATGTTGTAGGACTGTCATGGCTGACACGCCTCTGCAACATCGCATGGACATCGGGGACGGTGCCTCTGGATTGGCAAACCGGGGTGGTGGTCCCCCTCTTTAAGAAAGGGGACCGGAGGGTGTGTTCCAATTATCGAGGGATCACACTTCTCAGCCTCCCGGGGAAAGTCTATTCAGGGGTCCTGGAAAGGAGGGTCCGTCGGATAGTCGAACCTCAGATCCAGGAGGAGCAATGTGGTTTTCGTCCAGGTCGCAGAACAGTGGACCAGCTCTACACCCTTAGCAGGGTCCTGGAGGGTGCATGGGAGTTTGCCCAACCAGTTTACATGTGCTTTGTGGACTTGGAGAAGGCATTCGACCGTGTCCCTCGGGGGCTCCTGTGGGGGGTACTCCGGGAGTATGGGGTATCGGATTCCCTGTTAAGGGCTGTCCGGTCCCTGTACAACCGGTGTCAGAGCTTGGTCCGCATTGCCGGCAGTAAGTCGGACCTGTTCCCGGTGAGGGTTGGACTCCGCCAGGGCTGCCCTTTGTCACCGATCCTGTTCATAACTTTTATGGACAGGATTTCTGGGCGCAGCCAGGGCGTTGAGGGGGTCCGGTTTGGTGGGCTCAGGATTGGGTCTCTGCTTTTTGCAGATGACGTTGTCCTGTTGGCCTCATCATACCGTGACCTTCAGCACTCTCTGGATCGGTTCGCAGCCGAGTGTGAAGCGGCTGGGATGAGAATCAGCACCTCTAAATCTGAGGCCATGGTCCTCAGTCGGAAAAGGGTGGAATGCCCTCTCAGGATTGGGAGTGAGACCTTGCCCCAAGTGGAGGAGTTTAAGTATCTTGGGATCTTGTTCACGAGTGAGGGTAAGATGGAGCGGGAGATCGACAGGTGGATCGGGGCAGCTTCTGCAGTGATGCGGGCTCTGCATCGGTCCGTCATGGTGAAGAAGGAGCTGAGCCAGAAGGCAAAGCTCTCAATTTACCAGTCGATCTACGTTCCCACCCTCACCTATGGTCACGAGCTGTGGGTAGTGACCGAAAGAACGAGATCGCGAATACAAGCGGCCGAAATGAGTTTCCTCCGCAGGGTGTCTGGGCTCTCCCTTAGAGATAGGGTGAGAAGCTCAGCCATCCGGGAGGGGCTCAAAGTAGAGCCGCTGGTCCTCCGCATCGAGAGGAGTCAGATGAGGTGGCTCGGGCATCTGATTAGGATGCCCCCTGGACGCCTCCCTGGTGAGGTGTTCCAGGCACGTCCCACCGGAAAGAGACCCCGGGGAAGACCCAGGACACGCTGGAGAGACTATGTCTCTCAGCTGGCCTGGGAACGCCTTGGGATCCGCCCGGAGGAGCTGGAAGAAGTGGCCGGAGAGAGGGAAGTCTGGGCATCCCTGCTGGAGCTGCTGCCCCCGCGACCCGACCTCGGATAAGCGGAAGAAAATGGATGGATGGATGGATGGATACTGTCCAACCTTTCATACAATTCATCAAACACCTTATCTTAGGCCTTCGCCACTGCTTTCTTCGCCCTGCGGCTCATCTCCTTGTACACCTGTCTACTTTCTTCATCTCTCGGAGTGCCCCATGTCTTCTTTACCTCCCTCTTCTTTAAAATAAACTTCTGGACTACTTGGTTCCACCACCAGGTTTCCTTAGCCTCCTTCTTCCTTTCAGATGTCACACTAAGAACATTTCTAGCCGTCTGCCGTATCACTTCTGTAGTAATTTCCCAGTAACCTGGTAGCTCTTCAACACCTCCCAATGCCCATTTTAACTTTTGCCTGAATTCCACCTTGCAGTCCTCCTCCTTAGCTACACTCTCCCCTGTCACTACTTTGCAGTCTCCAATCTCCTTCAGACTGAAACTCCTGCAAAGGATATAATCCACCTGTGATCATCTTCCTCCACTCTTATACGTCACCCTGTGCTCATCCCTCTTCTTAAAATAAGTATTAACAACAGCCATTTCCATCCTTTTCACAAAATCTACAACAATCTGACCTTCAGCATTCCTCTCCTTCACACCATGCCAACACATCACCTCTGTTCCCTTCACCAACATAACCATTAAAATTCTTTAAAAGAAATAGTTTAATTGTAATAATTTACAACACATTTCATAAATGTCAGTACTATTGTTTAATTTATTTCTTAACAACATATTTTCTGTATGTTCTAGAATATTCCATATTTCTCCATACAATCTTAAACAGAATTCAGATCTAGTATGACTATAACTCCGCATCCCTATAATGTGTCATAGCTAAAAAATATCAACTGAACATCAATTAGATGAAGGTAGGGTGTATTCCACATAAAAAATCAGATGTAAATAATTCAAGATGTATTTAAAACAAATTTAAATCAAATTAATTGAGTGGTTGGTCTGAAGTTGTATTTTTTTTTTTACAGGCTTTTACAATCAGAGACATATTATGTCATCTTGGAATTCGCCTGTGTCATCAGGAAAGAAAAATCCCATGTTGGAAAAACCTGATCATTCAGTATATTAATGTACTCAGCTTAACATGGATTTCTAAAACCTAGAAATGATCCACTGAAGCAACCCCAGATAATAACAGCACTGCCCCCACAGGCTTGAATTTTAGGCATCCCCTTAAGATTTTTCTTTCCCTGATGCTGGCCAACAGCAGGTTCCTTCTGAAACATTGCATCATCCTTTCCACCACTACATGCTATGTAGGTTGTTCCAAGAAATGAGAAGGTAGTCATTGCACTTGTTAGGGTTAACTAACCTGATAGCAGGTCCCTCTGCATGCAAAATGAAACCCCTTCAGATGGCCCAGAACAAATCTAGCAATTTTTAAAATAAGCATTGTAAAATGATAAAAGCAGTAAAACTGGGAAGGACCTGCTAGAATGCTGAAGGCAATCCACCGGTGGTTCTCCAATCTCACAAAGAAATATCTTCAGAGAGGTTCATCACTACAGGAGAAATTACTGTCAATGATATGAATTCATCTGTAAAAACAGCCTAACACTACTACACACAAGGCAATCTCAGTCTAGACTTATTCTTGGTACCCTAATGGTGGTACAAGCTACAAAATACTATCTTTGCCCAAAACACAGCCATTCTAACATCTCAGACACTCGATATTGCTTATTCACACTTATTTACTATTTACTCAGCTATTTTCCTGCTCAACTCAAACTATTATTACATTTTAGTTTTACAATTCACATTAAATAACATTTTTCTGTAAAGCTTTTGTTGCACTGTAATTAATTTCACACAATTCATTTTAGGGAAACGTGTTTTTGCATAGTTTAATCCCAGTGTTGATTGTTTTTTTTTGGTTAAGCAGTGACCTTTATTGGCTTTAAATGGTGATCCTTTCACCTTTGCATCATTTCATCAGCGCATTTTCAAATAATTTAATTTAGATAAAAAGCTAAGGGAATTTAGCCTTTGTGTCACCTTATATTTTTGCCCAGTGACAGAGAAATGGAAGATCACTAAAGAGTTTAATATAAATGGGAAACATGCTCCAGTTACAGTTTGATTATTACAATGTCAAGGGGTGCTAATAGTTAAATTATTAAAATTGTTAATTTAATTGTTAAATAAAAATGTTACATGAAATGTCCAGATGAAAGTAGATAATTGGGGTAAATATTTTTTCTTACATCAAAGGAGATGTTAGCAATTAGAACAAAGAAAGGCTTTGGGAATAAAGGCCCTGAATTTTCCCCCAAAACTTCCCAGTTGGTGTTAAGTAGGGAAAACTATAGAGTCACAACTGAAGAAATTGAGGGCTAAGTGGGTAGAGGAGACTTGGATACCATGGCATTATTGATATTGTAAGCCCAGACTGAATGAGCAAGCAAACTTCGCAGCCTCGGACACAACGCTTTCTTGATAAAAAAACTTCCACATTTAACGTAAGTGTTACTATGGTGTCCTCTTTTGTGCTGCGTTTGTCGTGCGGCATGTACAGCGTAGACTGTCCGCCCAACTATGTAGATTCTTATACCTGTAGGAACTGTGTAACTGTAACGCAGTTGGAGGACAGGATTTGTGTTCTGGAGGGGCACATTAGCACTTTATCACAGTGCAGTCAGACCGAGGGACGCGTAGTTCCGGCTCAGTCTGAGCCGCTGGCCGAGTTAGACTCGGCTGTAGACCCTCCAGGCCCAACCGTAGCCGGTTTGGAGCCAGCACCAGCGGCATGTTCAAGGGAACGCTGGGTGACTGCCAAACGGGGGTCCAGGAGCTCAAAGAATGGACCTCCTGCACACCAGGTACTCTGCTCTCGGCAGCGCGCCTGCTGAAGGTGCTCATAATTGGCGACTCGATTGTTAGGAATGTTAGCGTTCCTAGCCGTCCTAAACCAGCGGTTTTGGTGAAATGCCTCCCCGGAGTCTCTGACATCGAGGCACGATTGGACTCTTATTCCAGCAATAAAGTTCCGACCTTGGTTGTTCACGCTGGAACTAACGATATAAAGTCCCAACAATCCGAGGTATTAAGGAGGAACTTCATCTCTATGTGTTCAAAAGCTGAAACTAAATGTCAGAACTTAATTGTGTCTGGTCCCTTGCCAATTCTCTTTAGAGGAGATGTAACCTACAGTAGGCTGCTCTCTTTCAACCGCTGGCTAGAGACTTGGTGTGCATCTAAAAGCACAGCCTTCATAAATAATTGGGACCTCTTTTGGGAACGGCCTGGCCTTTATAAAAGGGACGGTCTTCATCCTAACTGGAGAGGATCATATATGCTTTCCCAAAATATGGCAGCAAAATTGCCACTGTGACTCTTTAGAGCACCACTCAGGTCGCAGTCCTGTGATCTTAAATCACACGCTGGCTATTATCCCACTACCAGTACACTCTTGGCCAAAACCCAGGTTCCTTATAACATGGCATCCCCTATGTCACACATTAGCTTAGAACCAGACTTCTCTCACCATTACCAGAGAATATCTATTCTTAGTACGATAAGGAAGCAGTATAGATGCCAATCTAGAGGCTCCTGCGCTGGTAACCTGCTCACAGTACCCATCATTAAAACAATTAAAACACAGCGTCCAACTAAAATCAAATGCTCACTGCTAAATGTTCGCTCCTTAGGAAACAAGGCAGTGCTTATTAATGAGATGGTACTCGACACAAAGTCAGATATCTATCTACTGACTGAAACTTGGCTTAGACCCACTGACACCATCCCCTTAGTAGAAGCCTCCCCCTATGGGTTCTCGTACCTACACAAATTACGCTCAGTAGGACGTGGTGGTGGCCTGGCTGCAATTTTTGATGAATCATTTAAGGTTGATTCAAAAGCCACTGAGAGCTTCCATACATTCGAACTGATGCTGCTAAGCATTAGGTCTGATTTAGCGCTCCATATCCTATTAATTTACAGACCTCCAGGACCATATGCTGCATTTATTAATGAATTTGGCAATCTGCTCTCTGACTTGGTTGTTAGGTTTACTAGATTCGTGATGCTAGGCGACTTTAACATACAGAGTTGATACAGAGACGGATGCAGGTGCCAAAAGCTTCTTAACGTACAAGGACACACGCTAGATCTAATTATCTCGTATGGACTTGACATTGATACTGTACTGGTCCACTCCTTAAATAAACTTTGTTCCGACCATTCTTTAATCACGTTTGAGATTAAAATGTCTCAACCGTACCTCAGTACAACACGACTAGTAAAACACGACACCTAAACAGGGCTAAATGTGTTCAGTTTATGGAGGCCGTAACAGAGATAGACTTCACCTGTAACAACACTGTTAATGACATCACCAACATGTACAATACAGTAGTTGGGCAGATCCTTGGTCAGGTAGCCCCAATTAAGATAAAGAAGGTCAGAACTATGAGGCACTCTCCCTGGTTCAATGATCACACACGGGCTGCTAAGCGGGAGTGCCGTAAGCTAGAACGCAGATGGAAGACAACAGGTCTCCAAGCCTCTCAGGCTCTATGGTTCAGTAAATTAAAACAATATAAGAAAGCTCTATATAGTGCTCGCACTGAGTACTATTCAAAGCTTATTGAAAACAAGCATAAGCCCCACTATTTATTTCAGACACTAGCCCAGCTAACAGACAAAACTGATAAAAGGCCAGCGTGTAGTATTACTAACGATAGGTTTCTTAAGTTTTTTAATGATAAAATTAACAACATTAGGCTCCAAATGTGCCCTATTAGCCCTCGAATTAATCCATTACCAGAACAGTGCTCACAATATTTGTAATTTTAATCTCATCGATGCCTCTGAGCTATTTTCTGTTATAGCCAAGACAAAGTCCACGACCTGTCGGTTAGATCCCATCCCAACCAAGCTCCTGAAGGAATCCTTAGGAGTACTATCAACACCTATACTTGATATCATGAATGCATCCTTGACCTCAGGTGTAGTCCCCAATCAGTTTAAAACAGCAGTGGTTAGACCACAGCTTAAAAAACCTAACTTGGACCCTCGCTCACCAAGTAATTATAGACCTATCTCTAATGTCCCATTTCTCAAAATTAGTTGCGAGACAACTGCAGTCATATCTAGACACGCATAACATCTTAGATAAATTCCAATCAGGCTTCCGGCACGGCCATAGCACAGAAACTGCTCTAACTAGAGTGGTAAATGATATAATGGTCTCAAGTGATGCAGGAAACATCACTGTTCTTGTTCTGTTAGATCTTAGTGCTGCGTTCGACACGGTAGATCACTCCATTTTAGTAAATAGGCTTTACTCCACTGTCGGCATTAGCGGAACAGCCCTTAAATGGTTCAACTCCTATCTAACAAACCGTTACTACTTCATCCAAATGGAAGATTTTGGCACCCCCTCACCTATGTCACTAGTTAACTATGGAGTCCCACAAGGGTCGGTGCCCAGTGCTCTTCTCCCTCTACATGCTCCCACTAAGCACTATTATACAGAAGCATAATGTTAGTTACCACTCCTACGCTGATGACACTCAGGTATACCTATCTGTTAAATCATGTGATAAAGCATCAACCGGCACTTTAATTAGCTGCCTCAGTGATATTAGGGATTGGA
Organism: Hepsetus odoe; assembly: GCA_017165825.1. Taxonomy (NCBI): domain Eukaryota; kingdom Metazoa; phylum Chordata; class Actinopteri; order Characiformes; family Hepsetidae; genus Hepsetus; species Hepsetus odoe. Next base: position 8,223,839 of record CM029373.1, on the reverse strand, counting down.
TGAATAACAACTTCCTCTCACTAAACCCCGATAAAAACTGAGCTGCTCTTGTTTTGTAGTAGTGATGTAGAAAGGGCCAACTTCATTTCGCATATCCAGGATGCAGGGTTGAAGTTTTCAGTTTGTACGCTGGCACGTAACCTTGGTGTTATTTTCGATTCAAATTTTTCATTTAATCCCCATGTTAATGCAGTTGCGAAGACATGCTTCCTGCACCTTCGGAACATTGCCAAACTACGGCGTTTTCTGTCAATGGAAGACACAGCAAAAGTAGTACATGCATTTGTATACAGTAGATTAGATTACTGTAACGCCCTACTTTCTGGAAGCTCTCAGGGCACATTAAGCACCCTACAGCGCATTCAGAACACAGCCGCTAGGATTGTTAGCAGGAGCAGGAAGTACGACCACATCACTCCCATACTCTCCTCGCTTCACTGGCTTCCTGTTAGGTACAGGGCTGACTTCAAGGTCCTCCTCTTAACTTACAAGGCACTTAAAGGTCTTGCCCCAATATACCTAACCGAACTGCTTAATGCCTATACACCTAATCGCACACTTAGACCCCAGAATAAAGATCTCCTAATTGTCCCTCGCATAAATAAATGTATTGGAGCACGAGCTTTCAGTTACAGGGCCCCTAGATTGTGGAACAGCTTGCCTGCTTCTGTACGGGATGCCGATTCAGTCTCAGTCTTTAAATCATGGCTGAAGACTTACTTCTTTAGTTTAGCTTACCCGCACCAATCACCATAGTGCACCATTACTAATGTCGCTGGTGCTGCTGTACATGCCATCGCACTGTATTGTTTCATTTCTGTGTCTGTCACTACTGGATCCTGCTCATTACTGACCATCCCCATTCCATTTCTCTTCCCACATGTCCGGGTGGGCCCGCTGTGGTCATCACCTGAGTCCAATGCCGAGCTACCATCTGGTCTGTGTGATGCATCTGATGCGCCAAGGGACCCTGGCAGCTCATCGGTACCTGGAAGCAACTTGGGACTCCTCACTGATCCTGGAGTTTAAAACCAAACTAACTTTGTACTGTTAGTATACCCAAGGGGGTTGGGTAGCCGGTTGACCTTGGACCCTCAGAGGTTTTTTTTTCTCCACATAGTGGAGTTTTTGGTTCCTCTCCTTCGTAGTATTAACATCTATCTAACATCTGGGCAGTGGTGGCCTAGTGGTTAGGGCATTAGCCGCATGATCGGAGGATCGGGGGTTCAAACCCCTTCCCAATAGGTTGCCCTGAGGTACCCCTGAGCAAGGTACCATCCCCATCACTGCTCCCCGGGCGCTTTCAATAGCTGCCCACTGCTGCACGGGTTTGAGTGTGCATGGGTTAAATGCAGAGGTCCAATTTTGTTGTGGTTCATGTGTGCTGTGCCGTGACCTCGCAATGACAAGGGTTGTCACTTTCACTTATCACTGTAACCTGTTCCACCATCCACCACTATTGTAAAGTGCCTCGGGGCAACTGTGTTGTAAATGGCGCTATATAAGAATAAATTGAATATGTTGATTACATTTAATTGTATTAAATGATTATATTGATTACATTTTAAGGCAAAACTATTCATATGGCAAAAAAGGCATAGCTTTTTTTTTTTTATACTTTTAAAAAAAAAATTCTCTTTGTAAATATTTTATAAAGTGGCTTTTTCTTTGCAGATTCATCCTGAACACCACTTATGAACAAGAGCTACAGCTGTGTGTTTGGGTAATATGCAGATTCACAGGTATCATTTCATGCCCTATTTCATTTCAGAGAATGGCTTGAGTGGCTTGAGCTGCTGAGACAGGCATGGTTTCTGTAGCAACGAAAAGAGGTGTAACGCAATCGTTTTTCTCTTTTTATATAAGCCTGGAGGCAATACAGGCTGAAGGCAGCAGTCAAAGAAGACTTAAATATGCCTAAACTCTTATCTTAATGCATTACATTAGCACTGTTTCAGGTCGACCGCTCATTTACCTTGCTGAATAACTGAGCCAATTTTTTCTTTCAAATATTTGTATCATTTGATAATAAAATGAAATAATTTTAAAACGCACAACATTGGCTTGATGCAGCCACTGCACTCTGTCTGCAGTAACCACCAAGTAGCCTAGACCTAAAACCTGATTGATTGGTTTCAGGTCAAACTACACAAGAAGTAAAAACTTATCAACATTGAGAGCTATTCTGCCGAAGATTGTCACAAAGAAATGTATTAAAAGAGCTCACTGATTTACAGTATGAAGAGCCAAGTTCCTTATCTTCCATGAGTGCTCCTGGTTCATTACCATGCCTGGCTAGAACTATGCACCTTAAATGGAACAATGGTCAGAAAATAACATTGCACATTTTTTTACGATACATAGCAATTTGCAATGTTGTATTTTGCAGATTTGCAGTCAAATTTAGCATTAAAATCAATAACCTAAAATTGTGTCTTTGGACAATATTAAAATTGCAAACAATGTTTAAACAAAATATTGTTTTTATCTTGTTTAGAATTTGTCCAAACCACTAACTTCTCCAACTTTGTCTTCATAACATCCAACCTGAACTGTCCCGCTAAAATTCTCATTTCTAATCCTGTCCATCCTCGTCACAACTAATGAAAATCTTTGCATCTTTAACCCTGCCACATCCAGCCTGTCTTTTTGTCAGTGCTATGGTCTCCAACCTTTATATAATAGCTGCTCTCATACTGTCCTGTAATCTTTCCTTTCACTCTCGTTGTTTGTCACAGATCACTCCTGTGATTCTGTTACTCTGAACTGTTGATCCCAAGTATTTAAAATTCCTCCACCTTTGTTCCTCCCTTTCATTCACACTCATGTATTCTTTCTTTGTGCTACTCACCTTCCTTCCTCTCCTCTCTAGAACACATCTCCACCTCTCCAGGGTTTTCTAAAGCTGCTCCCTATTCTTGCTACAGATCAAAATATCATCAGGAAACATCATGGTCTAGAGGAAATCATGTCACTGATCCTTGATGTAATCCCACCCCATTTTTAAATGCATTTATCACTCCTACTGCAGTCCTCACCAATGTCGCACTGCCCTCATGCATATCCTGTAATATCCTTACAAATTTCTCTGCCACACCTGACTTGCTCATACAAAACCACAACACCACTCTAGGCATCCTGTCATTTGCTTTCTTCAAGTCCACAAAGCCACAACGCAACTCCTTCTGATCTTCCAGATCCTGGGACCTAGTCCCAAACTACTGGGCCAAGGCTACACCTAGAAATGGAGTGGTGGTGATGGTCTAGTCGTAGGATACTCTCCTACAAACCAAGAGGTTGCAGGTTCTGAATAGTAAAAGTACATTATTAAATTAAGCTTATCATGATGCTACTACACTAAATGAGCATGCAGTGAAATATCAGACAGAACTGATTTAAAAATAATTTTTAATATATATATATAAATAATTATTATTATTATAATTTGTATTAGTATCATTGTTCATAAAGTTCCTGCTGCTCTCAAAAAACATGAAATATAAAATTAACATTTTACATTTTCTGTAGCAAATAACATTTCAGTCTTTAAACAGTAATACTGCATTTGAAAGCTATCCATATAAAAATTACAGGGCTGATGGTTGCTGTCTTAGTTGCTACAAAGCAAACCACCACTGTAATTACAAAGTCCAAGAGCTTGCTCTGTTATTTCTGAAATAAGGAAGGGTTTGAAGTTAAAAAACAGATGCATATGCACTCTAACCTAACGTATGCTAATGGCGTGTGTGTGTGTGTGTGTATGTATGCAGTTCTATTTTTGTTTTAAAAAGATTAACATAGATGTATACACACACACACACACACACACACACACACCTTTATGAATTTACAGAGATGAAATTCTAATTAAAAGCTTATATGTCTCTTAAAATATATCTTATACATATTGAATGTATGAGTTCAAATTCCAACAATGTTTTAAAAGCCTGTTATGAGCCTAGGAAAGATCTATAATGGCAGCCTAAAAGATCCTGCTGTGGTCCAGGGCCCTGAGCAAAGTACTGCCCCTATCATTGCCCCCTAGGCACTGGACATAGCTGCCCCTGCTGCACGTGTGCATCGGTTAAATGCAGAAAATCCATTTTGCTGTGGTTCACAATGACAAATAGTCCCTTTCACTTCAAAGAGGTGAGGTCTGCAGTAGGAGTGACAGATGCTTTTAAAGTAGAAGTGGATTACATTAAGGATCAGCGTTAAGACCATTCTTGTTTGCTATGGTAATAGACAGATTGACTGACAAGTTTAGATGGGCTTCCCCATAGACAATGATGTTTGCTGATGATATTGTGATCTGTAGCAAGAGTAGGGAGCAGCTAGAAGAGAACCTGGAGAGGGGGAGATATGCTCTAGAGAGGAGAGAAATTAAAGTGCGTAGGACAAAGACAGAATACACAAGTGTGAATGAAAAAGAGGAAAGTGGACTGATTTGGAAGCAGTGAGTAGAGGTGACAAAGGTAAAGGAATATAAATACTTGGGATCAACAGTTCAGAGAAATGAAGAAGAGAGTGCAGGTAAGGTCGGAATGGGTGGAGATGAAAGGCAGAAGTGATCTGTGTCAGACGGGGAGGAGCAAAAGTGAAATGAGAGGTTTACAGGAAATCCAGCTATGCTATACAGGTTCGAGATAGTGGCACTGACGAAAAGACAGGCTGGAGGTTAAAGATGTTTAGATTTTCACTGGGTGTGATGTGGATGGACAGGATTAGAAATTAGTATATTAGAAGGACAGATCAGATTGGATGTACTGGAGACAAAATTAGAGAAGAAGAGTTGCGCTGGTTAGGACATGTCCAAATGAGAGACGAGGATTATATTGGGAGAAAGATGTTGACAATGGAGCTGCCAGGAAGGAGGAAGAGAGGAGGATCAAAGAGGAGGTTTATGGATGTGGTGAGAGAGGACATGCAGGCAGTCAGATGACAGGAAGAAATTGCGACGGTTGATCCACTGTGGTGACCCCTAAGGGGAGCAGCCGGATGTAGAAGATAAAATAAATTATTTTAATATTTATACATCCATTTTTAAATGCAATATATTTTACTTTGCATCATGCATCTCCTTTAATGCAGAAGGATTCCAACAGTATCCTACTGTGGCCCAAATATTGTGATGTGACAGTGTGATATAACACCCTGCTAGTTAAAATCAAAAATCACAAGTATTTGTCAAGTGAAAGTAGGTTAGACTATGGCGTAATGAAAGGCCTGATACTTCTGCCTAGCTAACCATTTGAGCTGTGTAAATGTGACATGCTGCGTTTTTAATAATTTACATAACAGTACCGCTACGCATGCATTTTTAAACACAAGTCTGGCAAGAGATGCTTTAAAATGTGCAGAACCCGTGTTTGCGGTATGTTGAGTCATGAATGTGGTCTGCATTGTCTGATGACCATTTAAATCTGTTGTTTTGTAGGCAAATAAATGGTTATGAATGTAGACAGATAGACAGCTTGTGTATATGAAGGCTGTTCATATCGGCGTTGCCCAGGTCTACCAGCCTGCGTCACGTGCCTGAGTTAAACGTGAAAGTAGAATCCACTTCAGAAGCCAGCTACTTTCTTGATTGTTTAAGCCTATAGAATCAAGATTTACACGAAACTAATGTCAAGCATTTAAAAGAATCCCGTGCTGGAGTGGAAAATGACGCTAGGACTCAATTGGCCTCGACTACTATTTATAACAGCGCGATGGCAACCACTGGTCTTCACTTGCGCAGCAGAGCTGACGGCACTCTTTAGTCCACGGATTTGCAGCTGTTTACACGTCCCCAGACAGACAGTGATGCTGTATAAACAAACAGGGCAACGCGTTCAAGATTAAATAAATGAGAACCGCCTATTTTGTGAGACGTTACAGGCAGTCAGTAGCATCCTTTACACCGAGCGGCTGTTTTCAGTGCGGTGACTCTGGCGCTACATTAAGGGTGGCAGCTGCACGTTCCTCAGGAGATACATCAGGTTACCTCCAGCGACGCCTACCCAACTCCTCAAAACATGAGGGTTTTCTTTAACACTTACCGTCTTCAACCTGTATCTGCAGATTCGGCTGCATACACCACTCCTTTCACACTGCGCGGCCACGTACCGATGCGCCTGGTCGGTTCAAAAATAATTCCAAATTCGGGATGTTTCCATATCCATTCGCTAACCCGACTTATGTCTTGATTTCTAAAAGCCGCTTTTCCATTTCCGGCACATTCCCAAATGACATGTGATCGCTTCGGGTCCGAGATTAACGTTGGCGTGGAGGGCGCCTGCGATACTATAGCAGGGTGGAGAGGAGGACCATTTGCTAGCAGCCGGGCAGTGACATCAGCAAGCGTCAGGGACGAATCAGTGTTTAATAGACAAATGGGCTCCACCAATCGCTTTTGCGTCCTACGATAACAGGCCCGCCTCAACATAAGGCAACCAATCATTAATTAGGTCAGTTTTGTCGCGCGCAGGTGTACCTCTCGGGTCTCGAGGTGATTAGGTCAGTATAGCAAAAAATAACATGCTGAAATGGATGGAGATTCCAACCTGTAGTTTTATACTTACGAAATTTCAACATTTAGATTTTTTTTACTGGTAGGTGAAGGCAAATCGCTTAAATTCCACGAATCTTGCGTAAGTATTTTTACAGGCGGTTTTGAATGTCAGGTAGCCTTTCTGCACCCAGATTAGCTATGAGAACTATTTTTGACAGAAACAAACGACTGAACACAACTTTTCGACTAAATGATGAAGCAGAAATTTGATCCGACTAACATTAATGAGCAAGAACATTGATTAGACATAATGAGGAACCATTTTAGTAAATTGTACACAGCGACACCCAGCGAGAAGAAAGGGTCATTACTACTTAACAACGTTTACAAATCAAAGGCAAAGTTCCTTAAACGACGACCCCCCCCAAACACACATTAAACAAGACAATCTGCCAAATCAGCAAATTTATTTTACAAACGAATGCAATTTTAGTATCCGTTTACATTTCACCATAATAAAAAAGCAATTTACAAGCTCTTTAAAACAAAAATAAAAAAGCACAGACTGATTATGAGCAAAATATATCATTTGAATAAATATAATCTCATTTCATGCTATAAAATAAATTCATAAATGGCAAGTTAATTGTTACAGCATCGGCACCAGCTAGCTTCATGTACTTCATAGTTGTATAAAACAGTAGAGTTCTGAGGTTCACAGTAGGGTTTGTGAGGTTGTAAGTATAATGGACAACAGAGAGTTGGGCAGAAAGACACTTCCAGAGCAAAAGCTAAAAGATCTCCAGTATTCCTCCATGCTGACGCTCTGAGCTCATCCGATGCATACGGAAAAGCGAGAACAAAAAAAAAAAAAAAAGTGGGTGCATTTAGGACACCCCTGAGGCAGACTGTTTTTTTGGGAACCAACAACTGAGGACCTGCTTCCCCAACCTGAAATACAACTGCACAATGAAGTTGTGTTGAACATACAAAATGCATTGCATGTCCAAAGTGGCCATTTCTGAATTCTAGTAAGCCCTGAGTTCTATTTATTGTTTGTTTACCATATTACCAAATAACGAGAAATATGAGCTAACAGAATCAGAGACCAATCACTATCAGAAATCCACTCAGTTTCTGACTGTCTGACTTACATTGAACTAAGCTCCAGAGCAACTTGTGAACTGATCTGCAGTCCTAGTACTTGAGGAAGGAGATCTTTGTGGCTCTCGGGGAAGCAATGTGTCCCTCCCAAGATCCCTTTCATATTTGACACAGATTAAAAGGTGCAACATTTAACCAGCTTGCATTGAGGTGGCTGATGGATGGAGTACAAACACAGACAAATGCACAAATGAAAAAAACAAAACATTCAAACAAAGAAAAAAGGCTCCACACATGCACTTATCCTCCACTCTATATATGGGCTGTGAACAGTGGCGGCCACACCAAAGCCACACAGAAGAAGCATTTTCACTTGACTTGTCAAAATGTTCACAAAACCTCATATTAAAACAAAAAGAACTGAAAATTCTCTCATCATCTTGAGTTAACTTGACTCCCTGACGACCTGAAATCACTCATTGAGACGTGACACTTCTGCAATTCAAGAGGCAGTCAGACAGCAGCAGAAAGCTGCTCTTAAAAAGGTTATTGCTTTTGCATATTACACAGTGGAGAAATGTTGGAAGCAGAGAAACAATGGAAGACTTCAAGATTTTATAACTAATAATCAGTGTTCATAAACTACCTGAAGTAAGTCAGCTTCAATAAAAGGATAAGCTGCAAATTCAAGAAGTAGTCCCACAACCTTCCATGTAAACATGTCTGATCACTGTACACGGCCCATAATAAAACGTCTGTTATTTATTTTTTTGTAGAAGACAAACAGAAAGAGTGAACATGTTTCCTAGTTGGTAGGTTGAGTATAAGAATTTGTATCATTCTTGAAATCTTTTACATTTGTATAATAAAACCTTAAAACGCCCCATAACATATGCGTATACATTTTAATTGTTTATAAAATCAATAAATACACCTGACCAATCTAACAGCACCATTTAAATCACTAAACCTCCTTAGAAATAAAATAGTTGAGGCCTTATACTTGAGTCCCGTTATAAAGAGAAGATATGATAAGCAAACCCCTTCTAGAAGGAATATGGAATATATGTTTTGACTATTTTGAGATGTTATATTTATCTTAAGTGCATACCAGACAAAACATTTTATAAATATAAATTACTTTTAAGGTCAGAAAACAAGAACAATACAAAGTTAAAATAAAACAGGTTTGCATTGCATTATATACTTGACCACCATGCACTACATCTTAAATCTACAAATAGTCTAAGCATGCACTTTTTATATTCATTTAGAAAAATTAATAACAAAGAAAAAAACTAACTGCAGAGTGGCTTGCACATTTATAAGTACTGCTCTGTCAAGATTTTATCAAAAAGCTAAATTAATAGTACATGGTTATATAGTTTATTTTTCAAGAGGTAGCTTCCAGTGCTTGAAGCTGTCTGATTGTCCCATTTCTTATGACTTGCTACAATCTCTTCCTGTCAAAACTGCATATTACATTTAATGCAAAACCTCTGCTACTACATGCTAGCTCCTCAACTTGATAAAATCTGTAAAAATGATAAAAGTTGTCATAAACACATGAACATTTGAGCAAAAGAAAAATGCTTTTAAGCAATCGAGGGAGGTCTGCAACAACAAGAACATCCCTAATAGAGTAATAAAAATATGCATATAATCATTAGATGAATCTCTATACATATGGCCAGACTGAACTAATGCACATGCAGAAACAATACATGTATCATCTGAAGATTACTTTGGGAAGGAATATGTTAGGAAAATGTAAATTGTTTGTGGCAAGGCACAGATTAAATTAAATTAAAACAAGAACTGTTTTTTTTTTTATAGATTTCTTTTATACTATTCCTTCTCCACAGAAACAATCAGGTCATGCCTTGTACCACTTATGTTTATGACTTAATGTTAACCTTACAAGCAAGATTTAACCCATTAGTCCACAAATAAACCAAAGGAAAAAAAAAGATTTCCTTTGCAAAAATCAAATCTCAATAACAATATCTCTTGATCATTATAGAACCTCTGACAGCTGCTGAAAACAGTGGGACTCTGGGCAATGATGGGAAACAGTTTCACACTTCATACCAGTTCTTGTGTTCAACAGCTTGTTTTGGCCTTATCAGATGAATATGTAAAACATAACACTATGCTTTTTGGTTTTCTCTTTGGTTAGTGGTCAAAACTGCATTAACTACTAGGTGGAATTCATACATCAAAATTAGTCTCGTCTCTGAAATGCTGATATATATTAAAAATAAACCACAAACAGATATGCATTGGGTTATTTTTAGTCAAAACTGCAACTTTTCAGTATTAACCTATATGGAAAAATCTAACATTTCGATTCTGTAACCTTTGACCAAACTTAACTCGTCTGTGGGTAATTACAATTACACTACAGATTTGCTTTTGTGTTCAATAGTGTTACAGGCATAGTCAGAGC